>JAHREE010000228.1:2571179-2643666 GCA_033628505.1 Tringa tobata | reverse complement strand
ATATAACATATATATTATATTATTATATCTATATATGAATTGGTCAAAAGAACACTTATTTTTTATATGTACCACACTATTTCCTTATTTTTGAACCTTATTCAACATAATAAGCATTTTTTTTCAAATGTTGTCTTCTTGTTTTTTCAGCTCAGTGTTTTAATGGATATAAATTTGTTATAAATAGCTCAGAAATGATTAATGAATAATATTTCAAGATATAAATAGCAGAGGCAATTTAAAACACCATGATAGATTGTCTGTTTCACAAATCAAATAACATTTGCTTTATGCACTATGCATTACCAATTAAAAGATTATTGTATATTGACAATGAAAAAATTGACATAAACTCATATGTATCAGAAAAAAAGCATCTTAATAGCACAATTGACCATGCAAAGACTATCTGAATGCATTTTATAACACACAGAGGATTCCATCAAGAAGGGTAAATAAATCTAATTTGATGATATGAACCTCACTTCCATTAGAATTAAGTCAACAAACAAATTGGAAGGCTGTTAGAGAAAACATTGACTCTCAAGTTGTGAAGTATCTGGATCCTCTTTGTACGTCCTGAAGGAAGCAGAGAAGGGCATTAGTGAAGAAATCAAATACCTATCCCAGTTCTAAGCAATTCTTGGCCATCTTACAGCAAGTACAGGTCTGCCTGGTAGAGTCATAGCCAACTTCTTTAGTGTAAAAGCAAGTCAGAGTAAGGCCCATAAAACTCTAGCATCCCACGGAAGCTCTCAAAGTTAAGTTAAAAGAAGTATTTAAGCAAATAAGCAATGTGTGCTTTTCCATACATTTGAATTTGCTGGTATATGGGTAATGGGACAGTTACTTACCCAGAGTTTCCCAAATACTTTTATATAGCTAGAAAGTTTGACAGTGGTCAGTTTTCTTTCAAAAAATTTGCTGTTTTCCCTTGGGCCGTGCACAGACAGTGAGGGAGTCACCCATGTGATTGCTAGAAGTGTTGCATTGCCATAACAGGAGCAGCGTGCTCCCATGGGCAGACAAGTGGAACGTGTTTTGGGCTTCCAACCTGAAAATATTCCCACTCATCCCTTCAGTGAGATTTGTAATTTGTCTGATGGAAAGTACCTGAAAAGCGCTGGAAGGGTCAGGGACAGCAGCAGCAGGCGGCTTTCGGGAAGGGATTTACATGGCAAATGCAAATCAGGGCAGGTCAGTGAATTTCAAGGCAAGAAGTTTCTTTCCTTTCTGAGGTGGTGTAGTTCATGCCAGGAAACTAAAGTACCTTGCCTTCCCAAACTGCCCCTTCATTAAAAGGGCTCGTTACCTTGCCCAGAGGTTGGCTTAACACTCCACTGGGACCTTTAATGAAAACCAGCAGCAGCAGCTGTGCTGAGAACGCCATCTGTCATGCTAAGCTACAGCTTCTTGGCAGTGCTCGAAGGAAGAGACTGACACCCCGGTCATCCAGGCGACAACAGATGTACGATTCCCAGCCTGCCATGTCCCTTGGTGTCCTTCTAGAGCAAACTAAGATGTGTTAGGATTGTGATAGGGTGGACCCCACTGAGGTCCCCCATGGCCAAGGTGGGCACTCTGTTCAGGAGACAAGTCGTGCTTACAAGATACCCGGCCTAACCGCACACATCATTTATTCCCTGCTGGGTCTCACCCTAACCCAGGACAGCCCCCCAAAGAAGAGATGGTTTCCAGGTTCTGGGTTTCTCCAGTGCTTTACACAGCAGGACCCTAGAGCTCTGTGCCTGCTAATAAAGAAATGCTATGTTCCTTTTAATCCTTTAGGGTTTTAGATGTGTTTTGTTGCTCTGCTTTCAAAAAAGCAGCAACCTGCCACTTCCGTGGTGGATTGTACAGCTAAAAAGTCTTCCTAGCATTAGATGAGTGATCTTCTTCAAAGCCATTTCTTCATCTTTTGATGAACGCTCTCACAAGAATAGATAAATATTGTACTATTTTATTTTCCTGACACAATATTTGTCACATGAACGAGTCTTGTGCCTCCTATGAATTATAGAAATCTGCTGTTAAGTTTCTGACCTTTTCAGTGGGCTGTGTTTCCGATAGATGGCCATTCCACTCTATTTTATCAGCTTCACTTAATTTGTGGGGATGGGACAGACATGTTCAAGTGCAAACAGTTGAAAGTACTTACTCTTTTGTGCGTACAGGATGATGTTTCACAAGTGATGTTCAGCATTAACATCCTGATGCTTTAGCAGATGATAAAACAGAAGACCAGGCAAGCAGAAATGTATTCTCACAGCAACCACAGGATGCAGCACATACCTACTCTATGTTTGTTATGGAGCTGAGACAGGTTATCCTGCATTTCTTCCTGCTATATATATAGCAGGAATATATATTATATATACAAAAATCTTCATGTAGAAATATAAACAGTGGTTGCATTATACCTGAGTATCTTTAAATAGCAACAGCAACAACATAATAAACAACATAGATGTAAGAACTAGCCTTTTGACTCCCTTACCCCAATGAAACAGTGACATTGCTTACTTAAATACACAACTTCAAGAATGACTAATATTTTTCTCAAGGATCAGCTCCTTAGTGTCAATATTAATTGTTAACTAATGACAATATTAATAGCAATATTAAGTATTATTAATGTACAGATTTATCAAGGCTACCATACTGGCCAAAATTTTTACCCAAATATCATTTTTTAAATAAAGAAATCCACGTATATAGATACATATATGTATGTATTATTTATTATTCCAAACAGAAAGAATTGATAGAATGGTACAGGGAAATCTAAAGCAAATGTGTCCAAATCTAAACAAGAATAAACGGTCATGGACTTAGAAAAAAAAAATTGTAGCAGGCTATTCACGTATGTTTAGGTGTGTCATGTCTGCATATTACTTGTATATATATCTATATTTGCAAATGAACAGACCAGTCCAAGAAACAAAAGCTGCTTGTGCCTTTAACTCTCTAGCTTGATTCCAAAATTAATGCTAAATTCTACAAGAGATGAAATCATGGTAAAAATCTGACAAAACCAGTAGATACAGAGACGTTGCTCCCAATTCAACTAAAGGCTTTACTTCGATGGTACTTACTGCTTTAGCTAATCCATCCACTTATATGGTTGCTGAAACTGTAGGTTTGGGGCCCTTTTATTTGCTCTGTCAAAATACTCACAGCAATGAAATTTTGTTCATAGCAGTGTAATAGGCAAAGAGTTAAGAAAATCTATGCAAAACCAACTGCAGATGTGCATGCAATGGAAATTTCAGAAAAGTCACCTTGTCAAATCCTGGTGCAGTTTATAGGTGGCCAAGCAACACCATCATTATCTTATCATTTTAGGCACCTAAGCACAATCTATAAATAAAGAATTAGAAAAGATTCAGGGTAATAGTCACAAAATGGAACTTTTTAACAATCCATGGGTTTACAGGATTTGCAAAAAACATTCATTGAATAATTGGGATTAATAAACATTGCTGTAGATGATGATTATTTTGAAAGGAAAAAGATGAAGGGCTTAGTTTGGTGCATTTTGTTTAGCTCTAAAACTGAATGATGATTTGAGATAAATTACACCTTATAGATGATCCTCAGGTGTGAGTCTTGCTGTCAAAGTTCTTCTCTAACAATTAAAAGGCTTTCCTGCCTATTGATCATCATTGGGATAGGGAAGAGTGTTAACAGTTAAAGTGCTATTAAATTAATTAATTAATTAATCAAAGTGTTCTTACCCTTCTGCTTGAAATAATTCAGTTAGTCATTAAACAGAAGTTCAGTTCACATTGAATATAAGATATGAGGTTTTGAGATTAAGGGGTGGCTCATGTTCCTAAACACTGGATGAAGTAATAAGTAGACTAGCAGAAACCATAGCCTGTAGCTTCTTGTCTTCCTCAGTATGTGTTTGATAAGAGTTTGCACAGAGAAGTCCATCTAACTCCTAATACAATCTGCAGTACAGAAAAGTGAGCTCATCATTTTTAGTGCTAATTGTAGAGCTTAGCACTTGAAATCAACCACTCACCCAAAAAACAACCTCTGTGCTTCCTATTTATTTTTAGCCACTGCACAATTAACACTCCATTAAATATTACACCTGCAGTGCCTTTTCCTTTCAATCTGTTGCTGGTTTTTTCCAGTCTCCCTGCACCTTAAACAAGTGTGCTCTGGAATTTCTTTTTCCCTTTTTTTTTTTTCTTTTTAAGGATTTCAAGTTTTCAATAGCAGTTACTGACAACAATCTGAAGCTAAAGACTACTCTTTATTTTCAAAATATGCATGAAAGGAATTCTCCAGTGGGCAAAATTACATAGCCAGTGTGCTAGAAAAGGACAAGTATACAATGATATTTTGCCAGGTGTGTTTCCCCAGGCTTCAGAAACTTATGGATTATGGATTTCTTGGGCAAGAATCTGTATTTGTGTATATTTTCTGAATTCTTCCTCAACAAAATATATGCAATATTATTTGGCACTGGTTCTCAGTTTTTTTCCACAGAAAATCTAAAGCAGCAGCTATCTGCTGCTGTGCTGCCACATTCATGTGTCTCTTTTGTGGTTAATCCTATAGTGGTGGAGTGTAGGATTTTGGACAGAACTACCCCATTTACGGCTCAAGCATTTATTTTGATAACCCACCACATATCCTACTTTCTCAATCCCCTTTCATCCCTCTTCCTGATCCCTGTCACATGAAGCATGATTTTTGATCATTTTTAAGCTGTCAAGCTTGTGACTTTGGCTGAGTCCCCTCCAGGAACTTCTGCTCCCCCTTTCTCCGAGAATGTTCCTGATGGCGACTCCACAAAGGGAAGATGGGCTTCTACTTTGCTTGTAGAAAAGGCCACTGTTCAGAGCAGTTTTGTGCTGGAACTGAATCTGCTTTGTTTGGATGGAGAGGCTCCAAGCACCCAGGCCTGGTTAGGCCTGGGGTCCTCTTCCTAAAACTGTCAAGAGATCTGAATCACCAGCGACGTCCAATGTCTCAGGCAGCCTGAGCCTTGTACAAACAGACTGGAGCAGATTTGCTTCAAAATGGCTATCATAGAAAGCTAACTTCCTTTCGGCCTGATTTAATAAGAGTTTAGGTAAGATACTGTTTGATACCATCAGATCAATCTATGGCACTACCTCTGGTCAACAGCATCTGACAGATTTGCAGACAGGTTAATAATCTGCCACTTTAGTGACTCCTCAGCCTTCTCATGGAATCCTGGTCCTTCTGACCATAACAGGTCTTGTCACAAATGACTAGAAAAAAGCATTTGGAGAGGAGGTAATTCAGCCAAGACAAGCAAGTGGTGAAGTTACAGGGAGCACCCCCATCACTGAAGCTTCTTGAATTCAGAACCGAATTCTCAGTCCCACTGTGATGTGCATGCTGTCCTGCTTGCACTCAGAGCCAGGCAAGTCTAAATAGGTTCTGACATGGGAACAGTGTAGGCTGTGGCTAGTGCAGCATTCGACCTGGTTAATGAACCCACCTGGGGCTGTCAGACTGGCTGTGGATGTGTTTGGCTGGCAGGGTGCACAGGTAGCGCACGCTCACATCATCCTGCTGAAGCCCACATAGACACACCTTGAGTAAAGTCCATCTGGAGGGGAAAACATATTGGACGTTTATTTAAAGGTTGTTGAACCGAGCTCTGCGTCCACAGAGTTAGCTGCTAATATTATTTCCCCAGTCTGAGGCTTTAGGAAAGACCTTTACAGGAAAATTTACTGCACACATGCTTTAATTCCTTGTAAACCAAAAGCAAACAGTTTAATCCCTGCTGGCATTACTTGTGCTTTGTTTGTCAGGGGGAAACAGAGAGGCATAATTAACTGCCATGTTCTGCATGGACAACTGGCTCACAAAGAAAATAAATAAATAAGGGAGAAAGTGAAACTTAAGGCCTGGTGGTGTCCCCATTAAACATGCCAGGCTGCAGCTTTTCTTTTTTATTTGAACGACAACTTATATTCACAAGGGTCTCAAAAGAGAGAGGCTTTCATTCCTGTCACCACCCATCTCTCCCCCCTTGCTTAAGTAACTTCAGTTTGAACCTCACAAGTTTGAATCTGCTTACAAATCATTATAATGAAACAAGGGAAACTAATCATACCTCTTCCATAAGTTTACCAGAGCTTTTTTTCCTCAAATATCAAAATCTCTTATTTTCTACACACCAGATGGCAATGTCTTCAGACAACTTCCAGTCTTATAGTGACAGAGCATTACAGTTTTACATGCATCTCTGATTTACACCCCAAACAGTCTGGTTTTTATTCAGATCACCAGAAAAGGATGTTCCAATAGAGAAACAGCCAGATGACTGCCCTCACATCTTTAAATCTGGAGACTGTTAAACATATGCTGCAGTCAGTTTGGACCACTGCTGGCAGAGGTGGCCAAGTTCCCAATTCACTGCAGAGAGGAGTTCTTGCCTCTACATGAGGCAACTATACGTAAGACAATAATTTTTTACTGCATTTATGTAAAAATGGGGAATGATTTATCATCTTTCAGGATTAGACTTGTATTCAGGCCTAATTATCAATGGTAGAACTGAGTTTTAAGAAGCTGTCATGAATCTGGGTGTCTGTCAGACCAGAGAAAAGAAAAGGTGTAGGAACAAGAGAAAAAGAAACTTTCATATTTCTGAACTTAATTCAGTGCATTACGAACATCACAGCAGGCTTCTTCTTGAACAAGGTATGACTCACCTCTCTTGCCCACACCTACTGCCTCTCCCCTGCATGACATTAAATAAGCGTCTGCAGAAGTGCCTAGTTACTAACAAAAATTCAATTCATCACACAGAAGAAGATGAGTGAAAAGAAATATCAATCTTTTTAGGCTTTTGTGTTTCTTCTTCCAGCCCCCACCACCTCTATTTTTGACTCTTAATTTGGATAGATTTGCGTTCCGGGAATTTTCAAAGAAGGTAATTTGAATTAGGTGCCTACATCTGATTGGCATTCATGATACCAGTTTGAAAATTGCCACAAAAGACTTTGAAGAAATCAGAACATCTCATTCTGTTTTGACACCTTGGTTTCTTTTTTACCTTTTCATCATGCTCCAGTGGAAGACATTATCCTCCTGACTCCTACATTGCCTTTTACTGCCTCATGCTACCGTCTCTTCTGTTCTGGACTCCCGATCATGATTTTTAAATTTCTAGTTTGCTTTGTGTATATTAGTCTGCATCACATAGGTATCTATAACTGTTTACTACTATGTTATGCAACGTTTTCTGTTATTACCCCTGCTGTTAAACATGGACATCTTATTTTTGGATGCCAATTTTTATCTCCCAGGTTTGGGAGCTGGTCATATGTTGCTTTTTAGAAAAAGAGCTCTCTTTTTGATAGCAGAGGCAAGGTCTGCTTCCTGTCATGCAAACTAAATGGGAATTAGAGGCATCTCTCTCTAGAGACAAGAGGAGACCTGAATCCTAGGGCCACTAACAGAGTACAGCAAATAGTAAGCATTGGACGGAAAATCAGTAGAAGGAGATGTTAAGAAGAACAGGACACTCCAGAAAATCTCAGAGGAAACTACTTGTAGGAAAGAAATTATAACTGTACTTAGAGAGCTGAGAGATGTGTTGTTTGAAGTCCTACCACTATGACTAACTTTATGACTAACCTTGATGAAAAAGACAAATAGCCTAGAGAAACTTTAATGTCAGAGCAAATGGGAAAGCTGACCAGGTCTACAAAACATCTCAGAGAGGGCATATTTGGATGTATTTACTCCACTAAGCATCTCCAAGGAAGGGGAATTCCTGTTTAATTTGTGTCTGTATAAGGTTTTTGTGACATCAAAATTAAAGCTAGATGGTAATGTGCTCAGGTGGGATGAGCACTTCCTTCCCTCTTCCATTATCCATTGTCACCAGTCATTTTGAGTGGAGTGGGGTTGAGTGGAACAATATCACAAGCTATCCCTCTCACCTTCCCTGAAAGGAAAGACATTTTAAATACATTTTAAGTAAATAGGAGGACCATCCAAATTTCCTCTCCTTCACATCTCCCCTACAGCCCCTCTCCCCCTGCCATCCCTACCCCTTCTTTGCTGTCACAGATCTCTAAAAAGTCTCCTCTCCCATTTAGAAAACACTTCTCTCCCTGTGGAGGAACACACACGTGAAATAAATTACAACAAAAAATATGACTTCAGGAGTCATTAAAATCTTCAAAAGACATCTCAATTACTTCTTTAGTGAAGAAAGCAAAGGGAATAGTGTGAAGAAAATAGGTGAATTAAAATGAGGAAATCAAAAAGAAACTGGCCTAGTGGAGTCCCTGTGGTTTTTCTTTACCTGTTTGTTATTACTTCTTAACAAGTGTATTTGAACTATTTCTGTCGATTGTAATTCTTCAACGATATTCCATTAGGATGTGAGAAACCACCCGTTTAGGCATGAAGAATATGTTTCATTTCATTTCATTATTTAGCACATTTGGAAGAGATTTATCACGATTAATCTCAAGAGGAAGAAAATGAATTAGGTACCTTTGGTGTAAATCAGCTTCGCCGCTGATGAACTCAACAGTTTTGTCTGGCTAATTAGAAAGGCAAGTTTGCCACAATATGAGTCTCCTCTCTAAAACCTGTGTTTAAAAACCTATTCCTCTTCAAGACTGAAAATTGAAGCATATGCTTAATTTTAAGCACGCAATTACTGGAGCATGTGCTTCAGCATTGTTTAGAAGGATGATAGATTTAGGTGCATTGAAGTGCCTTTCTGATGTCTAGTTTTTTAATATTACAGTGGCCATCATTCTACCCTCCACCCATATAGTTTGTTATAGTAGCCTGAGGGTCTGACTCTTTCTACCTATAATATTTTGTTAATCTGACTTTTTGCAGTTTCTAAGGACATAGTTTCTAGGGCATTGTTTGCACCAGAATCCCCAGTTCATACAGACACAGACTATAGACTTCCAGTCCCCCCACCACAAGACATCAGTTGCAGCTCAGTGGGGTTCCCTGACTGCATCCATCTTGAAAGTGATGCTGGCACTTTGAGCCCAGTTTGGCTGCCGGGTGGGTGAAAGCAGAGTAAACACTCACAGCAAACTCACTTATGTCTCATCTTAATGAACCTGAATTAGTATTTCATACTGATGGTGGATCTTAATGTACAGTTTGGTTTATTTACAGGAATAAATACCTGCATTCATAGCTTATGCTTGCTTCTCATTTTAAATGAGGTCTAAAATGGTGTGAAGCCCATGCTTTAGTTGTGACAGACCCTTAGCAGGTCCATGCAATGATATGATATTTACACTGACTGGGGGTTAAATCCAAATCCTCCTGAAGATACAGCACTGACACCTTTCTTGCTTGGTGCTTGCGAGTCTAGGGCTCCTCTCCACACTAAAGGCAATTTTCATTAATTTTATATTATCCTGTAATGGGAAGAAATACTGTGAACAATATAAGGGAATTTTTTCCCCGCTTCAATTTCATCCCCAAAAGGATATTTACCCCAGCAAATAATGTGACATGCAGCTGGCTTGATCAAAAGAAATCATTTTTTGATATTAAGGTTACAAGCAAAATTCTTCCTTCCCTGTCTATAACCCACTTTCCAGGGAATTTCCTTTATTTACCCCTTGCCAAATAAAAAACTTTCTCTGTTATGAAAAGGTTTTGTTCTTCTCCTCCTCTTCTCATCCACCCCCCTGCTAATTGGAACTGAAACTGCAGGGTAGGCTAGAACGGCTGCTTAACAGATTGACCAGTGTCCAACCTTTATCTGGAACAAAAACATTTACTAACAACTTGATTGTAGTAATTGTGCTTATAATTCCTTTGAACCGGTACACCATTCCAAAATGCAGAATCCCAATTTTAATTAAAAATTACTTAAACAGTGTCTAAATTGGCCAGATAAACTGAATCCCTAATGTGAAGTGTTCTTTGTGCTTAATGAACCATTCCCCTGACAGTAAAAGCCTGGTACAAAATCACTGGTGTTCATAATGTGGTCCAATAATAACACTGTTCATTATTATTGTGATTATTTCTTCCCACAGTACAGCTTAAGGGGAAAGATGATTCATTAATAAATTCCCATTATTTTTTCTAATTTTGATAATTATTGCCTTTCCATTTTGTACCAGCATGATGCCTAGATTCAAAGGTTAAGCAATCAGTCCTAAATATCAGACAGGTCTACTGCACACCTCAGGGTATTGTATCCATGGAAATTTAAGAACAACATAGAGTTTTTCTATCAGTCTCTGAGGCTTTCTGCATGAAATATGGACTGAGTTTGTGATATATTACATCAAAGCTGATGCTAGATCTTTGTGGTGTTCACTCCTGGGAGAATTAGTATCGCAAAAGGCTTGAAAATAACATGAAATGAGAGCAAAGGGACACCTTTTCTGTGGGTATATGCAGGTTTTATTATTATAGATAAAAATTGAAAGACACTGGGCTAACTATAAGTGTGATTTTAGCCATGCACAAATATGTGTGTAAGGAATAAAATATGTGATTAAAATAAATCTCTAAATTGCTTGTGGAGTAACTCGAGTAGATTATGAGGACAGATTTCCTCATGCTCAATATACACTGTAGGAGCCAGGACTGCTGAAAAGCTCACTGCATATAAATCTACCTACTTTATTATACTTTTGATCAAGTTTATTCAGATAGCTTGATTACTAAACTACCATAAATTCAGGGATCTTTTGATATATAACATGCTTTAAATAAAAGCATACATAAAGTACTATGTCTTGCTGAGTCTTTACAATGAAGTGACCGGACAGCAATGTGTGGTTATTGACACTATTTCCCAAAGGATAGATTGAATCTCATCTACTACAGAAAAGATGGAGCACAGGTGAACACGGACAACCTGTTTCAGACTAAGGAACATTCTTGCCTAAGGATCTGTCCTCAACAGAAGCCAACAGTGAATGCCTCGTCACACCTTGACAGTTTGCTAGCCCTCCTCAGAAGCTACCACTCACATTTTTTAGAGTTTCCAAAATAATATGCATATCTTCTCCAGAAATACCTTTATCTTCAATCAAGCAACCACATTCAACAAGGTTTCTCCCCAACGTTATGAAATATGGAGTACCCTGGTTAGAAGCTTAGTCTGAACTGCCCAGCTAAAGCTTTCAGTTGCAAAGCTGCCAAACATAAAACATACACAACTGCTTTTATTTACTTCAGTAGCTTCCTAATCTCATGGACGATATGTTGCAAAGATTCTTAGGGGTAAAGAAATGCTGCCTATGGCAGGAAATCTACTGATGGTGGCATGAAAAGATAGCATAAAGCTGAGAAAAAGTAAAGGGCATCTGTGTGAGTTCAGCTGTGAAATCACAAAGTGGCTAAGTCCAGCTAACACCTCTTGCTATCTTTCTCATATATACCACTGGCTATCACCACATGCTTTATATAAACCAAGATAATGGCAAGAGATAGCTCAAAAAGTAATTAGCTTCTATTTCAGAAATAATATAGAGGGCCAGAGTGGCCTGGACTGCGGTGTTGATCACTTTCTACTTCTTTGTTTTCAGTAAGGAGGGGAGGAAGCAGAGCGCTGGCAGGCAGCCAGCGCAAGGATCTGGTCTGCAGCGTTTTGTGTAAATGTAAGGCAAGACAGGCTCTGACTTTCAACTTTAAGACATTACCCCAGTATATTTGGTTCAGCATAAATACTAACTATGGGCCTGAGGCTTAACGTTGAAATCCTTAAGATAACTTCTTACAAATTAAATAAAAAAGTACTGAAGTATGACAGACATAAAACTTTCATGGAAATATAACAGTGAAAAAAAATCTTGATCTGATATCATTAACATAATGATTCAAAGAAGTTTTGGAGAAACTTGATGGGAAAATTGAAACTAGCTAGTCATGCCTCTTTTAAAAGATTGGCTCTAAACCTGCAAAATCCTACTCATGCTGGTGACGTATCCCATGTTACTTTTGTGCAGATTGCACAGGCCACAAGGTCTTGTTCAAACCTCTCCCTGTCTGAAAATGTTGCTCAGAGGTTGGCTTGTGCATAGAGGACCTTGGTTTAGATCCCAGCTCCAGACCTACAGACAGTAGGCACACCACTACTTGGCCAATGATGTTATTTCCCAGAATAAAAACTCTTCTGTAACGTTATTCTGCCATGCTGATTAAAGCCAATATCTAAATGACTGATGTCTTTCCCTAATGCAGAATGGATTGTACTGTTTCCACTGATGAGAAGATAAAACTCAATACTGAGCAATGTCAGATCAGAAATCAGGAGTTTTCAAGATGGATATTCTCTGGATAGAGAATAGAGGGTGAAAGACTGTTTTTTGTAGAAACTGTCATAAGCATACATTGAAGTGGATGCATTACTGATGCTAATCCCTCAGTTTTCCATTTCTGCACTGGGGGCTAAATCACAACCAGATCTGAACACTTAAGGTCTCTCCTGAAGTCACCTTAACAGTTGCTTGTGAGGCAAAGGACTGTAGTAATTCCCACTCCACAGAAGAAGAACACAAGCAATAAGAGATTAACTGCCTAATGTGACAGAAAGAAGAAATGTGGGACAGCACCAGAAGCTCAGCATAGGACTCTAAACACTCAGTTTAATGCCATAATCACCAAGGCTATTTTCCCCAGAGACCTCTAAACTACACCAAAGTCCAAGCAGTGGACTTTTCTTTGACATTTCTTACAGTAAAGTGCCAGAAATTGCTCTTTTAAAATTCCAGGTGGGATTTTTTTTCATTCTTTATTTTTTTCCTGAAATATCACAAAATCTCCTATTTCGTTATCAACTTTATGAATGTCTGCCCCAGCAGTAGCTAACAGAATAAGTAAAATCCTTCTCCCAGCTGGCATAGCAAGATATTTCCAATATTTTGCCTGTCCTTCCTCACTGTGACCGAGAAAAAGAACTGAGACAGAGTAGGTCTTATAAATGCCGGATGCCATTGTGATGTACTAGGGGGCAACTCATTCCACCGGCAGCAGATGATCTCCACACCTCTCCTTCCCACTGTGGTAGCAGGACCACCTGTTCTGATATCTTTTTGGTCTTTTATGGAGGGCTTATTGTAAGGGCAAAGTCCAAGTGCATCCACCCAATCTGTCTGTCAGAGACTCCATTACAGCTTCTCTGAAACATATTAACATGTTTTCAGTGTAGCAAGCCATAGCAGCAATGTAATGCCAGCGTATTAAGCTTATTTTAAGCCTGAATTAAAACCCCAACTCTTCTTGCCTTACTGAGACTTCAGTATTCGATTCTTTTCCTTATTTTGTTCAAAGCAAGTGTAATGTCATTGCCATTATAAGTGCAAAGCCCATGCATCGATATTTTCCAGCTACATTTAAGTTAATAGAAAACTTACTATTAATTCTGTTTGGAATTCATTCAAACTCTGTGAACAGAAATGAATTCTTTTCTACCTGCGGTTGTTTTTTTTAAATATATATAAATGTTATATGTTCAGGGCAGAGCCACATGCTCATTTTTTCTGATCATGTATTCACTGCATGTAAAGCCCAAAGCTTATTGGTGGACCTTAATATAGACTCAACAATTCACAAATAAGTCTATAAAACAGCCTCTGCATTCATCTTTGTTTGATGGTAAATGTTTATGCCGGTGGCATTGTAAATACAATTTCAGTGGGTAACTGAGAAATACATAGCATTCTTTAGAAAGAATAACTTAGGACTTGTTATTTGAATACTAGTGCCAGGACACAGTTTGGATAATTATGTCTAACAATTTCCTACAATTCAGTACAGTGCTTTTCTGCAATAGAGGCTCTTATCTCACAGTTGCCTGGAGGAAGAAGATTTTGGGGGAGAACACTTGGGATAAAGACTTCCAGAAGCATGTTCTTGTAAGGAATTAAATTTTGTCTTGTTTCCCAGCGTACATGTAAAATGTGGATAAAATTCAACAGAAATATTGGTGTTATTAGGAGCTTTGAGAAAATAAAAGGTGATCTTCTTCTGTCAGTCAAATAATGCATTTTGCAAGGAATGCATTTTTATCCACATTGACACCTGAATACAACAAAGAAATCTGATTGAACTTCAGAGATGAAAAGTGGAAGCATGAGTACCCCTAGGGTCAGACAGGGAAAACAACCTGTAAAGTGTCAGGTGGGAGTAAAACGTGTAGGATATTCTGGTAATATCAATGATAAGAATGCAATAGGAGAAGCAGCAAATCTTTCTGGACAGTGGTGAAATTAAATACACCAGAGAAGAGTTATGATATCTCCCACTTCTCTAAAAGTTAATTTTTGAATCTCCCCACTGCTCTCTGCAAACCTGATGGGATCTACTGTTAAAATGCCTCCATTTTCTTCTGCCCTTAGGACATGGCAACCAACATGAATTAACTTCTTTGTTTGGCACGTAAGACCCATAAAGGTTGTTGCACAGCAGAAGATTCTCCATAAACACCGGGAGTCTGACATGATGATAAGACATAAATGGTTCTTTTTGACATGGCTCTGTGAGAAGCAAAAGTATTTTTATACTTTGACACTTGCTTAGAAGAGTGTGCAAACACACAGAGAAAGATCGGAAAAACTTTAGAACAAAAATGAAATTCTATACGAACCAGAGATGAACTGTAGCCATGAAATATGGGCTTCACCCTACTAAAATTATGCCACTTATTTTAAACCTGTATCTTGATAGAGGGTCTTGCCTGATAAAATCCAAATCTGATGATAATTTAATCTAGGTGGTGATGTTTCAGTCTCTTAATTGATATTTCATATTAAAACACTGATGGGGGAAGGAGAAGTACTAGTATTTTTTTCACTGAAGAGGAGGGGAATGTTTGGGCATAGGAGGAAAAAAAAAAAAAACATAAGAAAGATACTGTAGGAATGAACATGATATGAGAAGGGCTAGCTGAAACAGAAATCACAGCTATATACTGTCACAGCACCAGACCGAATAAACAAATTTGGATTATGCCACACAACACTTCCAAAATGAAGCTTTTTAGAGGACCACAAAACTGGTTCAGTGTCTTTCCTTTATCCTCATGCACTACTTTGTTGCAGCCAAGATTGAAAAGAAATGCTGGCAGAGTCACAGCAGGACATTTGTACTTGTGACTAGAGATGTTCCTTGCAGAAAAATGAAGTTTCAGTTGTCTGCCTTTATTGTGAATTCATGCTGAAGCATTGTTTAAACCCTGACTCAAAATACATTTAAATATGCTTGCTTTTAAATAAAATTTCATCTTGACATATTCCAAACAAAATATTTTGATATTCTATTTTGAAGCAATATTGTTTTAAAATCTGCTTGAATTCAAAATGATAAGGAGAAGACAAGAACCAAAAATATATACAGAATTTTGAGGTGGACAAAATAATTATGTTGATGAAATTATGATTATTTTGGTTAATCAAGCATATGAAATATTAGTTGTCCCAGCAGTTTAAATTCTGACATATTTAGTCCTGTTTTATTAAAGCACTTTCCTAGGCATGACTATGTCAATGTGCTGTATGCTTTTTACTAAGGAATTGCATGTGAAGAGGGATTGCAATTAGAATGAGAAAATGAAAAAGAGCCAATCATGACTGCTTATGCTGATCTGTTCCCAGACAGTCAATAGGAAATGGACCCTAGATCTCAAGTCTTCAATAATTTACACTTTGCAATAGAAGTTTTATTTCAGAATATGCAGTGCTCATGGTTCCAAAATGCTATAACCCTTAGAGATTAAACCAACAAGAAAAGAGGGAGGGAAAGAAGATTAAAAGTTAAGAGCACTTTGATCATTTCTTTGTGATCAGATGGAAATTTCCCTGTACTGAATGCATATACTTTAATTGCAATGGTCTTTTGGAAATTGTAAAACTCCAAACTTGTTTTTGCCTTTTTAAATTTTTTTTTTCATCTGCTGTGAAGATGACATCATTTTAGGATACCTCTCCATTTCTGCTAAAGACAGAGAAGAGTTCTGTGGGATGCTACCCGGCTGGGGTGTCTCTCTGATGTGCTCTTTTCATTTAATTGTGATAAACAGTTCCTATTCAGTGATGTTCATCCGGAGAGCTTAGATAAGATTCTTTCCACTCATTTTTTGGGTAGGCAAACCTTTAAAAGAAAGAAGTGAATAGCCTAAGGTCACAAGCACAATAATCATAGTCCTTTCCAGTCCATTTGACTGGACCACAGTATAGGAATTTTTAGGCTAAAGACTCAGCGTTTTTTTCTATATCTCCCTACCCCCAAGGGGACTTGAAGCTATGAGGGTTGAAATTGATATCATAGTGAATAATATATACTGCAGAGAAGAAATCCTTCATATAATAGATGAGGAAAAGCAGTTTTCCCATCAGTAACATCTTTGATGATCCTATTATCTATGTATTTGCATTATTTGTATGATATGGGCATCATTTTTCTTTGCCACAATTATTTATTATTGACAGCGATGAGCCTGTCACTTAGTTAATGAGTTTCCATTTTGTGCAGTAAATGGAAAACCTTTTTTGCATCATAGAGTCTGTCTATGATACAGAGCCAGAGCCTGGAGATTAAGAAAGCCTACCGCAGTTCCACTCTAAGAAATGTGACAGATAGCAAATATACAATATAGACAGTGATATAGGAAAGAGATTTTTCAGTGTGTGCAGCAACCTGACTCCCAAATACACCTGGTTGGTTATGGTATACTCCGGGCCTTCCCTGACAGTCTTCAGGCAATCAAGAAACCTTCTAGACAGAATGAAGTGTAGGGTAGAAGGAGACATATAAAAAGAGGTATCTTTCAGTGGCAGCGTAGAAACAGCTCATGAGTCTTATAAAAAACACAGATTGCTACTGTGCATACATGCTGAAGAGCTGGTGGCTTCTAGGACGAATAACGAGGTTTTAAGTTTTTTTATGTGTTTGCATCTGTGGTCTCAATCTAAGATGGTCCTGTCTTGGAAGTATTATAATAACTGTACTAAAATATTAGTATTACTAATATAATATTATTACTAATATATTTGATAGTATATTTATATAGTATTACTAATATATTTGATAGCCCTTCACAGAAAGGGTTATCAGACATTGGAACAGGCTGCCCAGGGAAGTGATTGAATCACCATCCCTGGAGGAATTTAAAAGACGTGCAGATATGGTGCTTAGATTCATGGTTTAGTGGTGGTTTCGGCAGTGTTTGGTTAATGGACGGACATGATGTTCTTAAAGATCCCTTCTAACCTAGATGATTCTAGAATTCTATATGAAATTGCTTATTTCCACTCTTTTTCTAGACAACCTTCATAACAGGCCTCACTACCATATCATGATTAGGAAGAACAGGGCAGAAGAGGGCAGAAAATCAGCAGATGTCAACATGTACCTTTTCTGCAGGGCTGTTTGGGCAGGCAATGCCCTGCAGAGTGCCAAGTAGCTGTATTTTCATAGCTTCTGGTAGTGCAGCAACAGCAGTAGCTGTAGATGTGAACTGAAGTGACTTAGGTACCAGAAACTTGTTCATCATTCTATATGATGTAAGGCTAAGAGTTAAATACCACTTTTTTTGAGGAAGAGGAAACAAAATTTCTAAACTAACCAGAGGAGATGAGACAGGCATTTGTCTATTTCTGAATCTCTAGATATTACTGGTGTCTCCAATTTAGAAGTGAGTAACATATTTCATACTGTCTTCAGGATGCACCTGGTTGCACTAAATAACATGGTGATTCCAAGACTTAAAAAATCAACCTCTCCATGTATTTGTCTATTTAAATGTTGAAGAAAAGGTTTCCAATATTGAGAGAAATGAAGGGATTTTCCCCTTCAGGAAAGAAAAGTAAGGACACAATCTGCAAGTGTGAAATGTGAAACAGAATAAAATTGAAAAGCAATAGAGGAGGGCAATCATCCTATGCAATTCTTTCATTTTAAGCATCAGTGAGCACTGAAGCTGATGAGAACATTCAGCTTGCCTTTGCCAAAAATACCATTCTAAGTTTGAGAGATATGTGCCAGTTATTGCATGGGCCTCACTTGAGAGGGACTTTGCATAAGAAGACCATGAAGACCAAAAGAAGAAAGCATAACCTTTGGCACCACAAAATTTGATTGTAAGGAAGATGAATGTCTCCTGCCAAAAGGACAAAGCCAAAGTAATGAAACAAGGATTTGATTGACAGCATGTTGACTGACAAGAATATTATGCTATAGGGTGCTTAGCTGTGCTCACTTAAAGTGGGAAGCAAAGACATTACAGATAAGTCCACGAGTTCATGGGCTCAAGCATGCAAAACTGATTTCTCATAGGACAACATCATCTAAATGAGAAAAGCCCTTAAGAGAAGAAATAACCTACTCAGTGATGAAAAAAAATAATGACTCGAGCTTTAATAGAGAGGAGGAAAAACACCAAAGTCAGAGAATTTTTTTCCCAACTTGTCAAGATTTACACACTGGGACTGAGCAGGGGTGTAGAGGCCAGTGGTCTGTGTAGATGTAATTGATTTGTTCGTTCACCTGTTTGGCCACAGACTTTCCTATTCCCAGCAATGAATTTCCATTCTTTAGGACACTGGCTACTATTAACTGCGGCTGTAAACATAGGACCCAAAGGTAAACAAATTTTTCTGAGAGCATATTGAAAATGTTCTTTTCTTTTCAGAGCATTTTTGGATAATTTTCTTTTTTTAAAAAAAACTTCGATCTGTCATGCATTCCAAATTCTCGTGTTGTGCTTGTTATTTTGATTTTTTTCCTTGGGCTTCATCTCAAAAATAATCTGGAAAGACCTCATTCACACAATAATTTTAGGGGGAAAAAAGACAGATTTTCCGCAAAGTTAGTAATCTATAGCACTCTTTTTCACCTTGTGATATGCAGAGTCCTATGGCTCTGCAGTCCACTTAGGAAAAATCCCTAAAAAGGTAATGAAGAATTATTTTTTTTTGTGATTGTACGTTCAATAAGATTAATAGCCTAGGTCTACAGATATCACCCTAAAGCTAAAAAATGGAATTAAGAAGAATGTGTGAGGGTTGTAGCTGGTCTATCCATGATCTCTGAAATATTCTAGAGGTCAGAATTGTTAACTCGAGATCCATGTAAATAGGTACAGAAAAACCCATGTCAAGGTGAAATCAATGCTACACGAAGGACTGGAATACCTAGAGGAAAAAGACTTCATTTCATGACAACTTTGATGCTTCTAAATTGCTCTTTGCTGCTCTCTGTCCACTCTTCAGTGTATTCCCCAAAGGCTATCAGGTTGAAACCTCCATTTTCATTTGGAAGCGCACAGATTTTAAATTCAGGTGATTTTAGCTCTCCTCCCCTCAAAAGCTTCATCTCAGAACTGCTCTCTCCATAACACTTTTTGGTGTTGAAAGCCTATTTAAGCAGAAATACATTTTGTTGAGACAAGTGCTCTGCATAGATTTTACTGGAGTTTAGGCACTGCTGCATGGTATGTCGCTAGACCTCATGAGTGCAGCACGCAGGGCAAATGCCTTGGGTCTGCACTAGCTCAAGGGAACGATAGAAAATCCTTCACTGTGAAAAAGGGCGTGTGTGTGATGAAGTAGAACAGTTGTCATTAAACTTCTGTGTTTAGGCAAAAGCAGATGAGGTCTGTGCCTAAGGCAGTAACATTCCCTTGCACAGTTTTCCTTTCTGTGTGAAACTCTTAGGTGAATTATTTTTAATCACACACCACAGTTTTCAGTCCCGGAAGGGGGAATTTTCATCAAAAGCATTGATCCTTTCTTCCATAAAGAGCTCCGAAACCAGGTGGCTGTTCTTTCCAGTGCATCATGAAACATGAGATGTTATTCCAGCAAGCATGAGGGTGTCACATTTTACAGGATATTTCTGAACCTGTTGAAAATAACTGCGTTTGATAACCGTTTCCTTGTAATTTTTCTTTCCTAAAGCTGGTGCTCTGTCACTATTTAGTGTCACATTGCCTCATTAAAATCACTACGCTGATGTTTCCTACGGACAGTTTAACTTTTTTTTGTTAAAATATGCTAAGCATAAGGGTGATATCACAGTGGAATGCATATATTGTCTCAGTAGCACAACTTTGCGCTTCCAAAATCCACTGAGATGCTTTGCACTGTCATTCAATAGATGGGTTGGGCTCATTTAAGCTTTGTTAACTGTTAGCTAAACATACAGACTGGCTGCTTTTCAAATGCCAAATTTTAAGACTTTCCCTCTTTTCTGCTTCTATTCTGGTAAAACACATGTTGTTCTCTGGGCATTCTTGGCAGAACAAACAAGATCTTTAAGCATATCCTGTATATTGATTGAGTCCTCAAATAGTCAGAGGGAATGCCATTCACCTTTCTAATGTCATCCCTTTGCAGAGCTCAAGACCTTGTCTATATACAAATGTTGCATAAGTTTAAGCAGCTCAAACCTAGATCAATCATGTTAAAGCAGTGCAAACTCTCCCATTAAGTGCACTTGAACAAGTTTAAATCTCCCTTAAACTGATTTAGCTTATGGCCTTTTGTAAACTAAGCCAAACAGTTAAGAGAGAAACTGGTTGAAGTATATCATGTTAAACTGGTACAATTTTTCTTGCACAGAAAACACTTAAGAATAGAAATTTCAGGCACAAATAGGAACTTCTTTGAGAGACTGCAACTCATGAATATAGTAGAAGATCCTAATTAATTTTTCACCTATGTATGCTGAAGTATCTAAACTTTGCTGGCTGAAGAGCAGGCCAGAGTGGTGAATGGACATGAACTCATGCACAAAGCCTGGGGAAAGGATAGACAGAGTTCGCTGAACATCTTCTTTACATCAAATCCCTTTCAAAAGGGAAGAAATATGGTCAAAGAGAGATGGGTTTTCAATGAAGGCACTTGTTTGGAGTGTATTTCTATCCTTATATCAGGTTTCTTTTACTAGGAATACCATTTAGGCCTACATGGAGCGTAGATCCTTTGGGTGTTCAACTCTTCTTGGCCCCAGCAATTTGATCCACAGAACTTCCTGGAGTCCCTGAAAGCCCAGATGCTATGAGATAGGCTGTTGGAAGCTAGCCAAGGGGAGTTGGCTCAACTTCTGCCCCTCCTGTAGCAATTTAAGACCTTGAATCAAAGCTGATCTTGGGGCACTGTCATCTACATTGTATTCATAGTACAATCCAGCTAAAAAAAACCACAAGCCTTGGTGAAAAAAAAGAAGGGAAAGGCTTCTAGCTTGTGCTCAGGGTAGCAATGTCTATAACTGGGAGAGAGCTCACTGGCTTTTGGCTCTGCTCTGAAGAGCAATGATTATTTTAGACAGTCACAGGACAATGAAAAAAATCAACTGAAAACCCAGAATACACAGACTGAAATGCATATATTGTACTCTGAGATGAAACCAGCCAGTATTCAAAAACTGATTCATGTTGGATTAGGAGGTCAACTTTGAGTCCTGTTCTTTGATACCAAAGTAGGTCTGTAAAGGATGGGGGTGCAAAAGGCTGAAAATATGATGGAATTTATGAAAAGGAGGAGGAGAAATGCAGCACAGGAAGCAGAGCTAATGTACCCAATTATGTGTATCAGGTCCAACTCCAAACATTTCATATTACTGAACTTTACTGAGAGCCACTGAGACCCTACTGAAGCAAAGCACTTCCCAAACAAGTTTTCTGACCCCCAAGCAGTTGCTTGGACTAGCATCTTGGAAAACATATCTCAGTCTATTTTGATGGGGAACATTTTTCCTCGTTCATAAATGTCTCAATAATCTTTTGTGAATGGCTGAAGTTATTGAAACCTCCTGCACTGCAGTAATATATTCTTTCCCCTAACAGACAGACTTGTTTTCTGAAGGTTTATTGAAAAATGAAAGTCTCATATAAAATGTATTTCAGATCATTTAACTTTTCTATCTTCTTTTATAATCCAATGAATTTTATTCATTTTAGTAATCTCCTTGTGAGCCTAAGTACTGTGGGGCTGAGATTAAAATACAGTGCGTATGAATCTGGGTTCATAAAAGAAATTAAGTCTCTTCTTGCTTATAAGGTTGCAGTCACTTGATTCAGCCAGTGCAGCTGAGAAATGGGATGTGAGTAAACTGCCTACTAACTGATTTTTATTCTTCTGTGTCTACACAAATCAAGTTCAGATGGTTCAGCTACTATCTAAATTAGGGTTGATAAAGCTGACACATGTCTGCAGGGAATCCTTTCTTGAGATATTAAACCTGCAGCCCATATCAGTGTTTTTGTAGCACTATCAGCCGATGTGATCAGTGACAAAGATTAGCAGTGAGCTGATGTCCATGGCAAGTTTTCCTTGCTCTGTTTCAGCAGAGATGGGTGCAGTAGTCTAAGTACAGATATGACTGATTGTAAGTGTGCTGCCCTTGGCTGGCGGCAAAAAATGAAACCCCCAAGTAAAGTACTTATCCTTTGATAACAGTGACCTCCGTTGAAGCCAGTCCAGCTGTGGCCCAATATACTTATAGTGAAAAACTCCTTGGTTTTCATCAACAGCTGAGAGAAACTAGCAACTGAGAACTGCTTTGTTTCTTACCCTGTGTTTCAGTTTTATGTGGCAAGATTTTGGCAGCAGGGTGGCTACAGGGATGACTTCTGTGAGAAGCTGCTAGAAGCTTCCCCTATGTCTGATAGAGCCAATGCCAGCCAGCTCCAAGATGGACTTGCTGGTGGCCAAGGCTGAGCCCACCAGCGATAGTGGTAGCACCTCTGGGGTAATATATTTAAGAAGGGGAAAAAGCCCTGCACAACACCAGCAGCAGTCAGAAAGGAAGAGTGAGAATATATGACAGAAACAACTCTGCAGACACCAAAGCCAGTGAGGAAGGAGAGGGAAGAGGTGCTCCAGGCACCAGAACAGAGTTTTCCCTGCATGTCATGGTGAAGACTGTGGTGAGGCAGGTTGTCCCCCTGCAGCCGTGGAGGTTAACACTGGAGAAGGTATCCACCTGCAGCCAGTGGAGTCTTTCTCAAAGACCAGTTTCTTCATGTCTCATTGAATACATCTTTGTTCTTGTGGATGTCTCTTACTTTTGGGAGTACTTCTAAGAGTGTCTGTCATGACATTTATTGCTATGGATATAGGAATCAATTACTATAAAGTCTTTGAACACTTAAAGTCATGTATGGCAGTAAGGAAATAAGTCAAAGCTGTTACAGAGAAATACATAGAGAACTTTGTAGCATTAAATGAAGAGAAACATTGCCTGGATCATCACAAATCACAATATGATATAACCAGGTAAGCTGAAGGAATGCATGGCCTGCATTACCTCATACAGTGAGATTTTTCCACCACTGTCAAGTTTCCATGACAATTCATAAGTATGAACCAAACTATTCAGAACTGAGTTTCTACTTGTCTTTCTGTTGAGAAACCTTCCCAAACTTCATTTCCTTTAGGTCATAACTGAAATATTCATTAGTGTGTAATGCAGACTTGTGGGACTTCTAACAAAATGCACAATAGATATGGATTCAGGATGGTATAATTACAGTTTTTCATTACACATGGTGAGCGGAGCAAGTTCAAGATTAGTTTTTCTTGCTGTATTATACCATTTGAAAGAAAATGTCAGACACATCATGCTAAAATTGGATGATATTCTTCCTACACAAGCACAGACAGTACACTAATGAGCTGACTCTTCTGTCAAATTTAGAACATGCAGGATTTGACCAGAGAGCACGTCAACAAAGCATCTGTAGTGCATAATTTAACTAGTAAATAATAGGAAAAGTAGGTCAATTAGTGCTTACTACTTTCACAAACCAGTAAATTTTCACTGAAAAGAATTGTCCAAAAGGCATGAAAAGTTGTGCTAAAATTTGGAACTTGTAAATTAGTAGAACATCATTAGAAAACCCGTAGCTAGGAAATTAGATAAGTTGGACAAATACACTGACGCGTGCTCAATTAATGAGAGAGAAACTTTTCAGATAGGTTTGGAAACAATAATAGAGCCAAAATAGTCAGGAATATCTCATAAGGGTCAGTAACCACTCAATTTTCCCTCTCCCCATCAGAAAATCTGATGTGTCATGCACAAATACTGATGGCTCACTATTCATCATCTTGTACTTTTTTGCTGTCTAGAGGATATGCTTATTAGGTGGGTGACTGTCTCACAGCTATAGTGCTTAATGACAAAGCTTGGATTCCATTCCTAATTTCAGCATAGTCTGATGATGTTCAGAATAGAGTTGCCAATGAAGTACTGAGGCTAGAACTGTCTATGTGAAATGCCCATCGCATCTCCTGAGCAAGCTTGATACATTCTCCTCAGTCCAGGTGTAAAAAAAAAGGCAAGGGGCATTTTCATGGCTTTTGTGCTCAGGGATTATACCACAGAAGAAACAGTGGCCCTTTGTCTGCCATGCTCAAGATTAACAGTCTCTGCAGTGCTGGCAACATCCCCAACACCTGGTATTTGCCTTGTGTCCTGACGTGGCTCTTTGTGGCACCCTGCTGCCAGTCAATAAATATTAATTCATATTCAAACTATGTCACTAAAAGGCCATACTAGAGTCTGCAAGCCTAGTAGTTAAGTAAGGGCAGTCATTTAGTAGTTCCAAATATGTTGATTTGAGGCAGTCTGGAGATCACTGTACCTCACTCAGTGGCATGATATAGCTAAACGCTGAGACATATCGGAAGTGGGACCCAAAAAACCTTTACAATTACATTGCAAGAGATGATGGAAGGTTCTTCTTTCTCTGGAATGAAACCCCAGTAGTAGTGCAAATAATCATGAGAAACATTTACAACACTGGACAGTGATTTATCACCTAGTTTTCATTCATTCCCCAAAATGCAAGCCTAGTTTGTAAAAAAAATGGCACATGAAATGGTCATAGACTATTGGCCATGACACTGATGAAGCCTATACTTAATTGTTAACCTCACTTTTCAACTCAATGAACTCCTCTGATGAATTAAGATTAGGGCCACCTCAAAACAAAGATTGTTCATTCCTCATCCTGCAACCAAGCCATGAAAACAGCTCCTTTCTGGGTTTGGTTCCCACTCTGGGTTCAGACAGCCTGTTCTGAAGATATTTATCCTTTTTCATGCTGTCCAAGCCAAAGCATAACTGTAATAATGCAAACTCCTTTTCAGCTAACAGAACATTTAGTAAAAACTTTATGTGTCAAATAATTGGGTTCAGCAACTGTGAAGTTAGGTCAGGAGAAATGAAACATGTGAAGATCTTGCTTTCACTACAATGAAAATAAATTCCTGTTATTGTAATGGTACTTTCTAGACTTTTATCCAGACACAAGTCACAAATTCAGGATGCCAAATAGGATGCAACTTGGTCTTCATTTTCTTTGGGATGGGAAAAAAAAATAAAAGAAACCATACACATTGCAATTTATGGAGCAATAAATGGACTGAATAGCAGAATAAACATCAGTAGAGAACATAAAGATGCCATGAAACATTTCCACCAAAATGGTTGAAGTCTCGCTTCCCTAACAAATCCACCAAGAGACATTTTCATTCCTCTCTATTTTTGTAAAACTAAGGATAGTCTGAACAAAGGGAAAAGAGATCATTAAGAGATTAAAAACAAAAGAAGTTTTAACTTCGCACATTACATGTCTTTCAGTGATGCTATTAGGGAAATTAATGAAACCCATTTTCTTTACTCTGGGGCTCTGGAAAAGTCATTAGATTGGAATGAATATATAACACTACATCAATCTAATTTCAAGAGAGGGAATCAGCAAACCAATGAGCAGATGCAACTTCAAAAAATTCACCTTAATGGCAGTAATGTAAGTTTCATGAGTTACAGTAGAAAGCAAATTAAAAACAACACAAAGAGACAATGATTCAATGAAGCACAAACACAACAATTAAGTGCCGCTGTCTATTCAGCATCATCTTGACAATTAAAAATGCCACTTTACTAATCTCAGGATTTGGCTCATCCTATTTATCTGAATGATACTCTCCCACTGCACTCTTTCTCAGACACAGATTGAAAGAATGTTCCCTTAAATAGCCATGCATTTGGTGACTTTAAATTTCACTAAGGAGACAACTTTGCAGAATATTCATTTTGGGGAGAGGAAAAAGGATTTTCTTGTAGGGTTTTAAAATGTAATTACTTTAGAACCATACCTAGCTTTGAAGATTTTTTTGAAATCTTAGTGTACACTGTTCCTGTTTTTAAGTCATGCATTTTTGTTCTTTGAATTAATTTTTATTGCTAGTATTTACTTTCTTTTGAGAGTCACTCTGAAACCAAATTAAAAATAAAATTGGTGTGTTAATAAAAAATCAGAAATACTACAGGTCTCTTTGGAACCAATAAAATAAGAGAAACTGAAGGTAGAGAACATGCTCAGATGATTGACACTAACAACTAAGGCTCCTGGTTCTTTCTGTAATTTCTCAGAAAAAGGTCCTTGTTGATTTTTAGAGTTTTTACTCTCCTCCTCCCTACACTGGTGCTTGACAGAAGCTCAGATTCTTCCTAGAGATGTTGCCCATGGAGTAATATTGCATAATGAAAAAAATGGTCCAGAATTCCCATGTACACCACTGAGACCTAGTATTCACTGACTGTAATGGGCATTTGACATTGCCTTTTGCAGGCAGCTGCACGCACATACTAACTGCTCGATAAGTGAGGCTGTATGAACCCCCCAAAAAATGAGCTCAAAATTGTCATATGCTTTGCACAGCCTTCTGGTTTAGCCTTTGGAGCTGGCTTTTGACCCAGTAGCCAAGTAAAGCAAAGATAAAATTGTATTCCTCTTGTACAACTATAGCCTTACAGACAGGGTTTTCAGACCAAGGTCGAGAACAGCATCTTTCTCTGCTAACCTCTCCTTCCTTTGGAACAATGAAATTAACTAAACTGCAGTTTCCTGAAGTCAAATTCTGCCCTTTCATTCAAAATCTTAGAGAGGTAAACTCTTAGCTCTACAATTAAAACTCCTTAGTGTCCTTGGTAGGAGTCAAATACGCAACTCCCATATGAGCAAGCTGTTGCTAATACTAATTTTAATTATTTGTGCATATATCTGCACAGAAGTAGAAACATTCTTGATTCCTTTCTTGCTCTGTTTATCACAGTTCATCTCATATTATTTCTCTTCTTTGTTATTTAGAAAGGTCCATCTTATAAGGAGTCACATAAGTATGTCTGAAGCAACCAAGCACTCACTTTGAATATCAAACACCAAGTCAATTGTTCAGTGGAATATGCTGCTTAGACATCTTCCATGCAAAAAATGACTTTTGCTGCTAGTGAGCAGCAGTGAGTAATGTCCAGTGCGAAGGACACAGGCAAACTGCTGACGTCATATCAACAGTAACAGGCATTAAGATCACTTGGCAGCTGGTTAACCCTAGGCAGGATGCTTGGATCTTCAGAATACGTGTAAAGGAGCACAGAGCTTGTGTATTAGCCAAAATAATCACTGGTACAGCGACTATAACTGATACTGTCTAACAAGTGCCCTTGTTGAAAAGTAAAAGACTGTGTGACCCAGCACCTCTCTGACAAATATGATATTCCCAACAATCCTCATCAATCTCCACTTAAGATTTAGTGTGACAACTGACTAACTTGCCATAAGAAACAGGCTTGGAAACAGTATGTGTTACATCTTCCCTTGAAAATCCTGTATTTTGCAGAGTGGTAACTGTCACTCCACTAAATTTAATGAACACCAAGTATACCGAGGAGATTTACAAACCTATTGCTTTATTGCTACTGCAACAATGTTTTTGTAATCAACAAAACAACTATACTGTAAATGTATTTTATATTTTTCCTGGCAAAAAGTTTTATAATATTTTATAAATGTCAAGAAAGGAAGGTGGGGGGAAAAAATGTGTGTGTGGGGCAGATGAAGTCTTCTCTATTTATTTTTGTCTCTTGACAGCTACATTCAAGAGAACAGGATGATATTTGTGAATAAATGACATGACTTCAGAAACTAATAAATTCCTCCAAAAGGAGGAATTGAAGGGGCTTGAGCAATTTGGTGCTAAAGAGGAGTTATTGTAATTGTGAAACAGCTTCTGGGCTATGCTTTAACATATAGACTGAGCTAAAAAGTTTATGTTTTTAATAAAGTCTTTCCGAAGCAGCTTAGGTGGGTGGTTGAAAGAGATTCTGACTCACACAGTGGTGCTCACTTACTTTCTCCAGCAGAAGTTAGCCTGGAAGGACAGTGGTAGTCACTGTCACCAGTGAAATGAAGAAGGCACAGAGTCGCAGTAGTAATTACTTGCTAGACGAGGCACTGATGAAGACTCCCTGCCAGCAGCAAGCAGGGTGTACCAGATAAATTCTGACTCACTGAGTTGCCTTTGCCATGGTTTTGCAATCATCAATACTGAACGTCCCAGACCCAACAGCAGAGCATCTTAAAAGTGATTCAAGCATACATGTGTTAGTGCCCTTCTGCTGAGTTTAAGGTGTGATTCCACATTATGGTTTCACTGATGCTACTGCTCTGCCCCCCAGTCCTGTGCATTCTGCCCCTTCACATACCTCTTCTTTGTGCTGGAAATAGTGGTCCTACACTGATGCCATACCTGGCAGTGGAAAAGAGCTGCTGACAGGAGATGGAGGAGTAGAACTATTCTTTTAGCAGCAGCCTCTTGGTGCTATGAGGTTGCTGTAATGTGAAACTGGATCCTTAACCAGAATACTTGCCTTTGGGATTATGCTCCTGCTGTAGCAATTAGTTAGAGTGCTGCAGGCAGGCAGAATCTGATGCAGTATGAAGTCTGATGCAACAACTTCACCCACCTGAGTATTTTTAAACAAACTTGAGCTAGCAGTGTGGCTGATATCAGTTCACATAGCTGTGACGATTTTGAAGTTATGTTAGGAGACTGAAAACTGAACTTACTGTATCACCAAACCACCACCATGCCTTAGGCACAACGCCTCTTGAGACTTCTTATCAGCTGGTGGACCTTATGTGCATCCCATTGCCCAAGGCAGAGCCTCAAATCCTCTGGATTATTAGAAGAGAAAAAAATAATATAAGCAGAAATGTTTCACATTTAGGTAGCAGAAAGTTTTCTGAAACAATCATTACTCTCACTATTAATCTATTCTTAGCATCATTCTCCACATAGAATCATAGAATCATGGAATCATGGAATCATAGAATGGTTTGGGTTGGAAGGGACCTTAAAGACCATCTATTTCCAATCCCCCTGCCATGGGCAGGGACAGCTCCCATGAGACCAGGTTGCTCAAAGCCCCATCCAGCCTGGTCTTGAACACTTTCAGGGATGGGGCATCCACAGCTTCCCTGGGCAATCTGTTCCTGTGCCTTGCCACCCTCACAGTAAAGAATTTCTTCCTAATATCTACTCTAAATATCCCCTCTTTCAGTTTGAAACCATTACCCCTTATCCTATTGCACTATCATCTATCGCATACTAGCTACTGATGGACATATCCTCAGCTACAAACAGCTACGCTAATGCAGTTTTGAGACAGCACTGTAACTAATTAACATCTTTAATCTGCTCTTTTACAATAGAGGCATTATTGTTGCTGCTCAGTTCTAAAAGAGACTCAATTTTGAGAAAAGTTTGTTATTCAAGTGTACTTAGGAATTGCTTTGTTTCAGTTTCTAAAATGGCTGTTCTTTGTCCTTTACAGTTGAGTCAATCCCTCTTTTTTAATCTGGCATAATATTTGTTTTATTATTACTTCCGTTTCGATCCAGATTTAAAGATGGTCTCTCAACTGTGATGTAT
This sequence comes from Tringa tobata, assembly GCA_033628505.1. NCBI lineage: Eukaryota > Metazoa > Chordata > Aves > Charadriiformes > Scolopacidae > Tringa > Tringa tobata. Next base: position 2,613,925 of record JAHREE010000228.1, on the reverse strand, counting down.
ATTCCTTGCGTTTCCTTTAACTCTTGATCTGCTTGATTTCAGCTGAAGCTTATCAGAACACTGTGAATATTTCTGTGTTCTGAAGCTGAAGAGCTTTTCTTTAGCAAGTTTGTCATAAATTTGCTACTTACCTAAGCCTGTTTAAAGCCAACAAAAAGAATGTATCCACCCAGAAAAGTGCAGAATTTCTTTGATGCTTTGCAAGTGTGTTTTATTCAGACATATGATTAGGCAGGACTTAGCTTAAACTTCTTTCATTGTGGACCGATTTTCTCTGGATTAGCTACCCATAAGAAGTGCAAACACTGGTAGTTGTGACAGAACCACTAACAGGTGATAACTTTCTATATGGCCACATCACTTACTTTTTTTTGACTCTCATTCATCTTCTGACAGACATCAATTTATTCATTAATTTATCTATCACTGCCCATGATCACCAGCAAATATCCTACCAAAGCACTGGACATAACATGCCTTTAGAAGCCCTTTTACCCTTCTTATGGTTCTTTATTTTAATGGTATGAACAGCAGAGGACCTGAGCAAATATCCGTCTGAATAGCTTCCATTCTTCTGGAATTGCTGTAGAACTACCTTCCAAGGAAGTTTCATACAGGTGAAAAGTGATTCGGGGCCTAAGATTTTGGACTTCATAGTCTGGATATTGGATTCTGCTTTCATTAACATATTTTTACCTCAAATTTTAAGACGGCCTGAAGAAATGGAGTGATAAAGTTGGGACATTTCTTTGGCCATAGATTTTTCTTCACTGACACTTTTTGCTATTTCCGGGAAAAAGCAAGAAAATACTGATAACTAGTAATTAAAGTTAATAAATTTGAATATTTGAACACATGACAGAAGGAAACTTGAATGCTTTCACTTTGTTAGCTTACAATTTAGTGCTTAAGGATAGAGCGGCCTGTGTTTGTAGAAAAGCAGATCTTGCAGCGCAAAAGCTAAATCCTACTGTGTTTTTTTTTCTCCTGAAGATGCTCTTGCTCATCACTATGGTGAAAAGCCTTCCTGATACTCAGAATGAAGCCTAGCAGGGAAGGGGCAATACACTTTTCTCCTTCCTTTGCACACTTTCAACAAAACTCTGAACTGTAAAGCCTTTCTGTGCCTGCACATCAAAGCTGGTTTGCATTTTCCACGTGTTGCCTTGTTATAATCTGTATCTCTTCCTTTACCTTGCAGTGAGCTCTCAGCCACATGAAGTCATGTTTGAAAACCTGTGAGAACAAAAAGGAAAAAAATAAAGGAGTGAGGTTTATGTATTTAAAAGAGAACTGCTGTTATTATCTCTTTAGGGCAAAATAACAATGTTAATATCTGAGATCCCAAGAGTAGCTAACTGACCTGAAACTGCCAGCCTTATTCACACATTTAATCACACACAGCCTCATTTTCTTTACTTCTGGAGTAGGTACTACTCAGTATGCAGAAACATGAAGCAGGATAACACAGTATGAATAGACATGGGCTTAGACTCTGCTGTTTGTACTCATGATGATTAATATTGTACTAGAGATGTGTGAAAAATGGATTTCTTTGTTTGTCAGCCAACAAAGTAAACAAATGGGAAAAAATTTGGGGACTGAATAAATATTCGATTCCAGGCATTTAATTTTTTTGGTCTCCATTTTATTTATTTTTAAAAGGAAAATTTGAATGAAGACACAATTCAGAAAGAAACATATCAAAGTATTCTGGGTGGAAAAAACACAAAAGGAAAGGGCTTTCTTCCTTTGTGAACTCACTTTTCTCCAGCAGTCTGTTTGTTGAAATCGGTTTTAATTCATGAGTTAAACTGCAATTATCCTGTGATTTGTGCTGTCTTACTGTTCCTCAGCTTTTGCATTGTTAAGAGCCTTGCCTCCGCACTCCTGAAGCCTGCCTTTCCCAGAGGCTTTCTCGGGGCAGCACTGCCCCAGGCTGCTCTCCTATTGCTGCCTGCGGGGCTGGGACCCAGCAGATGGCCCCTGTCCTCCCCTGGCCTGGGCTTTTGGCCACCTCGGGGCAGCCGGTGGGGTGTTGCCTGTCCCAGGCAGAGCAAATCAGGCAGTGGCACTTGCCCCAGCAGCCACGTGCTGTATAAAGAGCTGAGTGGATCACCAACCCCTTATGGTCTAATTTTTCCTCAAAAGTAAAGCTCCACCAGCCACGGACCCTGCTAGCAGCTTTCTCAACATCCTTTCTGCTACACCATGTTTCTGAAATCTTGTGATCTACATATTGCAGCAGTCTAAAGTCCCTTCTACCTGAGTTCTAAGTGCTTCTACATGTGGTTGGTGTGTGAGGAAATATTTGCTTCAAAGGTAGCATAATTTAACTTCTAAAAGAAGAAAGAAATGAACAAAGAGCTTCTAATCTCAAACCTTGGGGGCTCATACAGTTTGTTTCAAAACTATTTTACAAGCCTCCTTAAAAGCAACTTAGTTCATTTTGGAAAATACTAAATAAAAAAACCATGAAGAAAGATTAAAAATAAAATCAAAGATTTGGGGCATAAGAAAAAAGGCTGCCCTGACAACACTGGCAACAAATCGAGGTGAACAGGTCTTGGGCCACTGTCGTCCTCTCTCCCTGCTTTATTTCACAGCTCAGTGCACTGGGTCTTCTCATCTCACTGGTGTGAGGTGGCTATTTAAGGGTCATTTCAAACACAGAGTGCAGTTCTGAATATGTCACAATTAACGAAACACCTGCTCCAAACAACTGTGCTAATCTGCTAGACACATCCAATGAGCATCTTATATAATCCTTAATAGCTCTTGTGTTTTTAGCTGGCAGTATGTAGTCTGCTGATTGTAAATTTGTCTTTGCTGGGTGGTGTAAAAGACAATGAGTGGCTGTTTGCTTTGAAAGCAACCTGTTTAAAACTCCTGCCATCATGATGGTCAATGGGCTGCTAGGGATTCAAGTGTGCATTTTGGGGTGGAGGGAGGAAATGTCTTTACCTTAGGAAAGAAACATTTGTGGTTTGACTGGTCAGCTGTAAAACATAATCTGTACTTATCAGTACACTATATATGTTTCAATGAGCAGTATTTTCCGCTGAGAGAAGACGCTGGGCCCTGAAGGATTCTGGTATTTGAAGGACATTGCAAGAACCAACAATGAAATAAATAACCAGAAATGGAAGATGGAGCCATTTGTGGAAGGGCTATTACCTCGTATAGCACACTGCTTCTAAGCCTTTGCAATATTTGGTCCAGTTTGCACAACCATGTAAGATGTACATTGTAACTTCTTCTCCAGTGCAGGTTTTTGAAGCTTTCTTGGAGCCAATGGAAGAGAATGAGAGCTAAGGTTTTCTATGCATGAGATGTTATGCACTGTGCCGATAAGCACTTTGCACTTTTTCACTTCCTTTCTCATAACTTTCTATCTCACTGCGTTAACAGAACAGGTTTGACCTATTCATGTTTATCTGTTTTGTTACTTGCGGGCTTGTTTTATCTGTGTCATCCCTCTGAATTGAAACATTGAGTTGGTGTTCCTTGTTACCTCAGATAAAATCTTCATTACTGCAAAATGAATTTCATTCTGCAGCCTTAAAAATTCATAGCTGTCTACATGCATAAGGACATAAACACCAGACACTACTCCTGCTGCTGCTTCCTAGGGCTTCATTGCACTAGGAGCAAATACAGGCACAGATGATGACACAGGCTCCCAGGGCTCTCTTAGGAATTCCTCCAGCACCTGCTTCTTGACACAAAATATCTTCTCTTTTGAATACCCAATGGCAGGGAAATTGTTGGCAAGCAGCTCTGTATTTGGTACCTTCAACATTCAAGTGCTTTGTTCTCACTGTTCTTTACACCCCCAACTTGCCAACCTGCTTCACAATACAACAGCATTGGTTCTTGATAATCTACCAGGCATGGAAATGACAGTGCATGGTTGGTGATTACTTAAGATACCATCTGAAGGTTTCAGTGAGCATAAAACTCAGGTATTCCTACCCCAAACTCACAGGCTCCCTCTGGCTGAACTAAAGTGCTATTCTGGGAGATTTGAGTCCTCTAGGACTTTGTGGAGCACAATGGAACAGTTATGATTTCATTTAGGTGAGGGTACTAAAACTAATACACACTATCTTATTCCCTCATAATTCTCACTAGACTGGTTCTTCCATAGCTCCTTCACTTCACTCCCTGGGATTCCCTGTATATGCATTCTGCCCCATTCATTTAAAATGCTCCTGGGTATTTTTTTCTTTGCCCACCAGGCAGAGGGATTTACCAAATGCATTATCCCTGAAACAGGCTGCCTTTTTTTTTTTTTTTTTCCTGCTTTGAGAAGTCAGCAAAATCACTCAGTTTCAGCACCACAGAATATATTCTTGCAAAACTTTGCACCTTGCTGATGGGATAGCTGATCTCTCCATCCCACTCCTTTCCTAATGCTCTGTTCAGTCTTCCCAGTCTGCTTATCCTTGCAGAACAGACTTGACAAAAAATTACAGCCTGCATCATCAATCAATTGAGAGCTCAATGCAAAGTACTATGGTCCCAAGTGTGTGAGAGATATTTCCATTCTAAATAAAAAAAAGTGTACAATTTTAATATGGGGCTTATATATGAACTTGCAACACCCCTTCTTTATTAAAAATATAAAGCACATACAACTAATGTTGGCAATAATGGCAAGTTGTCTTCTATAACAATCAGGTTTAATTGTTCATTCTGACACGCTCCAGCACTCTATTAAACACAGATTACTCAGGACTGAATAAATGAATACAAAGTATGCTGCCCACCGCTCTGCACACATCAGTGGAAATAATGAATTACATCATTTCATGAAAATGCATAAAGGGCCAGGGAAGGTCAAGAGCTTGTTATAATTTCATGTTGACCATTTCTGCTCCAGTTTTCTAGAGCAGAATATGTTCTGGAAATGCCTTATTTCTTGCATAAGAGGTCATTCTATTTCTTATACTGGATTTTTTTTTTTCTAAATGAGAATTTTGTATAATTCAGGTGGTAGGATATTTCCTTTTAAATGCTTTAAAATTCTACAGGCCATATTCTTATTTGCTAAGGCACTTTTATAAAGTGATTTTTCATTGTTGCTCCTCAGTGTGGTGATTGATATTGCTAGTGAACACACAGTAGGGAGACATAAATCCACCAGCAGAGGGAGTGGACTTGGATTGCTTTACATTTCTATTGGGCTTTTTTTTTTATTGTTCTTGTAGCACCTTGAGATCGCTACCAGTACGAGGACCCTATTTTGCTAGTGTGCAGTGACAGTAAGAAGCGATCCTTACACTACTGGTTTTAGAATTAACATACATACAAAAATGTAATCGAATGAATAGCAAGGCTTGCTGAGTTTGTGCTTTAACAGATTTGGTTAGTTTGTAAGAGAAAGCATAATGAAACAAGCCCACCAACAAATAAGGATACCATGCACATTACTGCCTTGCGTACTAATAAACCTTGTGCAGCTATTACACGGGTAATGTTCTGTAAAAGCATACAGTATACAAATGATTCACATGAACAGGGTTTGGTTTACTAATCCCATCAACCTTCTTGTCCAGTCCAAGGGACAAACTTGCATTTCCTGCGATATCCCAAGTCTGTAATTGAATAAATATAATGTCCTTTTCCCTTTTCTTATGTTTTGACATTTTCTGAAATCTATACATTTGAAGGTTATTAAGTTCCTGGGAAGTGGAAAAGCGGAATGCTTCTAATGGCACTAGTGTTCCCCAAAGAAATATTTACCTTTTAATACATTTAGGAAAGTATTCAGAACTCTAGAATACACTATGTAAGATTTTCATCAGCTGAAATCAAGTCATTAAGATAACCATTTACAAATGTGTGTGAAATAAAGTCAAGAGCTCAAACTGTTGCTTTGCACAGGAATATGACTGTAAATTATGACTCAAAAGTCTCTTTAGATACACAGGAGTTGATCCAAGGCCTCCTGAAGTCATCACAGCCCGTTACTGTTAATGGAGACTCCAGTATCAACCCACTACTTATCTGGGAAAGTCCTAGTCCTTTTCTGTACTATTTTTACCATTTATGTTTCAACAACGTACTGACACCCTACACTGAAAGCATGCACTCAGCTGACACAGCTTCCTGCTGTACACCCACGCGTGGTGCCAGACAACTGGGCATGGATTAGATTGACTCTTTGAAGCTTCAATTCATCAAATATTCTCCCAGTTTCAGTGGGAGAACACCCAGTATTATTTGCCAGCATGAGGAGGGATGTTCACTTTGCCCTATGGCAAGAGATCATCTCTTCCCCAAAGGAAACACGAAGCTGTACATTTCTGTAGCACAGATACCTCTTAAAAATGTGGTCAGATGTATTTCAGGCTCTGTGGCTCTCCATAACAGAGGAGGCAGCATCATGGCCCAGTGAAAAGAGCACAGTCTCACTGAAGTTATGTGAAAATGTGTTTGGGTAAATGGGACTAGCACACAGCTAGAATTACAGTGGGTAATTCTCAGGTCTCTCAGGCCTCAGTCATTTCCTACCATTAGGGTTTAGGAGAAAGCTTGAAGGAAGATTACGTAGCATCTGCCTAAAACAGCAGGTCTTTGAAACTTCCTGCTGATGGATCATGTAATACACAGGTTTGTGTCTGGATGATAGTTCCAATGCATTGAAGGGAACCCGAGGTCAGATGTGGAGCTGAAATTCACTTAGGCCAGGTTTCATACCACTGGACTAGTAAATATACCACTGTTTCTTTTACTATCTCTGCTAAAGCTTGTCTAATGCCTCCAGGGATGTCATTAAGTACACGAAGGCTTTCTTCAGGAAGTTATGTCAATGTACTGGATGTAAATTGATGATAATTGTAATTGTTCATATAAGTTGCCTATTCTGTATCTGCCAATAGCCACTATGAGCACCAGTGACTTCTGGTTACTGTTGGACCTGTAGGTTATCCAAGGACCCTGACCATNAGTCATTTCCTACCATTAGGGTTTAGGAGAAAGCTTGAAGGAAGATTACGTAGCATCTGCCTAAAACAGCAGGTCTTTGAAACTTCCTGCTGATGGATCATGTAATACACAGGTTTGTGTCTGGATGATAGTTCCAATGCATTGAAGGGAACCCGAGGTCAGATGTGGAGCTGAAATTCACTTAGGCCAGGTTTCATACCACTGGACTAGTAAATATACCACTGTTTCTTTTACTATCTCTGCTAAAGCTTGTCTAATGCCTCCAGGGATGTCATTAAGTACACGAAGGCTTTCTTCAGGAAGTTATGTCAATGTACTGGATGTAAATTGATGATAATTGTAATTGTTCATATAAGTTGCCTATTCTGTATCTGCCAATAGCCACTATGAGCACCAGTGACTTCTGGTTACTGTTGGACCTGTAGGTTATCCAAGGACCCTGACCATGGGATATAGCAAACACTGCTCCAAACTCCTTCTATAATCCTATCTCCTTCAGAAAATTTTTTCTTTCACCCTGGATAAGAGTGAAACTTGAGGCATCTCAAAACTGGATTGATGGTACAGACAACAAGCACAATGTTATGCAGTGACAAAAAAAAAAAAAAAAAAAAAAAAAAGTACAAGTGACCAAAAAGCACTCCTACAGTCTGGCATCCTGAATCCAAAGGATCTGAGTTATGTTTTCCCTCCCTCATTCCCTCATATACTATGCCAAGTATTATTTTATTAATTATAATCTCCTATTTTGTAATTTTAAAGTGATTAATTACTTCATCCATACACAGTGGGCACACAAGCTCCAGTCGTTAGAAACACCATGTGTTCAAATCTTTAAGTACCGTTTCATTCTGCAAATAATGCCAGTGTCTTCTGTAGTATGTTGTACAGATATTTGGCAGCCCTTTGATGGAAGACAGGAATCCTGTTCATTAATTTTCTAGCTGTTTATTAATCATACTGTCAGGTCCCCATTATTTCAATTGCATGAGTACAATAATTAGTGTCTTTAGACCTCTTTAGCCTTGCTCCAGGCTACAGTGCTGACCTCTGTTGGGTTTAAAGTTTATTCCAAATGAATGTGTGCTTATTCATCTCCCAGGTGTTGTAATTTTCATCCTTAGTTAGGGTTTTTTACCCACTTTAAATAAACTTGTAAAAAGTAACATACATCTCAGAGGCACCAAAGCTTCAAATTGAGGAAGCTAAGTTAGAGTCATCTCATATTATTATATGCAGATTCATTAGCTGAATGGCCTGATAGTGGTGAAGCATATCACAGGATACTTGGATGGGTAAAGTATCAATTTGCTAAAGATGCTTGACTGGCACTCAAATATGTCTTCATTTTTCAGAATGTCTTACCATCATTCAGAACCAAACGCGTCTATTACAAAGCTCATCTTCTGCCCCTACGAAACTCACAGTGAGACACTGACAGCAAGCTGAGAAGATTACACCACATTGAACATATATTTATTACTAACTCCAACCTTTACCTCTACACATTAGTTATCAAGTTTAACATCACCACAACCTGAACTGTTACTACAAACTTCAGACCTCATTCCTGCAAAGCACCAAGAACATTACAGCAGATTTAATATACATCAATTACAAATTCTTCATTGTGGGTATTTCCACAGGAGTATCAAGATCAGGTATTTGCTTAACGCGTCCCTCCCAGACCTGCTCCCAAACCCCTGTGCCCTTGTGCAGGGGGGTGTTTCCCTGCTGCACAGGTCCCAAAACCCCTGCTCTGAGCTCTACCTTCTCAAGCCACCGGCTGTATCCCACTGTCCCTCGCCTCCCAGCCCCGCCACAGCCTCGGCAGCCTCAACTCCCTCAGGTGATGGCTTCAGGTATTCCGTGTTTCCTCAATTTCAGTCAGAGTGAGGGACACCCCAGCTCAGACCACCCCTGACAAGCTCCCAGGAGTGCAAAGTCCCAGGCACCCCACCACACTGGTGTCCTGGGGTGTCCCATCGTCAGCAGCCCCATGCTGAAGGCCCAGCACCTCATAGGCCTCATGCTGGGAGATGGGCTTGGCTTCAGGCTGGGCCGCAGGCCAGGACCTGCCCCTGCTCTTCACCATCACCCTCCACCCGGTGAAAGGTCTTTCAGCTCCCCTCAGGCTCCGCTTCCCACCCCTCCTCAGGCATATTGCCACCACAAGGTACCAGAATCAAGGCTTCTTCTGGTGTCTAAATGAACTTTTAATTACTGATACAAACAAGAGTTTGGAGCTGTCCTGGACGTGGTTTTTCCCAGTTACATAGAGCAGCGGGTAGGCCGAAGTCACACCTCTGGCCTGTCATGGGACTAGCCTCATGCGTTTAATTCCTGAATAACATTTCTCAAAAATACTAGTAACGAGCCACAGTGCTAGGGAGTACACAGGCTCCCTGGGCAGTCTGTTCCAAGTTACGTTTGGTATTTTTATTTTGGAGTGATTTTCAGGCCTCACTAGGTCTGAAACAAACCTTGTTGACCCACTGCTGAGCAGAAGATAATATTAATGATCTAAAGTAGGTTTGCTTTCCTAGCTAGTATTTATTTTAAATGCTTTTTTAGTACCACAGAAAAAATGAGGAGATTTACAAAAATCAGCTACCTGAAATTAAAGGTCATAAGTTTGATTAAAAACATAGGCAGGAGTGAACTTATATACTTCTGGGGAAGAGGTAGAGTACAAAAGAGCAGTGGGAGACTTAATCTCATAAAAGCTCCTATCGAGCTGTAGGCAAGCACTTGAAAGGTTTCCAGAAGTTGCCTGAGTGGGTGCTGTGGGTGTTTTCCATTGTTAGTGAGGGATAAACTGGCAAGACATTGATATGAAATGGATTAGTACTGCAATTATGGCCAGTGCACCATTCAGTTTAATTTTCCTTTATAATCAAAAGACAAAAAGCAGCCATAAAAAGGAAAAAAAAAAAAACAAAACAAATCAAAACTAGAACCACCAGCCTTGCAGGGTTTTGAATCCTTGTGACATGTCTCCTGACTGTAGATTGCAAGACAGAAAATATCTAGAGGGTTTACAGCTGATTTAACAGGCTTGTGTCTTCCATGGCGCAAGCTGAAAACACATGACATGAGAGTCCTTTCCTCAGTTTCTTCACTTTAAGTTTCTGACTGGTCCCTGTGAATCCCAAAGAGAATAAAACGGTTTCTGTATAAACAGGTGCCAAATAAATTTATTGGAGTTAGGTTCTCCAGGGAACATGAGAATTTACTAGTGCAAATGAATAGTGGCAGAAAAAGAAGGGTGATGACTTTCAAATTACATCAAAGCAGATTCATAAGTATCTTAAATGTGTCATTCTAAACATGGCACATGAGGAGGCAGGGCAGTGAACAACTGTGTATCTCATTAGATTCTGGCCTGGAAATAGACTCTTTTCAAACCTCATTATGAACCTACTCTCTATAAACAATGAATTTCAATGATTAAAGTTATGATGGCTCATCTCTGATTTTTGTTTATCCTCAAATACAAGAACTCCACTTATTTACATATAGATTCATTTTGCAATGTAATTATGCTTGTGAGAGAGATGACATACTAAAATTCTACCTAATATGTGCACCATTTGATTGCATGTGCTCTAACCCTAGTTAACTAGGCTTTGTCTAATTGCATAATTGGATTATTTACATAAAGTATTGAAATCTAAATGGTGTTCTTCACCATGTAATCATTTTGTACGCATAAGTTGTCAGAGCATTTGTTCTGGAAAAAATAAAAAAAGCTCTTAGTATCTGCAGCAAAAATGAAATGTATTTGAAATGTATAAAAAGATTTGTCAGATGTAACTGATCAGAATATTGAAAATAATTTGAAATATTAATTCAGATTTTTTCACTCTATCTGAATAGTGCTTCATAAATCTAGCAGGACTATTCAAGGGATAAAATTCTATGCAGGAGTTGCAAGATTTACAGGCTGTAATCCTATGTGGAGCTGGGAAACTGTATGAAAGGTTAACCAGGGATGAAAGCAGTCTGTATAAGTGCAATCTATATAAGAAAGTCGTCAAGAAAGCATTCATAGTTAGCCGCTTTGTACAAAGGCAATGACAGTATTCGTGTGTTATTAAAAAGAATACTGACATGGCATGCAAAGATCTAACAGAAATAAGGACAGTAAAAAAAGTACTATTCCAATACTCATTAGAACACAGGAGTCCTGTTTTACCCAGGGGATATCACCAGGTCTCAGATCCTGACCTTATTTCTGTTGAAATTAAAAGGAAAGCTGCCATTAGTATTGACAATATAGAGCAGCGGACTAGTGAACATAAAAGCCAGTGCTCTACATGTGTATTTAAAAGGTGTGGGTTCAAATTGAAACTCTTCCTTCATGTTCCTCCTTTGCTTTTGAAATACAGCGGTGCGAGAACCCAGATGAAAACTACTCTGAATTCTGTGAGTGTAAGATATAGAAATAAAATTACTTGGCCACAGAAAAAATATGAAAAAAGCAGAGGTTTCAGTCCCACAAAATGCTATTGTGATTTCACTAAAATAGATTCCAGACCTGAGCGGGGCCTGTTTAACATTATGCTTTGCAAAAACAAACTCTCAACCAATAGCATGCTAGAGAAAATAATGTTTAGTGTTTATGCAGTAATTGCTATGCTTTGCATAGTACTGGAGGAAAAAATGCCTGGAATTCTCCTGTATTATGTATTCTGTATTATATTGGTTCTTACAGTATGGAAGCAAATAGACAACAAAATAGGGCAACAAAAATCGTGCACAGATTAGAAAATGAGATATATGTGCTAACACGCAGGGAGCTAAACTAATATACGACCTGGAGAAGAGCAGCCTCTGGGGGGACATGATCAAAGTCTATAAATACCTTCTACAGTCTATAAACACCTTCAAGGTAACCATAAAAATAAAGGATAGAATTATAAAGCTTTAGGAGATGGCAGGACAAGGATCAATGAGGTAAAGCCAGAGAGGGAAGAAGTTTAAGGTAAAACGTGCAATAGATGAACCCCAAACAGGCCTGGTAATTAGATGCTGTCCCTCCTGATATTCCAGAGCAGGGATGAAGTTATTGCCATTAATATTTTATAATAAATGCACCTCCTAATTTTGGGATGACTGAAAATAGAATGCACTTTTTGGAACCACCGTCTAGACAAAGAATAAAAAAGATGGGCTTATTTTTAAATGCAAGGTTAATATGTTTCTTTTAAACACATAAATCCATTATGAAGTGCATGAAGTAACATAACAGAAGCGGCTGCACACCTGAAAGTCATTTCTAAGAGCTTTTCAAGATGAGCAACAAAGTTTCTTCCTTCCCAGAGGTATCTGGGGGGCAGTATTGGAATCTGGTGGACAGGCCAAATCTGTAACCTGTAAAGATAAAGGTTGTAAAAAATCTGAGAGAAACCCTGATCCTATTAAAATCAGTAGCAGAACTTCGGTTACAGTAGGTTCAGGATTTCACTCTACTGTCTGTATTTCTGTGAAGGTGCTAATTAATTTTGCTATAACATTTGCCTTTTTAGGGCATGAGGTGGTAGAGACCTGTGGGAGAGCATCTTCGCAACCGTACCAAGATCACAGACAGCAAATAAGCCCAGTCTTACTTGGACTTCAGTGGCAAAGAATGAGGTGCATGGCGCTATCCTAAACAAGAGTAAGTGAAATATAGACAAGAAACTTATTTTCTTCCCCAGTTTTTCCACAAGACACAGATAGATGAACCAAGTCTATGATACTGAAAAATATGTTTTTTATATATAATCAAGGTCCTTCCACTTTCCTTTCTATTTGCTGACATAATGTACTGGTATGCTTCAGAAGCTGGCAGTTGTCTGTACTTCTTTCAGGAGTTGAGACTTCTCAGGAATACTTACAGGCTACTTTTGCACTATTTTGTGCTGGATTGCATATAATAGTTTGACAGTGACATATGTTGGTTTCTGACTTGTGCGTACAGTCTATATCGATTCACAGGCAGCAGCTGCTCATTATGACAACAAGAAACTAACAATAGAAATGTATAATAATAATATCTGATGGAGTTACTGAACACATGCATTCCCCACTGGGTTCAATTTAAGATATCAGTGCACTTACACTTTTAAAATCTTAAAATTAAATGTGACACATTTCAAATTGGTGAGCCAAATTAGTGAACTATTTTTAGTGAGTTATCTTAATCTACTTCCCAAATTCACTCAGACAGTATTTGACAAAGATATAAACTCCGTAACACCCAAGCACTATAATGTAGGTGAAGTTCAGATCCAACTTCTTTCTCCTGTTGAAGGAAATGACAGCTGCAAAACTGCTATTAGTTGAAAGTGAGTTAGAAGGGGATGTAAAAAAACAGAGAAGTAACAATCTCCAGTGATGAAGACAAAGTTTGTGAATAGTGGAAATAAGAGTAAGATCAAAGTTGAAAGGAACATAGGAAAGGAAGAAACAGTTAGAGATGAGCTGATAAAATATATCAGTCATTGAGCAACCGAGATGAAGCTGTTTTAAATTCTGCACTGTGATAAAAAGAGTGGTTCTGTTCTGACTAAACCTTTTTTGGTCTTTTCTCAAATTACATGTCAAAATGCAAATATTTATGCATGCATCAATCTTGCAGTCTTCAATATTATTCTCAGAACAAGCATTCCCTTCTGAAAACAAAGGTTAATAGTAACACCTTGTGATTCTGACTGAAAAACTTTGGAGTAGACAGTCTGGGAAGATCAGAAAGTTCTTGGTAACTGCATCTTCTTCCCAGCCAAAAATGAAAAAGTGCTTTAATGGTCATGACTGATCAAGGTTAGTGGTTGTCTGCTCTCAAATTTTGCTTCTAGTAATTATCAGTTGCCAAAGATTCCGGAGTGAACAGATTATCAGAATGCAATCAAAGTAATTCTAAAGTTTGTTCTGCTGGGATTTGGTTCCTCTCAGTTTAATAACAGTTTTTTAATTTCTGTTTTTCTGCTAAAGCACTAATAATTGAAACAGTAAATTATGCCAGTAAGCATTTAGCAGTGAATTAGGAAAAACTCTCTTCTGAGAGTGATTGTGCCTGTGCCTTAAACTAGGGACTTGTGAAGTCACCTATTACAGATCACTTTTTTAGGTTTCTTCCCATTCAGATCAAAAGGCTGGAACTCAGAAATGAAAGACTGTAATTACAAATAGCAACATATTGAGAGGAGAATTGCGTAACCCAGCTAATAGGATACTTTAAATTCTGTCTCTGTTTTGGATGCGTTCTTAGCTATAGGAAACTCTTAAATTGTCACGATTAACAGTCCAAAACTGTGAATTGTTAGGGCATTCCATGCTCAAAAGCACAATTAAAAAGAAAGATGATACTCGGCCAAGTAACAACTTGATGTTTAGTATACTTTCCCAGCATGTGGTAATATTGACATTTCATGAAGACTTAGCAACAAGTGAAATAGGTCCATGCTAAAGAATGGCAGGAACTTCAGACCTCTCCTCTTCACTTCCAAGTGCTGATGACTTAGAAGAAGTTGGAACAGCGTATTAAAACCAGTGAATTAGAAAAGTGTGACTCCTCAAAGCAGTATGTTTATGTGTGAAACTTGGTCTGGGTTTAGCTATTTAAGGCCAAAAATCCACACAAGTTATTTCTTAAGGGTATTTTGTATCTGGAGGTTTTACTGATTGGCCTTTTCCCCCCAAAATAGTGGGACCATTGAGCAACAGTTAAAGCAGCACAGTCATGTGACTCAAGTAATACTGTAATAGTGACTTCTTTCAAATGAGTGATCAAATGACTCAGTACTGTTCTATCAAACCACAGGTTTCTGAAAGATTCAGTTGTGAAATTATTGATCAACTCCATCTTGTATGACTGGTTCATGAACCTAGGTAAGGTAAAACCTTGTAGTGAAATCAGAAACCAGAATCAGTTGTCATGGTTTCCAGTGTTATAGCAACATTTCCATAGAGCTGCAGAGATAAAACAATTGAATATAAAATTTAAATTACTTTCTTAGAGTGACACTTGTAAAAAGGATGGGGTAGGTATAAGCAAGGGGAAATAGTCTCCTTCTAAAATTTTTTAAATTGTTTCTGTCATAGGATTCAATGATTCATGCTTTAATGTGAATGTTTCTGTATTGTTTACATCAGTAAACTTAAAAAACCCCTATCAATGTTGTATTTCAAAATAGTAAGAAAATGTTTGGGTTCTGTAAACGTGACAGTATTTCAATCTTCTCAAATAAAACAAAGTGATGAAATTGTTGCATGCACCCTTTTGAAAAACAGGATCTTTTTGTTGAAAAGCTCCCCTGATTTCCTAAAAAAACCCAAGGAAATGTATTTCTAGTCAGTCAATCTTTTCTTACAAAAGATTCATTCTTGATCTGATCATATAACATTTTTAGAGACTCTGTCTCTAGCCAAGTGGAAACTAGGGTCTGGTTTTGTTTGTTAACCAGAATCTAATTTCAGAATGTTTCAGGAATGGGGAATTGTTCTTTTTTGTTTTGGGTTGTTTGGTTGTTGTTTTTTTTTTCCAACTTCACTGCCTCTTTTCAGAATTCTTTCTTAGAGGGTTGAACATAGGTAAATTGCCGGTGACATCATCTTAGCTGAGCCAGGTTCTCTGCTTGATCTGGGATTAGTATCCCAGGGAAATTTTTTTGCTCTTCTCAGTTTTGAAGTGTCCTTTTACTTCCACTTTCATCTGATCTAGATAATACCCTGCTGCATAACTAATACCATCTCAGAACTATACAAAACAATCTATCAGAGAGATCTATAACACTCCTATCTTCAGAACTATATGGTAAACTCATCTGTCCAAGTCCACAAGTCTTAGGGAAGTAAATATTTATGACAATTAGACCTAAACAAGTATTCTGCAAGAAAATAAAGCAAAATAATTGTTGTGCAGTATTTTTAAGCATTTCAATAACCTTGTCTCTCAAGGTTGTTTGATCACTTCAGAAATACTCTTTAAAAACCTTCCATTCCATCTTTCCCTCTTTTATAGCTATGATTAGAAGATTTTTTGAAGTTTTGATGATGGATCAAAAGTTTCTTCGTTTTTGCAAGTAAGTAGATACTTGCAAAGATGCAGAATTAATACAAGGTACAATCTTAATAAAGACCAGTACTTCTAATAAAAATGAGCACATTTACATACCCTGTGTTCCTTCATGAAGCTGATAAATTAAAACAAGCTGAAAGCCATCAAATGGTTTTATAATTAAGGAAGAATATGGCCTGGCTTGTAATTGTTTTTTACACTTCTATGATTGGAACCTAGAGAAAAACACAGTACTGAGAGAGAAACAATTGTCTTGAACATGTTATACCTCTTTTTCCCTCGATGTATGGAAGCGTAAGTCCAGAAGAAAAGCACTGATTTATTATCTCTGATTCAGCCCAGGAGGATACTTTGGCTCAAAATAAGTCTGAGCTGGTGACTTGAAACAACGAGAAAGTGGTGCAGAAAATTGAGAAGAAAGAAGAGGGGTTATACTGGCTCCTTTAAATGAAAATGCCAAACATGAAAAAAACCACTGCAAAACCTCAAAACTTAAAAGGTACCAAAAAAGGCACAAAGTACAAATTTGAAAACTGTAATGTGCAGGAGCAAAATCTTTTTAGATATCCTAGAATAAGAATATCTAGAATATTTTTAGATATTTTAAAAAATATTATTATTTTAGAGATTATTTTCAGTCCTTCCTAGACCCCTAATTTAGTATCAGGCTCAGAAACAGTCAGCTATGAAATTGAATCATCTGGGAAGCTTGGCAGCCTAGGTGACATGGAGAGTTACCTGTCTGCAGAGCTAATCAGCCCATGTGGAGTTGGTCTGAGTTTCCAAAGAATCAAAGAAGCCTAGTACCTCTCAAACCCACAACCAAGATTTCAAGAATCCTTCAGGAATAAGCAGTGGCTAAGGCCACCTACAAGTCACAGGGATCTAAAAGTACAAGTAGCTTCACAACTCATACAGGAAAATGGGCAGCACAGGGACGTGGAGATGAAAGCAAATATCCCTGAGACCCCATGAGATAAATGAACTTCTTAGCTTTTGACTGTCAGATCTGATTTCTCCAGCACAATATTCTTCTGTCAACCCGCTCCTGAGGTGCATTTCTGTGATGCAAAGCATAGCAGCAAAGATCAGAGATCCCTGAGGTAGCTCCAAATAAGCTGATATAACTTGGATGATACAACATCATGCAGAGATATTAATTTGGGTTCCTGAAGTAATAGAGACCTATCAATGTGGCACCATGTGTAGGCTAAATAAGTCTGTCTCTGAAGAGCTTAATCTTAGCACTCTATTATTTTCTTTTTCCTTTTCAAGTCTGGGTTATCCAAAGCTGGGCTCCCTCTCTACACTGATAGTGAATATTTTAAGGTTTTTTTCCTCTATCTGGTTGATTTCAAATGTGGAGCTAAATTTATCTTTGGGTGAAGCTACTGTAGTGTTTCCCACTATTTGGTAGGTGGCATCTTAATGAAGTCAAACAGGACCCACTCTCAGTTTCCAGAAAAGCTGAAATTGTGAACTCTAGATTTTCTTAGCTCTTTGTATGTGACTTTGTTTTACTGTCAAACTTTTATGAACCCACCCAGTATTATTTGTAAACTGAGATAGGCCTTTTTTTTTTTCCACTTTACTGTGAAAGCACAGAACCTTTTCACTCATATTGTTGTAACAATAGCTTGATGCTAAAAGTGTTTGCTTCTAATAAAGAAAGATGGGAGAAGAGAGGAAAGAGAAAACAGTAGTTTGCATTTTGGGATATTTTCTGCTTTCTCTAATCATATGCCTATTCCTTAAACACAGAAAAATCTCTGTAGACATTGTGGCCCATGGATAAGTCCATGCTGGAACAGGTGCATCTCAAAGTAGCTGTGGATAAGTTTATGCCACAGCAGGTATAACCCAGAAGAGAGTGTGGCTCATAGACAAGGCTCCACTTGGACCAGGTACACCCCTGAAAGATTGCAGTCTGTGGATAAATCTAAGGCAGAGCAGGGGCAGGGAGAGGAGTTCATTGCAATGTTCAACCTAATAGTCTGGTCCAAAAGCACCAGGGTGGAGATTGTAATGGAATTACCTTTAGATTGTTGTAACTTGGGACTTGAGTTGCATCTTATGTTCGTTTTTTTTTCTTTTATGTTTATTTTTATTTTTGGCAGAAAAATATTTTAATTTTTTCTTCATGCTGGTTGAACCTAGGTACTTTTCTGTTAGTGTTCCGAGCTTCCCAGAACTGGCATGAAGTTAGCCACTATTAGGCCACCTCTAGTCCTCGTTTACAATTTTTAGTGATGAGACTGTTTTGAGAATCTGTCTCCAGGTTACTTGTTACACCCATACTGCTAAATTAATTTGTCTTATATTTGTTTTACCCTGTATACTAATTAACCTAACAAATATCCAAATCTAAAATTACACCTTCAAAGTTTTGCCTTCACTGACTGGGAGAATAAAATCAATATAAGTGAGAATAATTCCAGGACTAAAAACGCAGGGATGATTAACATGTTTGGCAGAATTTAGGGCAGTTAATATACATATTAAAGCATGGTGAAAAAAATACATTTTACGTCATACCAGCAGCTCTGGAAGTTGAGGCCTCATTTCACGTGAGCAAAACATGACACTACTAGCCAGGAGAAATATTTTATTGTGTTTCAATAGCTTTGAGTTGCTTCTCTAATTTCTGTTGTGAATTTTGCACATTAAGATGATTTCTTGAACTTTTCATAATTAGATTGGTAGGAGGAGAAAGGATCCTTATTGTGATGCACTTCTTATTACCAACACTGCAATTAACGAGAGAGATTTTCTGCCTTTTAAGCTTCCTCATTAGTTTTTGGGGTTGAGGGGTGGGAAAGCACAGTACAACAAATCCTTCTTCTCCTCTTTCTGGCAATAAAGCCCAGGCTTGTTTCTTTTTGTGGTTTGTCATCAAAAAAGCACATGCTTCTCCTCCCAAGATTATATACACTGTCATCATTCCTTCCACAAGAGGTACACACGCAGCGTAAGTTAATGGAATGGCATCAATATAGAAACAATGCAGTAAGATTTAATGAAGTCGTATTACAGCTAACCATACACTTATCATCCTAACCAGTTTTGTTTCTCTAAAACCTTTTTCTATACTGATGGTAATAGAAATTTCATACAATAACAGGTTTTACAGTCAACTATTAGGGTCCACTTGCTAAGATATGAGAAGGTACCAAGGCTCTAGCAAAATTATCTTTTGCAAACAGAAGTCATTAATGTCTTGGTAAAAGGATTTTCTCCTTCTATGTGTGCATGCATGTATATTTATGGATATACATTTACTATGAATAAAATATAATATACGGTTGGTGAAACACCAACCGTAAAAAACTAATTGCATCATTTAGAATATTGAAGGACTAAGAGAAGAAGAAAAACCCACAAACATAAGCACACCAACAATGTTTTAAGCATCGTTTCAGCTGCAGCTTATAAATAACAAGAGTGACTAAAATTCAGAAAAGTGCCAGCTGGTTATTTACACTAAATAGAATGCATAAATATATGTGTTTAACTCCTCCCCTGAAAATGCCCTTTTCAGCCCATCAGCCCATGTAGGAGCTTTTATTGGGTAATCATACATAATCTTAATAATATTTCATCTTTCCTTTCTTCTCTGTTCAGTCCCGTCTCATTACTTTCTCATTATGTGTTACTGAACATTTGTTTGTAAGGTCATTGTAGGGAGGCGCCATGTATCTTCTGCCTATTTTGGGAGGTACATTATTAGACGTTGAAAATAGTAAAAGCTATTAGGTATGACAATTTTCCTAAATGCCCCTTAGAGGAGTTGTCATTTTTGAATTCTTCAAGCTGAAATAATGTTACTTGAGATGGGGAAAAGTCAAGCAGGTCCAGATTTACAGCAGGTTAAAGACAGGATGGGTCTCTAAGATCTACCTCTCCATCTCTTCATTCATAACAGTCCTGCAGGTTCATATATTTGTCTGAGAATGAGGTAAATGTCTGGAGTGCAAGGTTTTCACTCAATGGTACAAACACTTTCCGTCAACTTCACTGGTCCAGGGGTGGAAACAATAACAAGGTTGAAATATAGATCGGTATTAAGTGATTCACTGGGGCAAGCAGACGCTTTCTGAGTTTAGAAAATTTCTGGCTGAATACCTCCTTTTTGGCCTGAAAAGAACACATTATGAAAGAAACATTTAGTCAAACTTCTAATCCCAGATGTTTGTCCTTTTCCTACACAAGGATCAGGCCAACTAGATTAGAGTCTGGTGAGGACTAGCTGAAAACAACGTTTCCCTTGTTATGCTAAAGGCTGAATTCTGTGTGAATGTGGAATCATAGAAATGCAGGCCTAGAGAGACCTGGAGAGAACATCTTGTCTGTGCTCCCACGCTTAGGCAGGATCAAGCACTTCCGCCTGGTGCAATACTTAATTGGCATGTTTTGCCCTTACCATCAGATAAAAATCCTCATGACTGAAAATTTAAGTTGATTTCTTGTCTGATTCCCCAATGTTCACACACAATTAACTTCCATCATAACAGCTTCATGTGTACTGAAACACTTTTGATCATGTTTCATCTTCTTCCCTAGTATTAAACAAGATCACTTTCATTTAACCTTAATGGAACATATTTTCTGATCCCTTCCAGTCTGCCTACGCCTTTCTTTAACTGTAATTCCATACTGAGGCCTCACTACGTAATAGCTAAATTTGAAACAAGGCTGGCACATTGGTTTCTCAAAGAATCACTTTAGTTAATTCCAGTTTCTGTAGTTCTCTAACAAATACCAGGTTTTACACTGATTCATCCATGACATCATGAATCTATTTTACATCATATTAGAGACCGTGCATAACATTTTGTCCTTAGTTTGCAACATGCTTTATCTAGGATGCTGCTCTTTTGTAAGCTGCTGAAGTAAGGGTGTAGGGAAGGTAACAAGAATATCCTTATGCTGTGCCAAAACTCCCACTACTCACTCAGTTATGTTCTCTTTCTGCTTTCATGGTTTGACCTCCATCACAGTGTTTCAGGAAAAAAACCTCCTACTTATAATACATGGAAGGTTATATGGAAGGTTCATGCAGCTTTTTGAATGCCATCTGCCTTCTGAATACAGAATAATAAGCAAGTTCTGTTGTGAAAATGATCAGCTTTTGAGTAAGAACAACTATAAGATATCAGACTCTGTTTTCAGAGGTCCTTCAGTTCCAAGGAGGTTAGTGCAATTGCATTTGGTATAACTGGGAAGAGAATTCAGTCCCCTAAACTTCTTAGCTCAGATGCCAAACAGTGCTTGCCTCAAAGTAAAAGCCAGAGATACTAACCAGTGATCTTTGGTTCTTTTCAATTTGGCAGGATAGCTTTATGCAAAAACTGGAGGAAACTATTTTGGCATGTTTCCTATTAAAAAAAAACAACTCTCTGATTATTTCAAGAGTGGAAAAAAGGTATGTAATATTCAGGCCAGTTGTGCACCTGCAAATGTCTGTATTTCCTTCTATTTTTTAGATCAGGCTGAAAGGAAAAAATGTGGCTAAGCAATCCCATAACTGTCTAAGCCTTTCATCATTGAAACATTTCTAAAGCATTTCAAATTTGTAAGAAGGAAAAATAGGATAAAATTATAGAATTCTGGCTACAGAAATCTTGATGGAAAAATCATAAAACTGGATTGTCCATTGCCTTCTACCCAGCAAGAAACAATAGTGTTACTTCTGATATTTATTCAGGTCTTTATCAGGCTCTTTATTATGGCTGTTATACAACTGATTCCCACAGCACCTGATAAACTTGATTTGATCAGAACAAAAAGATACTCTTTCCCTGAGAAAGTTAATTTAAAATGTATTTTCTAACACTTATTTTATTTTTCCCAGGCTCCCTCTTCTTTTGTTTGTTTTGGTTTTTCTTCTTTGGTTCATGGTCTAGGTAGCATTTGTAGCATTTTGTTATTGATTTTCTATTCAGGAACATTTCAGATTGTAGCATTACTGTAGAATCTTTTCTCATACTGTTCAGTTGCAATCTCCTTTCCTGTATCTCTTCAAGAGCTGAAGTGAAACATTCTTTCAAAGCCACTACTGTCTGTCTAGGAACATTGAAAGAAATGCCTTTTTATGCAAGGGGTTGCAATTAAACTATCCTCTCTCATCTAGAGCTATGCACTAGAAGAGGGAGAAGTCAAGGAATAAACAGCAGACAATGTATTTCCTCACATTTTCATAAGGAAGAGCAGAAAAGGCATGGGACAGTCGACAGAAAAGAGAAACCAAACCCACTTCTTACGTGCAAAATTTTGGCCTGAGATAATCCTTGTGCGATATATTTTTCTTCTATAAACTTAGGAGTCTGAGGCACACAGGTTAGCCCTCATGTATGCTTATTGAAAGTAATTGAAACAGGTGGTTCAAAAAGCAGTTTGGATCAGGTTGCACCATGGAGTTGCGCAATTCCTAGTGTTTATGAAGACAGGATGCTAAGTTCCAGATTGCCTCACTTAGGTGGCTAATGTTAATTTTTTGAGTTTGGACATATGGGTTGAGATTCCATAAATCCATGAAACATGCCATTTACAAAGGACTTTCCAAAGAATCCTAAACACTGAAAGAAGCAAGGCATGAGTTTGAACAAAAAGCCCTATTATGAAGAAAGGCCAAAAGTAAATTACATGTGGACTAAGGATGCTGGTGACAACCTAACCAAAGCACTATTTTGACCTTCAGGCCATTATCTGATATCCTAACTGTGCAACAGCAGCAACAGGAACATCAGGATGAATTAATAAAGAGTGCACCTCCTCTTTTGGGGAAAATCTTCAGTTTTAGATTGGTCATGTTAGTCTATAACTTTCTGGGTTTATTCTGCCCAGTTTTTCAACGGTCGTTGAATAACATAGCTCAGGATGCTCTGTTGTTGATAGTGAGTTGATAGTTCTCTCAAATTCATTTTAACTGATAATCACATGTGGGATAGGATGTTTTATTTTGCTTACAGTCAAGCTCCATTACTCCATATACTTTGGAAAAGGAGATGGAAAATCAACAAAGAACAAAGACAAATTCTCTTTAGGCATAATGAATTTACGGCAGATGCATCTACATCTGTCCACTTTTCTTCTGATCTGTGTGAAAATCAAGCATTTGAAATTACCTAGGTCAAGTCATTAAAATGGATTCTCTGATAGTGTGGTGATGAACATCACTGCAGAACTCAAAAATGTGCATGAGCAGTTTTCCAGCCTGCTTGTTGAGAATTAGGGTAAGGAGAAAATGAAATCAGATGTGGTCTTGGATTGTGTAGTCAATAGTACTGAGTCCATGAGTCTTGAGCTGTTTCTGTCTGGATATGCATAAAACTCTGTGTCCTGAATAATCAAACTGTAATTTACAGTGATTTTGCCAGTACTTCATTCTCAGAAGCCTTCAACACAGAATGAGCTTAAACAAAATTCACACCACCTGACAATGCTTTCCCTTCATTAATTCTATCACTTCTTTCCAAAATTGAGAAGTCAGCCCATTTTACATGAGGCTAAACAAAAGACTTAAATCAAGTTACAGAGTCAAAACGTCTCCATTGAGTCCAGAAGGAAGTTTAGGTCTGGTGCTAAAGATATCTATCGATAAGTATCAATACCGCTGCCTGTTTCTAAAATTGTTGTTCTTCCCTGCCCAACACTCCAAAGAAATCAGTCTCTTAGCAGTTGGTCTTGTTTTCAGTTATAAAGGTCTATTCCTCAGTGGCAGGGTGTCAAAAAGTTAACAGCAGATGTAACTTGCAATAGTACAACAAATAATTAAGTGATGTGGAGACTGTTCCCAATCCTGTCAGTTTACATGATATTATATAAGTATAAATAATTTACCTTAAGGAATCCTTATTCAGTGTAGGTGTGTTCTCTTCAAACTAAGCTGGAAAGGGAACCTTTGGTCTTGGACTTAAAAGTAGTCATAGATTATACATCATACACAGATGAAACTATGGACTACAGGTAGAACATAAAAGCAAGACTGCAGCTCCTTTAACTCACTATGACCCTCTTTTCCATGATTTCAGACAGAATACGAGTTCTGTTCTGAGACAAAACACTGTGGAGCAGTTTGTACTCTCCACCTAATTTCTCACAGAGCCTTCACTTTTGTCTTTCTTGTTTTGCTCTTGTCAATATTCTTGTGCTTTTGAAAGCTAATGGGGAAACTTTTGGATTTGAACAGGTTTTGGATCAGAAATCTTGGAGACAGAGGTTGTGTACTATTGTAGAGAGTACTTCTGGCTGTGTGCACGTAAGCAATTAGAGCGTGGAAAAAACAGATGTGGTGATGGGCTGTTTTTAGAGTTTATATTGTGTTCAAAAGTATTTTCCTGCCTTAGTCTAAAGCATTTCCTTTTATCCAAGTGACTCTTTAAAGGACTGTTTTCTTCTTTCAATATAAACAAGAGGTTATTCTGCTTCAAAGTAAAGTCCTCTTCTTTGTGCACAGAAAGATTCTGCTAGATTTTTCCATGAACTGGTTATAAAACTGATTCTTCATTTAGGTCTGTGTTGCTTATAGCAGTGATTTGCTGAAGTTTTGCATAACTGTGACAGAATAGGGATGTCTTAGTCATACTGATCATTATTTTCTGGTAACATTGTTTTGTTCTCTTTCTCTCATTTCCTTGACCAGATAAGCAATATCCAGAGTGCTTTTGAGTCACATCTGTTATGAAGAGAAACAAAGGACTTGGCCAATCACAATCTCTGGCACAGTTCAAGGAAAAATATTTATGAATTCCTTTCCCCAATACTGCAAAACATGCCAGTGCTGGGAAACACTGTCTTCATTCAGTGTTCAGAAATTGTTCTGAACCAAGTCTTTGGGCATCTAGAAGCCCTGACTACACACGCATACAGAGCACGTGCACAAGAACACCCCACTATTCCTGCATCATCTGCTAAGACAATAAGCATATCTTAAATCCTCTGGGCACAGCCTGTTCTCAAACCACACGTGCAGCACATGCAGAATGAAGAATGGCAGATGCTGCTTCTTGCTGCAAACCACATGCAAGTAGGTGTCCATCTGGGAAATTCAGGACAGAAAGGCAGCACTTTCTAGGCAATGGGAACTCTCTCTGACAGAATGGCAGAGAACTTTTGAAACAATCCCCGAGGGAAGAGAGAGGTCAGCAATATGGCAGAACAATATTACACTTTAAAACTGTCTAGCACCTCTGGGCAAGTGCTATATGAGCTGTTGAGTGTTACATTAGGTAAAGATCAAGAAGACTTATGTTTCGTGACATATTAAGGACTCAAAAGAAAAATCATGTCTATTCATGTCTAGTATTGTCCCTGACATACACTTTTACTTCTGTTTCATAATGAGGCAAAGAAGAAGTCCTTGAAGATATTCATTGCTAATACATGACAATTGAAATCAGCTATATCTTGTGACATACCTGTCTGTAACTTGTACAAGTCCACAAACGATTATGAAATGTTTTGGAAAATGAGAGACAGGTTAGTGACTATTTTGACAGTTCCTATTAGACTATATAAACACAGATCATGATTTTCCCTGTCAGATTGATACTGCCCTGTGGAAAGGGGAAGTGAATGATCAAGAAAACACTAGCATTGAATCTGAAAAAAATCTGAATATTAGGTGCACCTTCAGGGAACTGTAGCAAGAAAGTAATGCCTTAAAAAACCTTCTCAGGAATTTTCACTCAGTTACAGAGAACTTGGCCTTTTCACACAGGCAGCTGATTTCCCCCTGCCTATCTGAGAAGATCTGAAAACTCAGAAAGAAAACAGTGAAATGAGAATGATTTGGATATATATGAATCTTAAAAACCTTTATCAACAGCATTTGAAACAAAGCTTACTAAAAATTTGGGGATGCCAACTGCTGAAAGTAAAAAACTGACATGGAACAGATGATTTGTATTACCTTATAAATGTCTTTGATCATTGCCATCAGATAAATGAAGTGTTGGCATAATTAAGCATCCCAGACTTCCAGTTTTGCAAGAACATATTCTGTTACAGAAAAAAACTGATTTCTTACACAAGAGAATCATTATCAGATAAACATTAAGGTTTCTTTTCCCAGGCCAGCGCTTTCTCCAGGAAATGCAACAGTTTGTTGTTTCTTACAAGAACTGCAGAAATGCAGCAAAGAAGTGCTGGGCAGGTGCTTTACCCCAGCACACAATGTGCAAGTCCTCTCTGAACGCATTTCACTAAGCTGTAAAAACAAATGGAAAACATTCAGGGATTGGAAAGATCTTTTGCAACCTTTTTCATTCCACATAACCAGCATTTCCCCTCCATATAAAAAACATCATGTAGCTGGTAATCATTATTAATAATAGCAGTACTACTATTAATGAAAGACATCCATCATCATAAAACTTAATAAATTAATACTATCCTGTAAACTTAATAGTTTATCATTTCGTGCACTTTGCTTCTGGAAAGCAGTTTCACTTTATCACCCTATTTTTTTCTTCTGTATGTCAAATAATGGAAGTGGGGATCACCAAAGACACTTTGAATACTGTTCTATATGAGTTCTTCCCATTTTTAATTGAAAGGATGTCCTTTGAGGCACTCTTGTGCACTCACTCTCTGCGTATGCACATAGTACTAAAACTTTTTGGTTCTGTCTCTCTGGATAGAATTTTACTGCCCAAATCAGGTACAGCCTGTAGATCAGAATAATTATTCACAAACAGTCCTGGTTCTCAGTTGGCTAGAAAGGGAGCCCAAGGTGATAAGATCAGACATAACTATATAACTGCAATGTCTAAATTTTCAGGAGGTAAATGCCATTTTATTGCCTACTTGTTTAAATTAGGACGTAGAATAAGCACTGTATGCAAATGAAAAATGATGATTCACTGACTAACTTTGTTTCATATAAACTTGGTAGCCTTAATTGACTTAACCTTTAGAATATCTTTCATAAAGAATAGAAGACTGCATACCCATTAGTGACACAGATTAGGATCCTTAAAGATAGCTGGAGAGTGAAAGCGGGTAAGGTATTGAAAAGTTTGGTCAAAGAAAGGTCCAATGATGTAGATACTAGACCCTTAATTCATACTGGAAGACGTATGGGCATTTGCTAGGGTAAAGGAAAAAATGGAGAAAGGATTTGTTCAAAGTTAAAAAATAAAAGCCCAAATACATTGTTATGGCAATTATATGTGTTAAATTTAATTTACATTCCTGCATAATGATGGTGTATATATATATATAGAAAGGATTCACTGTACGTTTTAAGAACAACTATGTCACGAGCAATGAGAAAATATTGACAGGCAAAAATGTCAGTGCTTTTTTTAAAGCAGAATTACAATCTTACAGGATGATGAGAATTTAGCAGATGCAATATGTTAGTGACTAGAACATTTCATACTGTGACATGAGCTCCTACTTGAAAGATCATTTCCAAATTGGCTTCAATGGGAATACTTGCGCAGACTAATACTCTGTTAAAAGTCCAAATAGCAGGAAAAAGAAAGTAAATGAAAAAGTCAATATATCAAATTTCACAGAAGTGTCTACAAAATAGCACAGTTGTTAATGAGAGGACATTAACATGTCCTCATCGTGTTCCAGAATATAATAGGGAACTTGCCACTTTGCATGATTATGCAGTAAAAAAAATTAGACTTAATTTTGAGGTAGCCCAACTATGCAGGTACAAGTCCAGGAGTGCCACATATGTAGCAGTAATAAATATATTTGTGTGTTTTACACAGCAATACTACACATTGTCTTTTTACATAAAAGAAAGCATAGTGAAGCATCATGCTCAAAAACACTTGCACAGAGGATGCATGAATATGAAGAGTTGTCCTTGTTCCTAAGCCTTCTCTTGTTCCCCACTATAGGTGAACAACTGTCCCTATAAAAGATGGAGAAACTGAGGCAAAAAACATTATCTGTAAAATAGCACATTCCCAAAGCTACATTCAGCCATAATCCAGAACAGAACTTCAGTTTCTCCTCTTAGCACATTAAAGCTTTATTCCCATATTGTCAATGTTATCAATGTTTACTTTTCTACAGAATTAGAAAATTTAAAATTTTTGCTCTGCAGCATTCAGTCTTCTTCAATGGCGGCAAAATGTTATATCCACCCTTCTGTTTCATAGAAGTAAATTGCTTCAGCTGTGCAAGCTATCGACATTTATAAAAACAATCATGTTCAGTAGGCTTTATCTGAGGATTTCAGACCAACCAAACAATGAACTGAACCTGACTTTTATTCATTTTTTTTCTTAGTGACTGTGTCAAATGAAGGATGGGGAAATTCAGTAATTTGAGCTAAGCTACACAATCAATATGGGAACCAGGAATATAGTTCATTAATCTTGACTACAGGTTCACTGCTATATTCTCTAAGAAACACATTCTCCCTTGATTTGGTACTTGGGAAGCCTGATTTAACTGTACTTTGGCTTATTGTCTTCAACTTTACCTTTTGCTGTATTTCTTTGCTGCTTCTTTATTCTCTTATAACTCTGAAGCATTGTGTGCCTCAAGAAATCCACAGAGAGAGTTGCACACTTGTGTCTGATGTTATATGGCACTGCCGCCTCCCAAACTTCAGGCTGTTACAGAAAACATATATTTTTGCAAATGTAAACAAAGAGTTTTATGGCTATCATTTTGGTTTCCGACTTGTTCAGCGCTACTATCTTTGTTGACTGTTAGTATGTGCATCTCTGTGACTATGAGTTATTTTCTCCAGATGGATGCAGATAAACTTCTTTAAAGTATCTTCTGTATCTGTTGACAAGTCTATGCTGCTGCAAACCACCCTTGCCTAGCAAAAGTCCTGACAGCTAAGATCCTGAGTGAGAAATGCTTTGCATCCATGGATTTCTACTAGTGGGTGTTTAATCACCCTTCCCTTTCTCTTGGCTTTATGTTCTATGGTGATAAAAGCAGCAAAGCATAGAAAAAAAAGATATTTCAACTTTCAGTCAGATTAAAGAGCTTCACAGCTCCTTTCTTTATAGAAAGGGCAACCTCTGCACTTATTTGAAACTAGTCTCAGCTTCTGATTCTTTCTTGGTCTTGTGTTAGTGAGAAATTCTAGTCAGTACTGCAGTGCCCGATTATGATTAATACTTTTGTATACTGCTATCTACTCTGAGGCAAAATGGTGTAAGAAGGCATTAGTATAAATATGACTTAAGGCCAGTGGAATTATGTCAGTAGATTGATGCATGTGAGAACAAACTCAGACCCTTAGGTCTTTCAATTACAACTCAAAAGTGAAGGGGGTGTCAAGACATGATTCACTGGAGAACACATTGGAAAAACTTCAGTAGAACAGGGCAGAGATTCAATGAGCTCTGTATTGCGTTGCAAATACTTTCTAAACCCACAGATGCCTGACCTTTTTAGCAGATAAGGTCAACCTAAATTATACATTTGAGTACAAGGGCATGGGATTAGAGACTCCTGCAGTTTAGAGAATGCACAGGAATATCTTTTTTTTTTTTTTTTTTTTTTTTTTTTTCTGATAGACTCTAGAACTGTCTTTAGTACTTCTTAGAAAACTCCATGCCTTGTTCCTTAGTGGTGTTTAGAGAGTGATAACTAGCTGCCATTTTACAGAAATATACTAGAAAGACTGACATAGGCAGAGATAGGCAAATCTGCCTTCTAATAAAAATTGAATACAGCTGTTGTCTATTTATTCTAAATGCATTTTTTCCTGCAAGAAAAAGACACCTTCTCAAAGCTTGTTTTTCTCTGCAGAAGCCATCAACATGTTCATGAAGTTTGGTAGCTGCTAATATACTTGGAATTGTTTTATGGTGGTTGTTGGATGGGATGTGAACAGAGGATGTTCTATAGAACACAGTCTAGTAAACTTGGCAAACTACTCAAAGATTAAAATTTTCATCTATATTATGCCAAAGTTTACTTGTTAGGCTATAGATCCCAGCCCCTTCTCTCGTTCCTCAGAAATCTGACATTCCACATGTATCTCGGGTAGTTACCCTGCAGTATGGCCTACAATGTCATTTGAGCAATATACAGCTAGCTGAGTAGCACTACAGCGTGTCCTTCATATTCTCCCATCCCTAAAAAATGGCCTTGTTCATTCCAATTGCCACTGCATCAAGCATTAAAAAATCATCTGTATGTCTCTGGCTTTTATTGCTATTCTTATCTTATAATAGAGATAACTTGGATGCAGATTTTTTTTTTTTTGGAGTAAAAACTCTTAGACCATCAGCTAATAGTTTGGATATTTATATTAATACTAATGCAAAGGGGAAATACTGGTGAGAAAAACTGTAACTAAGGAAAAATAATTAGTGTTTAGATTGTCAACAGAGATATTGATGAGAATAAAAGTGAAGTGTGCACTGTACTGAGTGGCAAGAATAATAGAGGAATTTCCATGTCATGGAAATACCAATTACAGCTGTGCACAGTGTCAGTCAATGGGGACAAGCAGAGATTTATATAAAAGATATCTCCTGACAAAGACAAATGGGTCTGATTTATTTATTTAAAGTATTACTCTCTGGGATGGCCTTAGAAGATACATATCTCATTTCCCAGTGGATCCTCAGTAGGATGTGGGAGGGCAGTTGATAAAAGTTTGTGTTTCATAGAAATTCAGGTTCTTTATTCTTCTTCTTATTCATGTTCTTTAGAAGGAAAATGTATTGCTGCAGAAATTTCAGAAGTTATATGTGGGTTCTTTTGGAAAACTTTTCAGTGTTGCCAGACTATCTGGTTAGACAACACAAAGTACCCTTGGAAGAAGACCACTAACTTTACGATGAATTGTTTTGCTGGAGAAGCTCAGTTCCATGACACAGGGAACACTTGAGATGGTGGAGGTGAAATACTGTTCCCATAGATAATTAATTCTGCAGCATCTCTTCTCAGACTACTGATATCAGGCTGTCCAATTAGATCCAGCTGCACAGACATTTTGACGCATGCCCTCAGGCAAGTAGATTGGCACCACACCATCATTTTGCTCAGGCAGCAACCATGAGTGAAGTGTTTTTAGCTATTAGTTAACCGGGTTCTGTCATGTAGATCCCCTGAGGCTAAAACTATCCACAGAGATTCTAGTTTCCCTGGCCTCAGTTTTTTCTTAAAAAAGTTGCTGTTGAATTTCTGCATGGGGAAGGAACAACAAGCTATTTTTGTCACCAGAGTGACATCCAGTGTGATACAGTTTAGCCTAGCTGTTAAGAAATGGGGAAGATGGGGGTCATGTCCCTGTTCCTGACTGTTTCTGCATTTAACACAAAACTGGTTAAAACACAGTGGTAGGGATCCTGGGATTGAAGCCCTGTTATGTACAGAACTCTAATCTGTTTTACACTTGCTCCAGGTAATGAATGCTTCATTTTTTGTACCACTTTCAGTGGTACTTTTTAACTGGGTACTCATATTTTCAATTCTGTAAAATACATACTTGGCTTGAGCACATACAGAAATTTCAGGAACCTGGGGACATTCCAGGTTTAGATACAGGACAGGAATCATCTCAACAAACTATTTCTGTCTGGAAGACAATTATTAACTAAGGTAGTCATTATCCTTTTGTAGCCAAAGGAGAGAGAGTTTGGCTCTCCAGAACTCAAGTTCGTCCCTTTCTAAGATAGTCACAGGATTAATTGCTCCTGGAAGTATCTGTTAGTCTCTGTAAATAATAGCAAGAACCAAAATAATTAGCTCATACAAGATACATTTGTATGGCTAGAGTTGGATATGATGAAGGTCATCCCTAAACTCTGTTGAAATCTGCCTCTGGGCACCTGAGTCCTTTGCAAAGGTGCTCCTGAGTTCATGTACTAAGACAAAGAACTATTTTTTCCTGCTGCACATGGAATAGCTACATTGCTTAAGCCTGTTTTGAACTATTGCATCCATTTGCATCCATTTTGTGTTCTGCTCAATAGAAAGTTCACAGAGCATTCTCAGTTATTCTGTTTCTAATCTTCTCTATTGCCCTTTAAACCTGGAAGTAAAAGCTGGCATTGAAGCCACATGCTTTTGTCTATGTGAAAACCAGACTCAGCCCTTCCCTAAAACACAGGAGATGAGTTCCGTTCCATCCTCGGTTATCAAGGATAACTTTATTGATCCACTGAGCTTGAGATGTTTAGCACCCTGTAAGATGGGATACAAAAATCTGTTAGTAGGTAAAGACTGCTTTCTACAGGACAGATAGGATTGGTCCTTTCAAAATAAATATGGCACCCGGAGGAAAATAATTCTGTATTGAATTTGTGCTGAGTATGTGACACTTGGGAATAATTCAAGTGCCCCCTCAGATTAGGTTGTAATGAAAAATAGTTGGACTCTGAGTTCATATGGATCATTTCCCTTATAAACATGTCTTGCTGCTTCCTCTGTTTCCACTTTTATACTGCTTCTTTTCCCTATGGATCTATTTTCTATATATTAGGTATTAGGTGAATGCATTGTGGGTGTTTTTGTTCAGTTGATCCATACAGAAGTGACATCATATTGAAACAGAATAGCCTGAAACTAACATGTTATTTAAACAAATCATGAGCTAATGACTTTTCCAGTAGTTCAGGTATACCCTGCACACTTTTAGACAGCACAGTTTACACTGAAAAAGATATAGTGACACTGCGAATTACAGCATTGGGTTTGTGGGTTAAATTACTGTCTGAGTATTTAGAAGTTATATTTGCTTCCCTTTGCTGGCTGACTGGAATTATGATGATTTTTAATTTTGTGCTTATTTCAGCATGGCCTGATGGGGATATAGAATTCACAGAATGATATGGGTTTGGAAGGGACCTCTGAAAATCATCTAGTCCAATCCGCCTGCCAAAGCAGGTCCACCTAGAGCAGGTTGCATAGGAACATAGCCAGGCAGGTATTGAATGTCTCCAGAGAAGGAGACTCACCACCTCTCTGTGCAGCCTGTTCCAGTGCTCTGTCACCCTCCTCATGTTTAGATGGAACTTCAAGTTTGTGCCCATTACCTCTTGTCCTGTCACTGGACACCACTAAAAAAACACTGGCCCCATCCTCTTGACACCCACCCTTAAAGCATTTATAAGCATTGATCAGATCCCCCCCTCAGTCTTCTCCACACTAAGAAGACCTAAGTTCCTCAGCCTTTCCTCATAAGAGAGATGTTCTAGTCCCTGATCATTTTTGTAGCCCTTCAAAACAACTAATCAAGCTACTCTGGTCAAAATTAGGCAGAAAGACCAGAGAAGATGACAATAGATCCTCCCACCAAATAGAAGGAAAAAAAGCAAAAAGTTATGCAATGGCTGAAACTCTGTCATCAAAATTAAAGTCTAACTATACAGATACACACACATATAATATGCTGCATTCAGTCTTCTTTCTTTCCACCTTTATAATTTTTTCATAGCACTACTTTTTCTAACAGAAAGAACGGAGCCACCTAAAATTATTCTTTGTAAACACCTACATATCATACACCTGCTTGTTTAGCACTCTTGCATCCACTCTTCTTGAAAGCCAGCAGATTAGCAGAATATCCTCATCAGCTGTGCTCTGCTGGTACTACCCAGTCACAAAATAAGGGAATGTAACTAGTTTCATGTGATCATAATAGTTCCCTTTGAGAAGAGGAGGAAAGAAGATATAAAAAAGGTAGAGGAGTCTTACTAAGTCTTTATAGAAATTTGATTCATTTTTGATGTAGTATTGGAAGAAGGGATAGACAATGGTGAGTGGGAAGAGCTGTAGAATACTTTTGCTATATTAAAAGACAGCTTTAGGGCTTGAACTTCCAGATTTATTTTCTCTGTATTCATGTTTATTTTGGTAAGTGTGTGCTAAGTATGTGCTTTTTTTTCTTGTCCAGCTGGCTCTAGATGACTAAGGAAAAACTTCAGCTTAGATTTTCAGTCCTCAAGCTATGTGTGTATATTTAAGTTAAAAGTGCAAGGGGACCATCCCTTTAATTTTGCTGGGGCTTTGTAGGTCAGTTACAGTAAACAGCTATTACTGAAATATAGTGACTTGACCGGAGTTTATTAATCAGATATTTCTGCTCAAGTGTTTCTTTAGTGCTTGGCTGCTTCCTGCATATGGGTCCAGAAAGGAAGAGAGGCACAGCAGAATCTGTGCAGTTAGGCTCACATCCTTTCTTTAGATGCATGTGGGAGAGCAAGTCAATATTAGGCAAATGCATAATTAGTACTACAAAATCAAAGTGCTCTTACCTGGAGGAAAAGTGTCTCTGAAACGAGAAAGAGAACTGACTGATTCTTTATGAACTTTCATCTAGAGTTGTTTTTGATTAGGTTGTGCCACTCTAAATTATTCTTTACTTTGTGGGAGAGCCTAACGTATGCAGACACCTAATAACATGAATTTAAAGCTATGCAGACGTATTAAATAGGTGGTACCATCAATTTGTCATTTGCATTTACTGTAACTGCCCCTGTTACTTTCCCTGAGTATTCATCCTTTTTCCACTATCAGTGGGATCCCATTGTGAAGAAGTCAGCACAAGTCAGAAATGTGTTTTTAAATGCATTTTACTGGTTTCTTAAACATTTACTTTATCCCTTTCTCTAAGTTATCCATCACACATCCTTTATTCTGAGTGGGAAAAACTTATTCTAAGTGTGCCTTCACACACACTGTGTCCAATCTGCCACACATGTTAATCTTGGTATTTCTTGCTTTGTGTGTCCATGGTTTGTGATACTTCTGTTACGTTCTGTACAGTTCTTAAGGTTGGGAGGGCTGCAAATAACTTGCTCCTTATTTGTTCAGCTGCATATTTCAGTTTTATAGCTACGGTAGTCAGGCAGCATCTATAGGTTACTGGAAATATACAGTCTAGAGAAAGGGAAGATCTTAAAGAAGTTATGTTATAGAGAATGGATGTTTTGGTGGGAGTTGGGGA
This sequence comes from Tringa tobata, assembly GCA_033628505.1. Lineage (NCBI taxonomy): Eukaryota > Metazoa > Chordata > Aves > Charadriiformes > Scolopacidae > Tringa > Tringa tobata. The sequence goes on along the minus strand of JAHREE010000228.1, from coordinate 2,579,012 downwards.
AGTCGCTGAACAGTTCATGGTTAATGCTTTGGTTTTGCTAAGAATGAGATGCTTTTGTATGAGAGGTCTGTCATATTAGGAATACGAGACCACTGTTTAGATGAGAGTCACTTGAGGAAACAGCTTTTAGAGGGATATTTCACATTTTTAGTACCTGTATTAAAAACAGAACAAAAATCAGAGGATAGGAAGGGTTTCTTTTTTTTCTGCTACAGCGTGTGTATTAGTAGAAATGTTCTAAAAATATTTAGGAGTTAAAGTGACTCTATTCTTGTGGAAAGAAAAACATAAGTAAAAGGCTAACGCACGTACTATATTTCATGCCTTCTGATGTGGAGAGACTGGAAGCATGATAGTATCTGCCAGTCTGTGCTATATACCAGCTCAAACTGTTTCAAGGCTGTCAAAGCTGTCTTAAAAATACTTATTCAGGGAAACAGTCAGACTTTGACTGAAGAGATTAGAAATGAAAGGAATGAAAAGATACTAATCATTTGCAATGTGCCTGAATCACAAACAGCCTATTTTCCCCCCCTCCCATCGTTAACCACACACCACTTTAACAGATAGAGTTGCCAGACAATCTGAATTTCTCAACTACTTGCTTGTGAAGTAGGCTAGGAATAGAAGGAAAGGGAATAGAAGTGGCGTAGCTGATTTCTAGTCAGTCTTTTTACTGTGTAGGGGCCTGGAAGGCTCTAAAGTTTTTTGCTGCCCAGTCTCTGGTCCTATGTGTGAACACCAGAAAAATGGGATCCTCCCTGGACCCTCTCCTGCTTTGTCTTTTGTTTAATAAGCTTGTCTATTTTCTGGTCAAGAGTTGACAAAGAACAAGGAAAATAAAATTATTTGGAGCAGCAGCTTTAGGGAAGTAATAACATATTCTTTAAGGTTATGTAGTGGCAACTTTCATGTTTCCATATATTCAGTCATAAAACTTTCTCAATCTTTTTAGTTGGGTTTGTCATGATTACTTTTGCCATTTTTCTTGTGACCTCACAGCTTTGATATTGTACGTAGATGTAACCTGTAACACTTAGTCTCATGTAAACTTCAGTGGAAATTGACAGGAAGAGTTGATCCTTAAGTACAAGAGATGACATGGTTAACTTGAGGAAGTAGCTGATGACTGCTCGTTTCAGACCACATGTTTCAAAGTTCAGACAATTTCGTGTTTTCCTTGGGCATGAAACCTGTATCATTAGGAGGACTCTGACCCCAGGTAACTGAAGGAGTGGTCAACCCCCTTATTGATTATCCTATCTCCAACTGGAACATCCTTATAAACTTCCTTAGGTGCCAGTACAAATTATTAAGATAAGCTTCTGTGTTCTTACCAGATATTTCCTACCTATTTTCTGAATGTCTTTTGGTTTTGATTTATGACAGTGTTTACAAAGATCATTTCCCTCTTAGTGAAGTGCAGTGTACTATATGAATTACACTGTGTTTTGAGGAATTGAGTCATGCTTCTTTAAGCCAATCTTCACCTTGGTTTTCCTCTGTTGTTATAAATATTTTTGTTTTGCAAGTATGTAAATAAAATGGGCATATTTGGGCATTTGCACTTAAGCATCTACTCAGATGAAGAGATGCGCTTCATGTAGGCAGCCTGAATTAACAAAGATACAGCTAGTTTAAGGAACCTTCAGATTCCATGATAAAGATATGAGGTAGTTGAGAATTGGCAATTATAACCAAAGAAGTCTAACTGAAGTCCTGCAATACTAGTCTGGTTCTTCTGGATTGAGTCTTGGAATTAAAAAAAAAAAAATTATTCTAGCTACTTGTATAAAGGAGGGGGTAAATGGGGTAGTGAAAACGCAATATGAAGACAGGATTCAGGGAAATAGGAACAGTATTTTAAGAGTATCATTTAAGAAATAAGTTTAACAAATAATCCTGATCATTATGATTTAGGCTAAAAAATTTGGAAGTTTATCTATATCCTGTGTAAGATCACATACTCTTACACTGTATCACTAAGATATTTCAGCTGCTGATAACTCAGATGTGATCAGCAGGTCTGGGGAACACTGACAATATTTTTCAACTGTACAATGTCTCTTCATTGAATCAGTGTAGAGAATTTAGTGACTTTACAATTAGATATTCCATGTTTAGTTTTTCCCTGAATTTAAACTGGCTGTTGAGTTCTACATACAGTATACCAGGGTGTTCTTACAGAAATATTATTTTTTTTAAAAAATAAAAATCAACTTTTATATCAGAATTCAAAAACTTACTAATTCACATTTATACTTCAAACAACATTAGGAAAGAATTCTTCACAGAAAGAGTGGTCGGGCATTGGAATAGGCTGCCAAGGGAGGTGGTTGAGTCACCATCCCTGGATGTGTTTAAGAGATGATTAGATGCGATGCTGAGGGATATGGTGTAGGGGAGAACTTTGTAGAGTAGGGTAGATGGTTGGACTCGATGATCCCAAGGGCCTCTTCCAACCTAGAGGATTGTATGATTCTATGATTTCCATTCATGTTGCATTGTATCTAGCTCCTGAACGGATGATACTGTAAAAAACTTGTGACACCTCCTGTGTAATTTCTAAATGCATCATTTCATAATTTACATCAGGAAAATTATTGGAGATTTATAATTTGGGGGTAAGATTTCAGGTTTTCAACAGGAAAAAAAAAAGTTACTTATAACCATTTGATAAAATAGAATTTACATTTCACATGTGAAGTAAAGAGAATTTCTTCTTATTTATCTCAGACTTGTTTGTATATTGGTGACTGAAAGTCAGGCATTTTCACACCCTGTGTTTTTGTTTTCATGTTCATAGGTTTAGGAGTTGTAATAGTATTTTAAAATCCTAAAAAAAGATTTGTAGAAGACTTGCTGAAGCCTCCTCAAGGCAAAAGCAACCACTTGTGATAGACATATGTCTAATCTGCTTTTACACACCTCTGATGATGGAGGTCTCTTAACCTAAGACATTTTATTCCAGTTTTGGCTATTCTTCCAGTTACAGCCTATATCCTAGTATTAATCTGTCAGATATTACAACTATGAAGATGACAATACTTTGAAGTAAAGTTGTAAAACTATCCATGCAGCTGGCATACTGTGGGCGACAGAGATGCACATTTAGTATACCACAAATAATGTGATCTAGCACAGGCTGTGAAGGGAGTTATTTTCTGTATTCGAGTCATTCTAGTGATTTATACTGCAATTAACCAAGAATGACTGATGAGTTGAGCATACATGTTATGAAAAAACAAGCCATGGTCCTCTCAGTCAAGCTGAATTGGTTGAAAATCTGGTTCCTTCTTCACTTTTCAAGAAGTCTTGAATTAAAGCCTATTCATGTCATATCAGCTTCTGAATACAATCATGATGGCCTGTGACTTTAGCTTGGTTTGTATAGCATTCAGGTCTATATTCTGCATTATGTGTCCCAGTTACCATTTACCTTTACATGAAGTGAGCATAGACCTGTAAAATATATTTGTGGAGTTTACTTAGAGACATGGATCTCACTTCCCTGACAGATATTATGACTCTACAGATAGGAAACATGTGCAGAGTAGTGGGTAGGGACCTTAAGTTTAATCCTCACAGATGTGATGTTCACCTGTTTTCCTTAATTTGAGACCTGCTTTTCCTTATCTTGCACCAGGCCTCAGAACACACTTCATTAGAAAAGCATTCTGGTTTACATACAGAAAATGGCAAGATGGAGTACCTTGAGGGCTCATCCCTCACTTTGTTTCAAAGATGCTCTGCTAATGTTAGTACCTGAAAACAGTCACATTATTATAGAGTCTGTCTTTTCAAGCACTGGGTGTTGAGTTTCTTGGGAAACCAGTGAACTGAGTGTCACAGCACATTTTCCCAACTTTTCAGTATTCTTCAAGTGATGATAACTTTTTGTAAAGGAAGTGATTCCTCAGGCTGATCACATAAGCCTGGAACAACTGGAAAGCCCACAGGCCTGGTCTTGAAGGTGTGTAAAATGATGTAATACCTTGTAAAGCTCTGTTTCCTTCCTGCAATCTGAATATATTTTGATTACTTCATCAAATATTTGCAGTTCAGTGCCTAGAAGGACAGAGATATCTGACTGTGTTTTTTTTCCTGAACCTGGATTAACCAAGCATGTTTCAAAGTCCTGGTTAGTGAAAATAAATAAGTAAATTAAAATAATAAGAAATATGATCACAGCATAGATACACACCCTTGCAAGCTTTCAAATCTCTGAAATCTAAGCATGTCCTGTTACAGAAAACCAATTCACTATACATGTGTTATTATGTCTTTTGGTGAAAACAGAAGGAAGACATTATTTCCCTTCCTATTCTACAAGATTATCTGAAAGCAATAGATTTCACTGCAGAACAGAATACATTAAAAAGAATGAGTGTGTATTTGATTATACAGATATTTAAAGTAATTACATAACACATAAGTATTATTATCTTTGCTAGAGGCTCAGTGTGTTTATTCAGAACTTTTCCATATATCTGATACAACATTATCTTCCCTAATTAGAAAATAACATATTTACCTATCATGTTTTATGGGATTATAAATTAAGCTATATTAGTAATAAGATGCAACCTTATTACAGCCAGACTGTGCCTATGTATATTTCAGCCAAGCAGAGTAGCATAAAGAACCTCTCTTACCCCTTTCTCAGCCTATATACTTCTTGGATGCTAACAAAAAGGAGTCTTAGGTACCTATTGTATTTCATAGATAGTCAAGAAGTGGACAATGCTGGAAGATATTTAATTGTGCCTTTAGATTGTGGTGTCTTCGCACTGACAAGAAAGACAAAATAGAGAGACTGTTTTGTCATTTGTGTCCATTTTTTATGGTATGGGTAAATAACGCATCAAAGAGGCATTGTAGGTTTCAAGATATGCAAGTTGTCAGTATCACTAATTGGAAAAACAAAACAAAACAAAAACCCAAGCTAAAACAAAATAAACAGCTATTTGGGAAAGAAAATAGAGGATTTTTGTGATTTGCGCTGCAACTAAATGAAATTCTCTTTTAAAGGAATTTGATATTTTAAATCATTGCCTTAAATGTGAGTGAAGTTCCAAGTGATTTATTTCCCCTGACTGTCAGAACTATCAGCAACAGCTTGAATATATATGGGGTTTTAACTCTGTTTCATGTGACACCTGCTGCAGATGATAAGACTGAAGAACAGCAGGGACTTCTTCCGTGGTTGCATGAAGGTCAGGGATGGTTGCTGCACCTTCAGTAATCCAGCATGAAAAGATTTTGGGTACTTTTGCATACCAGAAGTGCCCTGTTATTCACTGAGCAGAATGGCCTTCATAACTGAAACAGATAAACTCTGAGCTTACTGAGAGCTTGTATTTCATTTTAAATCTGTATAGCTGAAAAGGCACAAGACTATTGAATAGACTCAAGGCTATCAAATTAAATTTCTTTCTTCTAAGTGCATGAGAAGACTTGCTTGTTTTCGTGAAGAGAATTAAGAACACCTCTTTTGTAGCAGCAAAAGCAATGATAGTTGGGAGAACAGTAAAGGCTTGACAGTGTACAATTTATTTATTAAGTTCTCTGTAATGAGAGAAAAAGAACATTTCTGAATTTGTGTTAGACTGGGTAACAACAGAGATATCCATGGAGACACAACTTCATTTCTTCCACCTAATATTATAATAATAACTTTCACAACATTCAGTAGCACAGTCACATATTGCTTCTCAAGAGATATTAGTAAAAGCTAACACCATGTTTAGAGAATTGTTTGGTTGGTTTTAGTCATTTATAAAAAAATATAAGAACAGCCATACCTAGTCAAGTCAGAGCTCTGGCTAATATGGTGTCCTGTCACAGTGGTCCCAAACAGATCGACATGGGAATTTATAGGAGCAGGGAAAGTGCATGCAATGTGTATAACAATGGTGAATTGTGTACCCTGTCCTACAATCATAGCACATCATGGCCAGGGCTCTGTGTATTTTGGTGTTTGTGTGTTTTCCAAATCTTCCATGCTTAATGCAAGACAACACAATACTGCTATGCAGTTTTTTAGACTTGAATGGGACTTCATTTTTATGGTGCTGCCTTAGCCCTACATTCCTATATGTGTAGGAGACTCTCCCATTTTCCATAACTGGAGAAGGGTTTTCCTATCTTCAGTACAAACCCTCAACTTAATTGATTCCAGTCTTTCTAAGGCAGAAGATTGGAATATGATGCTGGCAAGATAAAAGTGAGAAGACCAAAGGGGGAAGATGAGGAAATGGAGAAGTCTAAGTAGTATGTGGCTATTTGTGAGTTTCGTTCATAGGCAGGGAATGACCATATCATCAAGTAATAAGATTTCCACGCAGTGTCATTTGAACAAAGACTAGAACGGTGAGTGCACTAAATAAAATTATGAAATTATTTTACTACCCCCCCCAAGTGCTTTGGGAAAATGTACTTTAAATGGAGAATTTTTTAAAAAATATTGTTTGTGATTATAGTAAGGAATTTGGTTCAAATTACATGGTCATCCTTTTCAGTAAAACATCACTTGCAAAATTTTTGAACAACAACTTGCATGCTTCTTGCTAACATGCTTTTGATTTTTACTGCTAAAAGACAAATTAGCCTCTACCAGGCCAAAACTGTCTGAATATTTGGATTAATTTGGTGCTCTATCTTGTCTGAAATAATGGTATTTTGAAATTCCACCAGCTGGCCAGCAAGATTGGAATGAATATGCATTTTCCTCCACACTGCAAATAGCAGCATAATCAGGAGAACTAACTGAGAATAACAGGATTGGTTAACTTTATTTTAATTTTCAAAATTAAGTGAATAATTAGAACAGTAGTTTAGAAAATCATTTGCTAAAATGTAATTTCATGAAAAATGAAACAAAATATAAAATCTAGAATTTACTGTCTTACATATTAACTATGATTAAAATAATCTAGAGATCTGCATAGTTAACAAGATAGATCTATTTAAATCATAATCATAGAATAGTTTGCGTTGGAAGGGACCTTAAAGATCATTGACTTCCAACCCCACTGCCGTGGGTAGGGACACCTCCTACTAGAGCAGGTTGCTTAAAGTCTCATCCAACCTGTCCTTGAAAACCTCCAGGGATGGGGCATCCACAACTTCTTTGGACAACCTGTTCCAGTGTCTCACCACCCCCACAGTAAAGAATTTCTTCTGATATCTAGTCTAAGTCTCCCCTCTTCCAGTTTGATGCCATTACCCCTCATCCTATCACTGCACTTCCTGATAAAGAGTCCCTCCCCACCTTTCCTGTAGGCCTGCTTTCAGAACTGAAAGGCTACAGCCCCTGAAGATTGCCACCCACCACTGGTCACCACTTGGACATTGAACCATTGACTGCAACCCTTGGAGTGTGACCATCCAGACAATTCCTTATCCACTGAGTGGTCCATCCGTCAAATCTATGTGTCTCCAGTTTAGAGAAAAGGGTGTTGTGCAGGACAGTGTCAAATGCTTTGCACAAGTCCAGGTAGATGATGTCAGTTGTTTTTACCTTATCCATCGATGCTGTAATCCATCATTAGAACGCCACCAAATTTGTCAGGCACAAGTTGCCTTTAGTGTAACCCTGTTGGTTGTCAACAATCACCTCTATTTTCCATATGCCTTAGTATAGCTTCCAGGAGGATCTGCTCCGTGATCTTGCTAGGCACAGAGGTGAGATTGACTGGCCTATAGTTCCCTGTGTCTTCCTTTTGTCCTTTTTAAAAATGGGTGTTATGTTTCACCTTTTCCAGTCAGTGGGTACTTCACTGGACTACCACAAATTCTCAAATATGAGAATAGGTTTAGCAAGTTCATTCT
>JAHREE010000228.1:2405698-2566220 GCA_033628505.1 Tringa tobata | reverse complement strand
AAAAAAAAAAGGGTGATAAAAATTTTCTTCCTTAATGGAAGAAGAAAGGACAGAAATCAAACTGAAATTCAAAAGACACTGTACAATAAAGATGTGACTTCTCAGTGACAGACCTGAAAATGAATGAAAAGTCACTCTAAATAAAAGAACAGTCTTGACAGTGCTTGTACTTCCAACAAAGGAGGTGAATACAGGCCTGTTCTGAGCTTGTCAGAACAAATTCTACCAGAAATGGTCCTACTGCACATGGAGTCTGAAAAATTCAATGATTCAAAGCACACTAATAAGAGTAGGTGGCTGATGGTCGAAAGAAGTTGTACCTGGTGACCTTGCTGTGAATGATGAGTCCACGCTTTCCAACAAGGGCAAACAAGTTCAAAAAAGCATCAGTGTTCTTCTTCCTAATCTTCCACTTGATAATTATATAATTCAGTGACGATATAAAACTACTACTGGATGCTGCAGAAACCAGCTTAAGGATTTGTAAGATGTTGGGGCAAGTGTTTTGAGTCTTTAATGTTTTGGGTTTTTTTGTTTTCTTTGTATGGTTGGAGTTTTTTGTTGTTGTGGTGGTTTTTTGTGTTTGTGGTTTTGTTTTTTTTTTTTCATTGAGAAGCACATCTGCAATATATGGTTCACAGAGGAGGGGGCCAATCCAGTCTGTGGCCAAATTAAACTTTTCACAGGGTACAGTGTCTTACACCTACTGAGGATATAGCTCTGATTGTGCCCAGGTTCTTGGCAAAAATGCAAAATATTTTGTAGTTATAAAAAATTAGGTAAATGAGGTTAAAATAATTAATTGAAGATTTTTTTGGCCAGAGGACAATAAATAGTCAGGGCACAGCAGATCTCTTGTATCACAAATGAGCCGACTTGTAGTATGAGGTGTTATCTTAGTAAGAGATTAAACTGAAATATATGTGAGGTAAAAGAGAAAGTGGATGTACATTTTAATGAAGTCTATTTTCCTTAAGGAAAAATCTTGCCATAATGATCTAAGACATAAGAGCCCTAATCAAAATTAAATGTTTTCTTTTTTCTCCTACCCTAACATAATATTCAGTGTTAGATGACATTGCATCTTTGTTTTAACACTGCAAAATATTCTGTAATGACATCAAAGGGACTATCTGTGCTACAATTTTGTATCACAAATAAGCCTACATTCATAATTACAGGCTTAGGACTAATATTCATTCATTTGTAAAGGGGTTTATTTCAAGGAAACAATGTATCCAGTAGAACAAACTGAAGAAAAGCTTAAGACTTACTGTACAGCTGAAGTCTAATTCATTAGCTGAAACTCACAAGCATGTTATTGTATTTGTGAATACAAAAGAGAAGGAAAATTAGAAAAGGCTACAGGATAAATCAAAATCTGTTAATCAGATTGTATGGCTGTGTTCTGGTTTGTTGTGCATGAGGCATACGTTTAATCCTCTTGCAAATAAGGCTGTCCATTTTCAACTTCTTCAGTTTAGGATGGGCTGAGTTTATTTCTGGTGCAAAATTCCTTGTCTCATAAGGTTTACCTTTTGAGCGTAAAGGGGAAATTGATCTAATGATAACTACAAAGCTACATGTGTAATTGAGATGATGTTAAAAATACTAAAAATGACACAAAAAGCCAAAGTGCTGGATACTAGAGAAAGGTCAGTAACTTGGAAAAACTGGATATGAAATGTGTTATCGGAATGCTGTTCTGAATGCCAAAAAAAACCCCAAGAAATTATATTGGCTTAATTTACACCTACCTTGTTAGCATCTGAGCTAAAATTCAGGCTCCCAATAAAGTTCCTTTGCATGATCATGTTAGCGCAAAAATGTCCTAAAGGATGACACTTTGCCAAAAGAAATTTGATATGGAGTATTCAAGAATTGGTGGAAATTCTGTACTACATACAGACCAGCAAAACTCAAAGCCATTTTTTAGTCATGTAAATCCACTCTAGGAACAGGAAATATCAGCCCTGAAATATCTAGAAGTCATGAAATCACACCTTATACAAGTAGTGTTAATTGCAGACTTGCAGAACCAAATTCAGTTCTGTGTTCCCTCTCAGATTTGCTCAAGTAGTACAGAATGATGTGACTGAAAAGAAGGCTGCCCCGTTCATAATTGTAACTAAAGATGAATTGTAAATATCTGTGTGTTTTCTGAGGAGTAACAAGGGTGATTAAAGATTACATGAACAGCACAGTTTAATATCTGTAATGAAAAAAGATAAATTTATTGGATGAATGCCACAGTGAAATAGTAGCAAAATAAATTAGTATTAAGCTACTAATTGTTGTAACACAAAAGGAACACCATTCCCCAAACAGAGCTTAAGGAAAGAAAGAAAACAGTAACAAATAAAACACACACAAAAAAGTTTTATGAAAATCATTTTAGTGCAAGCTGCTTCCAGTGTGCTCATTTTCATTAACAGTATTCCCAGGTGCTTTCTTAAAGCTCATCATTGCTAGTGGTTCTTTCTGCACCCACTCTTCAGAGCTCTGAAATATTAGCTAGTACTTCAGATGGGCATTGATATTACCAGCTCTATCAAGCATAACATCTCCTTGGAGTCTCTAATATTCCTTACAGATGGTGTGTTTCAACATGAGCCACTTTGGCACACATAACGCTTGCTCAAAAGGTTGCTGAGGTGGATTAGAGACTCTCTGTCCTGTATGTGGGGACTTCTACGTGCACACTGCTCAAACCCTCCTAACTAGTTTTCTGTATTCCCAAAAGTTACTTCTTGGTATTTGGAATTGGATACATCTCCGCTTCATTTGCTGATTGGCCTTTCAATGCTACCAGAAGATTCCGGTGATGATTTTAAAACATGAGACCTCCCACTTGCAATGAGTTTCTACTTCAAAAGATTGCTTCTTGTCTAGTTTTTAAATCTAAATTACAATTGAGCTGACTTGGTCCAATTTTTAGCTATGGTGACAGTATTCTATGGTATTATCATGCCTTTTCTCTGTTTTAAAGAGGGAAACCTGCCATTGAGAGATTTTCAGAGTCCTTGTGATTATGCAACAGTCATAACATTTGAATGCTGGTTTCCGGGCCTTTCCTGTCTCTGAAAAAGAAACTTAATCATAGTCAATAAAACTCTTCTGTATTCCTCACCATGAAGGACATGGACCTGTTGGAATGAGTCCAGAGGAGGGCCACGAAGATGATCAGGGGCCTGGAGCACCCCTATGATGACAGGCTGAGAGAGCTGGGGTTGTTCAGCCTGGAGAAGAGAAGGCTCTGGAGAGAACTTATAGCAGCTTCCAGTACCTAAAGGGAGCCTACAGGAGAGATAGGCAGGGACTCTTTATCAAGGAGTGGAGCAATAGGATGAGGAGTGATGGCTTTAAACTGAAAGAGAGGAGATTTAGATTAGATATTAGGAAGAAATTCTTTTCTCTTAGGGTGAAACACTGGAACAGTTTGCCCAGAGAAGTTGTGGATGCCCCATGTGTGGAGGTGTCCAAGATCAGGCTGGATGCAGCTTTGACCAACCTGGTCTAGTGGGACGTGCCCCTGCCTATGGCAGGGGGATTGGAACAAATGATATTTAAGGTGCCTTCCAACCCAAACCAATCTATGATTCTATGATATAACCATAGCTCAGAAATATCCCTCTTACAGCTCTCAAGTTATCTTTTACAGATTTAACTGTTAAACTTCCATTTTTTTACTAATCAAAAGTCTGGGTTTTTTCTGGTTTCTCAAGCTTAATGTAATCATGTCATTGTAAGGCATTGCAGGACAAATTCCTATGGACCTGTTTGTTCTCCAGGTGAGCCTGTCTACAAAATGGGAGGGTATCAGAAATTATTGGTTTACTGTTTTTTGATCTTTCTGTTGTTTGCAGTTCAAAAGTTTATAAGATCTTTTGGGAGAGTTTGTATGCATAGGACATACTAGTCCAGCGTATCCCTATCTAAAATTGTTATATTAATAATATGTGACAATGCAGGTAGTTTCACTGAAGTGGGAAAACAAATAGCCCAAGTAAAGGCTTCTGCTAATCACATGACAAGTGTTGAAATTCTCCTAGGACTAGACAATTTCTTGTACCTTAAATAAGTGTAATGCCTGTGTTTTCTAAGCTCTTACACCTGATTTTGCTATTCCTTAGGAGACTAGGTGTCTATGCAGCACTTTAAAGCAGCATTACGTGCCTTGTAAAGATTTATGCTTCAGTGAAGTCAGATCTACCAAGGTTAAAAACCTTATCCTTACCTCACTGTTCTGATATTGCAGCATCATTACTGAGTTTGGTTGGATGTTTGTTAGTTACAGCCGTAACTAAGCTTTGAAAAACATTGTTTCAGAATTCATTCCTAGATTTAGGACTATGAATTTTCAGAGATAGTGTGAGATCATGTGAAACTTGGAACATTCCGACTTCCAGTCTTGGGTTAAAATTTTTGATGTTTTGAAAAGTTAGAATGACTATAGAGTAAATCTTGTCATGACCTTTGACAGTTCAGTTGTAGGTAAATCTAAATGACCTTAAACCTGAAAAGTAAAGTCGGATACTGAGGATGAGTAAATAAAATATATACTTGCAGGACAAAACCTGCAGCAGTGACTTTATTCTTTTATTTTTTTCCAAAATAGCTACAATATAGGTTTCCACCTGACACCCAATAGATTCATACCCTTTTTCTGGATTGCAGATGGAAGAATCATGTGAAACTGTCAAATATTTTACAGAAGGAAACATATCTTGCTGCTCACTTATGCATTAATCCTATTATTTGCCGAAAGCGGGGCTAGGTTTTCTTCAGGGTTTTTCTGCTCTTGTTCTCAGTAGGTCCCTATCTGTTCTTGCTCATTTTTCTAGGACTTCCCAGCTAATTCTCTTAGCCTTTATCTACCCTTATAGACATGTACTATGCTTTCTAGTCTTCTGGACCTCAGTGATTCTCTGTGAGTTCCAGGGAACTGCTACTGCTCTAAGATAGCATCATGAACTTAATCAGGGGCATATCTACATTATTAAATTAATTACTTCTGGGGGCTGATTAGTGGACCTTTGGAACCAAATAGGGTGTAAGCCTGCATCCATAAAGACCAATTTCCATCATTGGATCAATTTTCTTCTCTTCCTCCTTCCATCTCCTAAAAAAGAAATTCCCGTATTCACTTCCCACCTGTCTGTAATACCTCACCATGCTAGAAAACTTTGAAAAAAAGGTCATTTCATGTCTGAGGTAAACAAGCAGCTTCTTAGAGCTTCCTGAGACAACATCCAGCTTGCATTGAACTGTAGAAAGCCACTGCACTACAGTTTCTGTTCATGTTCATTCTGGGTAGCCTTTATCCTGCTTGTAGACCTCCCTAATTTTCTGCAGCAGATCCAGGCAAGTCACCTTCCATAGGAAGGATTGTATCAAATACAGTGGAGAACTTGTTCAATGTATTCTGTGAACATTGATAAAACTGCTTCCAGGGATAATAATTTTAGTTTAATTTAGTTTATATCTATGACCTGAGAAGGTGCCGTAGCCATTGACATGACCAGAGTACCAATGGTGAAAAGGTGTTAAGACAGGAATACTGATATCCACCAGAAGGAGTGGAAAATTATATTCAATATGCCTTTCATGAATAAGGAATTTTTGGATGTCAAGGGCTGTCTTAGAGTCAGTCTCTGGGGAGGATTTGCTATTGCCTCCTCTGCAGCATGGCGTACCATCGTGTGGAAAACCGTGGAGAAGAAGGAGGCTGCAATATACATGGCTGTGTTCTATCACTTGTTTTTTTGTGCTTTTGATATAAACCATTTATAACTTTGAAACATTTTAAGCTTACAGTGGTGCTTCTTGGCACTGCCATGCATTCAGAAATATTAGGGCACTAGCGAAATGAATGATGATCGGTAAGGAGTCATCTTTGGCTAGCAAATAGCTCTCCTGTGTCCCTCAACCACGTTTTGGTGGGACAAGAGGGGAAATGTCTGGTCCAAGTTATGTTTCTTACTTATCAGACTTGAAGAAGAGAACCTATGTCATGTCAAAGCTGTCAGTTACGATTAGCAGAATTCAATGGCAAATGATAATACCCACAATAACACCCATATAGCAAAGCAATATGTGTGTGTTAGTGGCTGACAGCCAGAGGGTTGGAGTTTTGCAGAAATTTTGAAAGGTATATTAAGGGCATAAGGTACAAATTCCTTTTGACTTTTAATGGAAAGGGTGGCCAATGTAATTTCCTGAGTCTACGGCTGTACACCATAAAGTAGTCCTCAAGGCAGTTACCAGGTTCAGAGGACAGTAAAAAGGTGGGGTTTTTTTCTCTCCTGCTCAAATGGTTATTTTCTTGGTTATGAAACTAATTAGATGTGTGTGAGTCTCTGCATTTCTTAAACAACGTTAATGATTGAGTAGCCGTTTAAGATCAGGATCACCCTAATGCAAATAGAATGAAAGGCAAGGTGTCACAGTGCACAACATAAAAATGGCTTAGGGCACCCAGACTGCTACCTGACAAATAAAAGGCACTTATCCAGTTATTTATTTTTTTTGTCGAGGAAGAATGGTAGAAAAAGGAAATATTTGCTTTTACTGTGCAAGTAATAACTATTAGTGTTTTTCTTCTGATGCTTGCAATATGCATTCACACCAACACATGTGACTGTACTTCGAAGGCAAAATAATTCATGTGGAGTAGCAGCAAAACTTTCTGGTGAGGCTTACAGGTTTTGGTTATCTATTTAAAGCTTTGTGAGTCCTTAAACAATGAGGTTTGGAGATCTCGTGGACTTTGTATCTGTTCTTTGGCACAAAATACCACTAAGACCTTTCTTTCCTTACGATTTTGTGTGGCTTTTCAGATTGTTTATTGGGTGTACAGGAGCGTATGACTCTTGCATGACTGGCAGTCATTCCACAATCAGGTTGACGGTGTGCAGATGGAGTTTTGGCTTCAGTCTTGCCTACACCAGCCAGCAGAGCTGGACCAGTCATGACAGAAGGAAAGATGCGAAAGTGTCTTGTTATGAGGACAAAACAGAAAAATGTCTATCAAGTGAAGGCTGATATTTCTGGGAAATAGTGATGACTGTCTGTAGGACATATTCTTGCACCTAGTTTTATCCCAAATTTCGGAATCAGTTTATGCTCACTAAACAGTGTACGTACATACATTGTCTCTGGGGAAATTTTGAGAAGTGCACCAGACTGCTGTTCCTCGTTACAGAAAGCTGAAGCAAAATTACCTTGCTGCTGAGTCTTCAAGGCTAATAAACCCAAACACATAAATGTGACTTCACGGTCCTCCAACCTTGTCACATTGTGTGCAGTTTATTACTTTACCCTTTAAAATACCACAGGCTGGCAACAAGCAACTTTCCCCTCTTTTTGGTGGCAGAGGTTTTCTTTGTCAAACTGTTTCTCTGACTAAACTTGAGAAGTATTGTTCTTTCTCAAAATCCGCACAAGCTGCTGGATTGCTTGTGTATTTTTCTAAGGTCCTCTTATTACTTTGTCCTTTATATGTAGAGAATGTTATGCCCGTGGAATGTGTGTAGTCCCTGCTGCTTATCTGTCAGTTTCACATATACTTTAAATCTTTTTTCATTTCAGTCAGAAAAGACTCCCAATCTCTAAATGACCATCCCCCAGGCTATGAGGGGAAAAATTCAATCAGTCAGATTTATCCATGAGGTGGCTTTCCAGCAACACCTCATTTACACTGAGATTCTAAACAGACTGTGCTTCCAGCCATACCCATTCAAACATGACCTTCTTTGAAACTGTATTCATCACAAATGTCCCCTTGAGGTTACCCTGGTCACTGGTGTACAGTGGGGCTTTTATTTGTTTTGACTTCCTCTAGATGAAAACCTCCAAACCCATTACGGTTGGGACTATGCCTTAAAAAGTCAGGCATAGGTCTGGGTTTTTTGGGGTTAATTTTCAGGAAGGGTTTAAGATGTAGTTCAAGGAAAACACAACTTCCTAGGAGTTACTTAAGTATATTTAAGCCAGTTAGTCTTACCTTAAAACAAGAGCAGACTTCTGGAGGTTTTTCTTACATGGAACATGACAAGAAACTGAATTGAATAGGGTTACTCTGTCCTCCATAGGGCACAGCACAGTAGGGTTTTCCGAGGGGGGGAAAAATAGTTTTTCCATGAGGTTTGTACTTAGTTCCCTGCTGTGAAGTTTTATAAGCACTAATGTGCAATTATAGGCATTTGCAAATTGATCTCCAGTTTCACTTGAAACACCACCTGGTCTCACTTTTTTATAGTTAGGGTGTATTTCTCCGTGTTTTATTAGATTAGTTGATTGGCTGGGAGAAGAAAGGGATTTGTGAGAACAAAAGTCAAGATGATTCCAATAATTTTGAAAGATTTTTTTTAAGTCTTTGAACATCCCAGTAAAATTTCCTTCGGTGGGAAACTGCATGAATATCACAGTAGTTTATGTAAAAATACAACTTTTTCTCCTGTTTGGAGAACAGGAGAAAAACAGGTTTGGTTCCACTCAAACATGAGAAAAAAACTTCTTCACAGTGAAGGTGACAGAGCCTTGGAACAGGCTGCCTAGGGAGGTCGTGGAGTCCCCTTCTTTGGAGATTTTCAAGACCTGCCTGGATGCCATCCTGAGTAACATGCTCTAGCTCTGGGCAATCCTGCTTCAGCAGGGGAGTTGGACTAGATGATCTCTATGGTCCCTTCCAACTCTAAAAAAAACTCAGTGAAATTCAGTTAAATTCTCATCATACTTTTTTTCACTAGGAAGAAAAGGAGTGGTATAACTCCTTTTATAAGTGGTTCTAACTTCCCATATCATCTCCTTTTTCCTCTTACCAGTGGGAAAAATTTAACCATATGAAATGTGTTTGTAAAAATTTTTTTAAAGCTAAAATTACATTTTCTGTCAAAAAGTTGTGGTTTTAAAAGTATCAGCAGCCCATCTTTGACATATGTTCCATCAGTTTTTAGGCTTCATACAGTTCAAGAATCTGTGCTGAAAATATGGACAATTAATTCTTCAAAGATCATGTCATCAAATGAAAGCTATTGAGAATATGGGATAATTACAATTTGTTAATTACCTATTAACTCTTCATAAACATATTTAACACTCTGCTATTAATACTAAAATTATGCTGAAACTCCTGTGAAAAATTCTGCATACTGTTAATGATTTCTGTCCAATAGTTGCTGTTACTGATTAATTCTGACAGAATTCACAGAATCACAGAATCGCCTAGGTTGGAAGGGACCTCTAAGATCATCTAGTCCAACCATAAAAAAAACCACTCACCAAACAAAACACACACACCAACACTAAACCATATTCCAGAACACCGTGTCAATTTGTCTTTTGAATATCTCCAGGGATGGTGCCTCAACCACTTCCCTGGGCAGCCCATTCCAATGCCTGATAACCCTTTCAGTGAAGAAATTTTTCCTACTATCCAACCTGAACCTTCCCTGGCGCAACTTGAGGCCATTTCCTCTTGTCTTATTGCCTGTAACTTGGAAGAAGACATACCCCTGCCTCTCTACAGCCTCCTTTCAGGTAGTTGTAGAGAGCGATAAGGTCTCCCCTCAGCCTCCTCTTCTCTAGACTGAACAACCCCAGCTCCCTCAGCCTCTCCCCATAAGACTTATTCTCCAGACCCCTCACCAGCTTCGTTGCTCTTCTCTGGACCCACAAATGGTTTGCAGTTTATAACTACTCATTTCCTTCAAGAATTCCTCCTTTCCTTTACCCACCTGATAAACCTGCATCTGTCTTAGCATCAGACTACGTGGCATATCCTTCAGTTCCCAAAATAGTTTCAGAACACTTTGCTGTTCATGTGCGTACCAGAGGTAATCTACTCTTTTCAGCAGTACTATCTCTTTCATGTTATCAAGACTAACCACATGTATTTTATCAGTAATGGAATCAGACAGAACTCAAAACACAAAAAATAGCTTTTCTTCTTTTTTTCTGACACTTTTAGTTGAATTTTCCAAAGGAATGCAGGAGTTCAGAGCCCATGTCCTATTAAGAATATGGATTTTGAATCTCTTTTTGACACCCAGTAGATATTAACTATAAATTATTTGTGCTTCTAAAAATAACATATTTTTTTTAAATTCTCTATTGGTTGGTTGAAAAGTTCCCAGACAGCGGGTAAAGTCTAACCAATGACAGACACAACCAATAAACCAAAAATGCTAAAACTTAGGCTTTCTACTGAATGACACGGTAAACTCAGTGGAATTTGACAGACTTCAGTAGAAATTGCATTAATGAAATATTGATACAAGTGCAGACTTGATAAGCAACTGTGCTTGTATTCATATGCATAAATTCTGCCCTCTTTTTTCCTTGTTTATGTTTAAGACCTTTGAAGAGAGGATAACATTTTCTATCATCTTTCATGACACCTTGTCAGATTATTGCAGAAAGAGATAGTAATCCTTAAAAGTGGCTGGGGAAAGAGACAGTTTTAATAAAAATGAATAAATAAATCCTATCAGTTGAAGCAAAACTTAACAGTTGATCACATTTGATTAACTCTAATAATAAACAATAAATCAAAATAAACCTTTTTTATATTCTTACATATTTATTCTTATTTATTTCTTGTTCATCTGTATTTGCTGCTTTAGATGTTACGTTGGAAAAGCAAACAACCCCTCCAAACCCAGTTCTTTTTTTTTTTAGTGTGTATATTATATGCCTATATCTATGTATAATATGTATTTGGGCATTTACTTGACAGCTCCACAATTTCAAATATGCTGGTTCAAACACCACTGTTTTCATCACATAGCACCATACAAGCCACTGTGAAGAGAATTAACTCTATCTATTCAAAACAAGTACTGTATCTTGGTTTAATTTCAATGTCAAGAGCAGAAAGGAAAAGCAGGAAGGCTCTCTTTTTGTACTTAGCTACTGTAACTTTAAGTTGTCTCTTTTATAGCTGTTGTCAATGGGAGAGGATATACCTATGCCTGCAAATGGCAAAGATTCTCTTTGCTAGGGAAGGACAGTATTTCATTGTGTCCTAAGTGCCATAACCTTGAGAGTGTTGTCTTTGTGTCAGAATATCTTTCTAGTGAATTTGCTGCCTATGCTGGAGTTGACAGGAGTTTTTACTTTTTATCATGAAGTAAATGTAATAGTGCAGACTCTGAGTTTCTATAAAATGGCATTACATCCAAGCCAAATTTGAATTACCCCAAATGTTGATTTGGCCCATCATTTATTTTGATTTCTTGTTTTCTGCTAACAGCGTGGAAAACTGTTTTTCTTTCTTCTTACTTCTTAAGGAACATGACACAGTATGAATCGCAGTCCTCAAAACAAATGTGCTGCCTTTAGCTTAAGGGAAAACTCAAACTTGAAAAAAAAAAACTTTTTTTTTTTTCTTAAAACTAAGTGTCCCATAATATTATCTCATCTCTTTAGCTGTTCAGAAAGTTTTTCCTGCAGCTATTGTTGTTTTCAATTTTTATCCTAAACTTGTAGTTCAGGTGTAAAATGAAAATTAAACATATTTTTTGTCTGTGTTCTTTACTATATTTACATGACTTAGATGTAACAAACTTTTTTTTTCCTCCCTCCTATCAATAGGCTTACATGGTGGTGTTAGCATATTGAAGGAGAAAAAAAAAATAAAGATGAAGGAAGGTCAAATTCTGAAGTTCCTAGCCAAATCTTTCTTTAGAGTAAATATTAAGCTCACTTTGTTTAAACAAATTACAGTTAGTTAATTAATTAGGAGTATATATCTAAAATATCCTTTTTGTCCCATTTCCTTATTCTTACTCACATCGCAAAGTTTCTAGATTACTTATTTTTTATACAGCACCTACCAGAGTAAGAACATAAAAATATCCATACCAAAAGTTTACCTAACCCTGTAGCCTATTTCTAACAATTATCCATTGCTGTTTAGAGTAGAACATAGCAATATAGTTACCACATAATGCTGACATTACTGGATCTTTTAATAACTGAAGAAGTACAAATGAGAAAAAAATCCATCTCCCTTTTTTTGGGATCAGTATCCATAAGCTCAGTGTTTTGGTGTCTGGGATTTTATTTTGTCCTGTGTAGGACCAAGGTCTTAATTTAGAGGATTAGCAGATTGGAAGACAATACAGAAAGTAGGGCATATGCTCCAAGTGCTTACAGTGTCTTAAACTGTATTTTTTATGAATTATATCATTTCATTCCCATATACCAATTGCGTATAGATCAGTCCTAGGCTATGAGTTAGAATCCCTGCTGAGCTGCTTCATAGCTCGTGATTAGTTATGGGTATAACAGTAATTGGGTCTGTTAATACCTACCTTTCCAGAGAGGTGTTAGCTAAACCTGTTTATTGAAATAATGACCACAGAAGAAAAGAGCGAGAGAGAGAATGCAAAGATATGCATAGTATTTCAAGATCTTGGAATTATATTTCCTTCTAACACTGTGTTCAGAAACCCTTCAAGAATACTACAGAAGTTGCTGCTAAACAATTAACTTGCACTATTAATTGGGTTCAGAAAATATATCTTCATGGCAAATGAAAGAGCAGAAACAAGTATTTTTGCGCAACACTACATATTTTTATTAGCCATATTCACTCAAGCAAGAACTATACTTGGAAAACATTAATGTTCAGATGCCAATTGACAAAAGCACAGGGACTCATTAAATCAGAAATATTGTGACAAAATGTACAGTCTTGTGGTTGTGCTCTAGGGAGCTAATGCAGCAAAGCATTTAAGAAACTGCTTAATTTTAAGCATAGAAGGACTCCCAGGAGAAGGTATAAAGCAGATGCTAAAGTGTTTTCCTGACTGGAGCACACAGTTGGTCAAAATTTGTTCTTGTGTCTATTTTTTTTGTTTTGCTTTGGTTTATAGGATGATATTAAGACTAAATCAAGTCCTTTAGAAGTTCATTATGCATGCTAAGTATTCATAATGTAATATGAAACATTATCATGTGTAATATAAATAAGGTTGTTTCAGTATTACCTAGAGATCTAATAAAAAATTTACTGTGCTATGTATGGTGCTCACATAAAGAAAACTACATCAGTAGTCTCTAACCACTTTAAAATATATGGCCTTATTCTGTAGTTCTGGGAAGTTGGTAAATCCATTTGATAGACTTGCACGGATTTTTTCTGCATGGAACCCTCTGGCTTCAAGGAAACTTTGTGTGATGCAGAAAGCTGTCCAAAGACTGTGCAATATACATGAGGGACATCAGTTACTGTGACAGAGGTCCCAAACCTCAAAGCTGCAGACTAGCCTCAGTAATTCAGTAGTTATGCCATATGAGAAACAGATTGAAATGTTACAAGTATTTCTATTCATATATATGTTCTAAGCTTCTGTTTCCCTCCATAATCCTACTATGTGTGTTGGCCTATGCAATCTCAAAGTTGTTAGAGAGATCAGTTCATGAAAATGAGCAAAGTTTTTTTTTTTCTATTTGGAGTTGATAATTATGCTTTCTGAATGAAAACAGCTGCTTTTCCAAACCTATGCTCACTATGACCCAAATGTTTCTCCTTAACTGTAAATCATGTACTAGGATCTGTAGCCAGTTTTCCTCATGAATGTGTCAAAAAATTGAAACTTGACCATGGAAGGGAATCAGATTTAGGCTGGGGCTATTTGTACCCTCTTTTGGTTATCCTTTTTCTCTCTGGCTGCACCACAGAAGAATTAGGGTCTCTCCAGCCAATAAGTCAGCTTCATCGGGGGTCTGACTTAAATGTCACTATGCAAAAGCAGAGCATAGGAAACAAAAAAGAGGAGTTAGGAATGTCTCACACCTGCAGGGTTATGATCTGCCTGCATTGGCATCACAGAGACATGGTAGGATGGGCTTCTATGACTGGAGTGTTGGAATGGAAGGATACAGGCTCTTTAGGAAGGACAGGTAGGCGAGAACAGGTGTCACTCTCTATGTCAATGACCAGCTGGAGTGTGTGGAATGAATGAGAAGCTGACAGAAAGCTTATGGGTCAGGATTTAAGGGAAGGCAGGGAGAAGTGATATTACAGTGGGAGTCTGTTACAGACCCCCTGGTCAGGAAGGCTAAGTGGATGAGGCCCTCTATAGGCAGAAAGGAGCAGCTACACATTCACAAGTCCCAGTCCTCATGGGGGTCTTCAACCACCCTGATATCTGTTGGAGGGATAACACAGCAGGGCATAAGCAAACCAGGAGGTTCCTGGAATGTGTTGATAATAAATTTCTTTTCCAAGTGATAGAGGAGCCAACAAGAAGAGGTGTTATGCTAGACCTTGTTGTCACTACTAGCTTTGTTAAATCACTGTTTCACCTTATAAATATTTCACTACTTCTCTCTTATGAGTGAAGTTAATCACTCTGCCCACAACACACTAACAAGGAGTGTAGAATGTGAAGCTCAAGGAGAGTCTTGGCTGCAGTGACCCTGAAATTGTGGAGTTCAATATCTTTAGCACAATGAGGAGGGTGCACAACAAGGTCACTAGCTTGGACTTTAGGAGAGCAGATTTTGGCCTCTTGAGGGATCTGCTTGCCAGAGTGCCATGGGATATAGCCTTGGAAGGAAGGAGGGCCCAAGAAAGCTGGTTAATATTCAAGGATTGCCTACCCTCAGTAAATTGCATTAAGGAGGCAATTGAAGGAATCTCTACCTGCAGGATTACCCATCAGAAGAAGTTGTGTGATAACTCCAGCCACAAGTCTGAGACTGTTGAGGATGAATCAAGGCTGTTGTCAAACTTCACTGTATAGGGACTCTTTGTCAGGAAGCGTAGCAATAGAACAAGGGGTAATTGTTTTAAATTGAAAGAGGGGAGATTTAGATAGATACTAGAAAGAAATTCTTTACTGTGAGGGTGGTGAGACACTGGAACAAGTTGCCCAGAGAAGTGTTGATGCCCCATCCCTGGAAGTGTTCAAGGCCAGGCTGGATGGGGCTTTAAGCAACCTGGTCTAGTGGGAGGTGTCCCTGCCCACGGCAGGGGTTTGGAACTTGATGATCTTTAAGGTTCCTTCTAACTTTAGCCATTCTGTGATTCTATTTTAACTATTTTCTGCTTTCCAGAGCTCTATGAAGCATTAGTACACCCCTCACATGACTATAATTTACAACTGCAATTGGAAAAGGAATGTGCATATTTCTGTGACACG
Source organism: Tringa tobata (assembly GCA_033628505.1). Lineage (NCBI taxonomy): Eukaryota > Metazoa > Chordata > Aves > Charadriiformes > Scolopacidae > Tringa > Tringa tobata. The sequence continues at coordinate 2,551,065 of JAHREE010000228.1, read as the reverse complement.
TTGAAGTTAGCGCAGCTTTTTACCCTATTCTTTTTCTCCCTCAAGTACATGAAAAGAAATATTTAATATGCCAGAATTTCTAGTCTGTAGATCATTAGACCTATTTTCTTGTTGATAGATTCCAATGGCTTGTTCCAAGCACAAAGCCTGGTCATTCTTGTTCTTTTAAACAAGGCATTGTATGAGTGCTTCTTGTTCTTCCTCTATCATTTGCCCTCCAGAATTGCTGAGAATATATGAAAGCAACTAGCATTTTGTAAGACTGAACACTACTGGTTTATGACCTTTTGCCTTGTGAAGCAAGCCGATCAGCAAGGAATTCAGAAATGCATACTGTCTTTGAGCCTCAACAAATCTAGAGACCTTCCTGCAGGTGGTCAACAGTGCCCTTTCCCACTTAATTGCAGCTTGAATAATTTTCCATCAAATGAAACAGAGTACATCTCTGCATGAGGCAGTCCATCAAAACTCCATAGTTACTGCAGTGGAGGAGATCAACTCAGTTTGCATTCTCTCAAACTTATTTTGACACAGCACAGACAAAGCTGCCAAACAAATTCTAGAATTTCTGGATAGTTACAGCTCATATCTTGTAGCGTCACTTTTATTCTGCCCTAGCGTCTGATTTTAACAGCAGGATGATGAAGGGGTGGGGATATTTGGGCTGCCTGGAGAAAGAGTTATTCAGAGAAAATCTCTAGCATACACAAAATTATAGAATTATAGCATCATAGAATAGTTTGAGTTGGAAGGGACTTTTAAAAGTCATGTAGTCCACCCCCCCTGCAATAAATAGGGACATTTTCAACTAGATCAGGTGGCTCAGAGCCCCATCTAAACTGACCATGAATGTTTCCAGGGATGGGGAATCTACCACCTTTCTGGGCAACCTGTTCCCATGTTTCACCACCCTCATTGTAAAAAACGTCTTCCTTATATCTAGTCTGAATTGATCCTCTTTTAGTTTAAAACCATTACCCTTTGTCCTATTACAACAAGCCCTACTTCTGTCCCCATCTTTCTTACAAGTCCCCTTTAAGTACTGAAAGGCCACAATAAGGTGTCTCCGGAGCCTTCTCTTCTCCATGCTGAACAACCCTAACTCTTTCAGCTTGTCTTCGTAGGAGATGTATTCCATGCCTCTGATAATTTTTGTCCTCTGAGGTTCACATGGGTCCACTCCTCAAACTTGTCCAGGTCCTTCTGAATGGCATCCTATCCCTCAGGAGTGTCAATCGCATCAAATCAGCTTGCTGTCATCCACAAACTTGCTGAGGCTACACTCAATCCCATTATGTCATTGATGAAGATATGAAACAGTACTGGTCCCACTATGGACCCCTGAGGGACACTGCTCATCACTGATCTCCATCCAGATATTGAGCTGATGACCACTACTCTCTGGAGGCAACCATCCAACCAATTCCTTGTCCACCAAACAGTCCATCTGTCAAATCAATAACTCTCCAACTTAGAGTGAAGAATATTGTGGGGGAATGTGTAAAAGACCTTTCAGAAGTCCACATAGATGACATCCATAGCCCTTTCTTTGTCCACTGATGTAAACACCACATCATAGAAGGCCACTAGGTAGGTCAGACAGGAATTGCCCTTGTTGAAGCCATGCTGGTTGTCTCAAATCACCTCCCTGTTCTCCATCTGCAGTCTAGCTTCTAGGAGGACCTGTTCCATGATCTTCTAAGGCACAGAGGTGAGGCTGACAAATCTGTAGTCCCCAAGGTCCTCCTTTCTACTCTTTTTAAAAATAGGTGCAATGTTTCCCTTTTTCCAGTAACCAGGGACTTCACCAGACTGCCATGACTTCAAATACAGAGAATGGCTTGGGAACTACATCAGCCAATTCCCTCAGGTATTTGGGATGTAGATTGAAGCCTAGTATATCAGCATGTCTAGGGAAACAAAACAGTCACCCTCTTATTGTTTGCACGTCAGGGCAGTGGGAAGCCTACTACTATTGCTTTCACTTCTCCAAGCTGAAGGTGTGATGGCTGGGGAACTGTGAATCTCCTGTCGGGAACAGTGTGGAGAGTCATGATTTCCAGTAACCCAGCTATTAAAATCTTTTTCACTTGTTTTGCACCTGATTTTTTTTTCCTGAGATCTCCTACAAGCAGAAATACTGTCACAAGCACCTCTCTTCTTAAGGTGTCTGTACATCCTGTTCCTTGTACAATTCTCAGAGTTCGGATTTGTATCTGACAGGATAAAAACTATTTTTTTTAAATCATATAATAATGACTTTTCTACTATGTACGTTCTTTTTCTCTCTTTTTTATTTTTTATTTTTATGAGTGAGGTCAAACACTTAACATATCACAGTATGGCTAAGGATACTTTGGAAAAAAATCAGTTACATCTCAGTGATACGGTGTTGTTTGGGGTACTTCTTCACTAATTCTTGAGCAGTTTTTCTGTTAGAAAATACAGATTGTAGGAGAGCCAAGTGCTTAGGCAAAAGTAGCTCGCATCTAAAACTGCTAGACAGCAGAAGCCCAAGAATTCTGTCACTAGCTTCAAAATGAAAGAGCTGTTGAAAATCACAATGCTGGGAAAAACAGAAAGTCTGTCTTGGGGTTCCAAATCCACCCGCAAGGAAAAAGACCTTATCAGAGTAGTTCTGGAATTATAAACAGCCAGGACTTGTTTTCTGTTGTATGGAATATCTACATATTGTTCAGCAGGTTCTACATATTTTACAGGTTATTCAGCAGTATGAACAGAAACAATTAATCCACTTCCTGGAAAGGATAATTTCACACTTTTTTTAGCATTAAATTTTGGATTATTTAAGGTTAATACTGAAAATACACATTTTTGATTCTGCACATTTTTCAGTCATTACCAAAGGTGGTATAAGGTTGCAGAATTCTCAGATACGTATGCGCAGGCACACATGCATGCATGCAATCTCTTGTCCAGCAAGCTGAAATATTCAACTCCACTGTTTTATTTATTCACTGTAGGCTGTGTAGTGTAGTCTAGAATGAAGAAATAAGATCACTATATCTATTGATCATACAGTGAAACACATGCTTTTATACTTCATGTCTGTAATCCCCTGGGATCCTTTTTTAATCAGATTCTGGGATGAAGAATAGCCTACAAATCAGATGGCAACTTTTTAACCTCCTGGTTGTTATTGCTTCTGGAGAGCTATTAACTCCTGTGAAATTGCCTCAAATAGGCAAATAGTATCAAGTAGGACACTTTATTAACAGTACTAGCCTCCTTTTGATACTTCTGCAAGGAGGTTCGCTCTAAGCAGCTATACCTGCCCAAGCTACATTGCTAAAGGACAGAAGGGACCCAACTGTTACAATCCTAAGGTGTTTTCCCAGTTTATGTTAGGCCTTTCCCAGTTTATTTTAAGACTAAACTATGGTATTTTCTTAAGATCTGGAAAGTGTTTCTTAGATGCCTTTTAAAAGAGTGTTAATTTTTTTATTTAACTTAGAGTTCATTCTGCTAATTCCATTAAATCCCTCTTTAGGACTCTATGGTTTTCCAGTACAGCTTCAGTATCATGAACTATGACTATTATTAGACATAAGAATCATCATTACATGTTGAACTTCAGCACTATTTAGAAAGACGCTTAAATTAGCAGTGCTACATGGAAAGAGGTGAGACATTTGGCAGGGTCTGGTAGATGTGTGTGTAGGGCGGGGGGGGGGGCGCCCAGTTTTTAAGAAAAGAAATGCAAGGGAGATGCTTATCTTGGTAAGGATCCTGTAAGCCAAAAGTGCTGAGATGTTCCCATTCGAGTGTAAAATGCAAGGACTTAGATTCATAAGATAAACTTGTTTGCATATTCAGCTGTTGGAACTGCAAGCAAACTAATTGGAAGAAATGATCATTCAATTTATGTTAGTATTCCTCCTGGAACAAAGGTATGATTGTCTCTTTTGTACAAGAGAGTAAAATTATAATTTCCACAGACTCCTGCTCAGTTATTTGTATACTTTATTTATCAAACAAATGTGCAGGGTATTTTTATGATGGTAATATACTCATGAGGCATAAGCAGGAAGATAGGCTCTACTGAGTAGTCACTGAGCAGAGATTAAGCTGTGGAGTGTTTTCATGCCATGGACTTTGGGTAAACCAATTCACTGATTTCCCCTATCACAAAGTTAAACATTGTGATCTTTAAATATCTTTAAATATCTTGCATCCTACATTTTATACTGGTAACAAAGAGAAACACCCTAAGGACCTTCCCTAAGAATTTTATCATTTTCCCATAAGCATGGACTCTCCAGAATGTAAAGTCTATTTGGTGACTAAGAACAACTAGAGAAGTACAAATTTTTCAAACAGACAGAGAGATTTAGCTCCCAAATGAATCCATGCAAGGAGTTTTTTAATTATATGTACTTTAAAGTGAATTATTTTAAAAATGGCATGTGTTCAGATTACAAGGTCTAAAAAACTTGCAATTCCAAACCATTCATAGTCTAAAGTTAATGGAGTTCCAGAGTTGAAAGGAAAAGCATTTTGGCCGACATCAAGCTTATGTATTTTAATAACGTGAGGGTAGCTAATTAAAACTTATTCAGAACACTTGCTTTAAGAAAATGAATGCCAGCTGTTTTCTGAGGAGGGAATGGTTGCTCTGCCAATGAGCAGTGAGGGCTGGGAGCTGAGTGGGATCCTTGGGCTGGAAAGGCAAGGGCCCTCACAAGCCAGAGCCCAGACCCACCACTGTCAGTGAAGAAAAAGGGTAAGCTGGCGACAGGGCAGAGGGGGATGCAACCAGGGACAACCTCGAGCCCAGGGAATCAGGTTCCTGTGCAAGGCAGGGCTGGGAAGCATGCCCAGAGGTCAGGGCCAGGATCAGACCCAATGAGGGTGAGCAGGGTCAGACTATACCCAAGGATGGCTGGGCAGGTCCACGATGACGGGACTGGTCTGAGGTCAGTAAACCAAGAGATGGCTCTTTTGTTGGACACTACAAATCTAGAGCTATTATGTGTTGTGTAAAGCATTCTGCCCCCACCTTCCCATCACCTCTCCCGACTCAGAGAAGGCCCATTTCCTTTTTCTGTCAGTGAACTAAATTTAACTCAAGGTTGTAGGCTGAAGTGGAGATCTGAAAGCCCTGTGGTCAGATTTTGTTGTTGTCTTTGCTTGCTATGTCGGATACAGCAATGGAAACAATGCCGTGCTGTAGCAAAGGCTACTTTTTCCAGTGGGGAGGTGTGTTTGCTATGCACCTGGATTTCTCTCACCCTCTCATTACCTTGACTGTTTGACATATTAATATGGCCAGAGCATATAATTTGTGCATCAGAGAAGGGGGTATAGATTGGGTATATGTTTTAGTCCATGATCTGTAACATGAGTTGTTACTAATAGCAAATTGTCATTTGATGGCAAATGGATGGATTTGATGGATTATGAGTATCACTGCTGGGATGGTTTTAAACTGGCTGCCACTGTTGAAGGAACACTGAAATTTTCCTTCCTGCAAATATCAGTATTTTGCTAAGAAATACCCTGCTTTCTAGCTGGTCACGCGCGGGACAGATTGAGAGTTGGCAGCCATTCTTCTGGGTAGTCATTGATGTGCAGAAAGCATTTAGCAGGTGTAAGGAGAAAGAGCCTCATGACAGGCTCTGCTCTTCATATTTTTCTTTCTTTTCTTTTGAAAATGAAACTTCAGCCTAATGAGTATACTGGTGATTTGGTGAAAAAATAACATCCATTGTTTTCCTGGGGATAATCTTTGCCAGGCAGCCCTGTCTTTGCAGACTTTCGGTTGTCTTTATACTCCAGAAAATAGGTGTTTTTAGACAAGCTAGGCTGGTGTCATAATAAGATGTAGCTTATTTCTAAAGGCAACAAGCTGTCGTCTCAACTGTATGAAAGGCTGTGACAAGTCTTTGGGTTCAGCTTTATAAGCAGGGAAATGTCAAAATTTACAGTTTGCAGGGCAGTACTGGAAAGTCAGACTTCTCACCTTTGAGTTAGTAGTGCTAAATTCATGAGCATTTAACACATCTTAGTTCTGGGCAAGGCTCAGCTTGCTTCCCTCCTGTCATCTGAGGCTGCTGAAATAACTTTTATTTTGAAGCTATGGTAAACTTTCCATAACTGCCATAATTACTCATGCCTGTTACCTTCCCAACTCTGTGAATTCACTGTTGAGAATTTGTAATACCAAACAGACTTATTCATATTTCTATCCTAATTTGCACCCAGCCACAATTCCAGACCCCAATTCAACTACATTTGTCTGTATGCTCCATGAAACCTGTGCTTGCACTTTCTTTTAGCATAAGTTCAGTGACCTACAGGTCCTGTAGTCACAAGTATGTAGCACAGTTGCCACCAGAGGATATCGGAAATTAAGAATTTAAGGGTTAGGTAGTCTGGGAAGAAAGATTTCCAGAGTAACTCTTTAATCCATGGTTAGGCTTCCAACTTTGAGTGGAAAGGCAAGTTACGCTGTGATCTACTAATATATAATGTGAGGATATCTTGAATGTTCATGAACAATTTGGACAAAAATAATTTCAGCCCTTGTTTTTTATGTTTTCCAACAGTGTTACCTGTTCTATGATACAAAACACCAATCCCCAAAATAGAAGATTTATTTCTGAATGTTTTCTCAGTACAGTATCCAGTTCTGATACTTGCACATGTGGAAGTCCCATTGAAAGGATCACTGAAAAGAATTCAAGGAAGGAGAGGGAAATTAATCTGGAAAATATATTCGGGTTGGCAGAAAGACAGTTGAGGGGTAATTTTGATCACCAGGGATAGGAATTCAAACGATAGGAAGACATCTGACAGCAGAGGGTGAAAAAGGAATTTCAATCTTAATCACAAGGAATAACCAGGTCCAGGCACAGCTTGCACAGCTGAAGCTGTGCAAAGTCAGCCTCAAAAAAAACAAAAGCAATTTTTTGGGAGTAAGTTTAAATTCAAAGTTTATTGGACAAGGTTTCAGACTTGCAATCATTCATGCCTTTAAAAAAAGAAGATTTTTTTTTTTTTTTGTATATTCATGTCAGGTAATGAGGGAAATATTTTGTCACCTATTTGAACACATTCTTGAGGTGAAGAAAAGAAGTACTGTCTTGTATGGACATCATAGTCTTTTCTGTCCTTAGGAACAATGAATGCATTTTATTTTCCCCTCAATGGACCATGGCGATGGCTGGTGGGGTTGGGGATGGCCCGCAGAAGCCCAGAATTGACTGCTTTTCCCTCAGCCCAATTATCAGTATTATAAGCATTTTAAGCTGGCTTTGGCTAGCCTTTCTGCTTTCTCATCCACAGAGGACAAGAAAGTTTTTCCCTCTCACATTTTTCATAATAAGAAAAACATTCTGCTGTTAGTGTTGATTTTTTATTTCCTTGTTCTCTGAAGCGAGGAACGTGTGTCAGATGGGAATAGTTCCATGCTTCTTGGAACACTAATCTGTTCTGTGTGGATGGCACACAAATTTTAGTTCATTAAATAATCACAAGTCTTAGAAGTTAAAGCTAGGGGGTTCTGTACTGGGACATCTGGGTAAAATGACCTCTGCTACTTTCTAAGTGACTATGATGAAATATACCTTTCTGGTCTTGGTGTTTCAAAAAACCGCGTCTTTTCTTGTTTCAGTCTAAAGGTGCACTTTGTCCGATTTGCATTTTAAAGGCATACTCATTGATTATACCATGCTTTTGAAGCAGCATGGCAAATGAAGTTTGTAACAGTAAGCAACTGATTGGCAATGTGATATCGTTCTGCCATTTGCACATCACTTAAAGGATTGAGAGCTTCAAAATCACTTTAGGATGTGAAGTTTTAAAAATTGATTTTGTCATGTTTTAAACTAAACAGAAGAAAAGCATTGCTTTTTAACAAGCATCTTCAGTGTGCTCAAAGATGGGTTTATCTGTATTCTGTCTTGTGACTTTCACACAACACAGTTATGAAGAAGGATGAGGTGGGCAGGGCAAGGACAAGACAAAAAGCTTGTAGCAATTAAGCTAGGATAGATGAGAGCTGCATTAGATTTCTAGCAACTGTGGCTGCAGAGACAATATAGGAATTAATGCTCTCCTTGAAACACAGGTAAAGAAACTGGAAAACCACCAGCCTTAAGTGCTATACAAATACAGTAAAAGACACTCCAGATCCAAAGAAATTATACTGAAAAGCTGTAGATCTTAAAAAAAAAAAAAAAAAAAAGAAAAGAAATTGTGGGTGTTTTTTCCTGTTAAAATAAAAATAAAGGGGGTTTAAAAAAAATTTCCTACTAGCTGAATAAAAAGAGACACATTGTTCCTTTTTGTACTTAAGATCATCCCATCTGTCATCCTTCTCTTCCCATCACCTAGAGTCCAAAATCAATGTAAAGGTCAGTTAACCACCGGAGCTCAATTAAAGACCCCCAACCGTATTTCCAGATCAAGTCCTTCAAAATCCTCTAGGATGCCAAAGCACCCTCTGAGACACTTGAATAGTATGTATTTTAACTGGGTTTCACATCCATTTTCACAGACTCTGTAACAATGTGAATGGTTCTTGTAGACATTCCAGTCAGGAACACACTAACTGAACCCCCTAGATCTTTATATCTCCTTTAGCCTGCACTTCTCCACTCAAGGTCTCTGTAAATTACTCAGACGAACAGTAACTCATCAATCCAAGGAGAGGTAGAGGAGTGTAGGAATGTGCAGAAGGTACACTTGTACAGAATGTATGAATGTACAGGAAGCAGAGAAACATGCAAGAACTGGTATTTCTGTGAGGATAAGGGTTTTGTTTTTACTCAGTCCCCTTCTTTGAGACTTTGCCTTATTAGCAGGCTCCTTCTCCGTCAGAAGTCATACCTGACGGTCCCCTCTATCTGAAAGACACAGGAAGCTATGTAAAAAGAAAAACAGCCTCCATGAAGCCTTGAAACTCTTTCTGGCAGCTTCCTGCTGAGTCACAACAGCTTGGATTATCTGCCCCCCTGAGGCCATGTCCAAAGAAGATTATAAGTCTAGCTTGTAATATTTGACAAAAGTATTGCTTTTCATGCAGGAAGTGTCTCAGCAGATTTCTGGGTCTGACGTACAGGATGAAGCAGCTATAGACCAGCAGGGGTGTATGCTTTATTCCTGACAGTTGCAATCCTCTAGGCTGGTATGTCTCTTTAATACAACTCATTATCCATCTAGTGATAGAGTCTGGAAGGTTTGTATATAAAAGAACTGTGTAATGCCCCAAGGATTAATCTTTCAGGGTATAATGAAATCATGTGGCACAGTAGGAAAGTGGTACTGGGGAGCTGGGATCTCTTTGTTATGTGGTAAGGACTCAGTGCGGCAGGAAGTAGAAGAGATGAACTATGGCCACAGATATCCCATGATCATTAAAAATCTTCCGCTTTTCACCACAGGTAGGAAAATCAACCATATATTCTGGCCAAATTCCAATTTCAGTAACAGCAATGAATTCCGTTTTAATTTCTTTTGCTATATCAGGTGATTCATTACTCGTTTTCACTCCTCTAGTAATGACAGAGAGACGGGTAAAATTTTTATAACAGCAAAATTGTCCTACATTATCCTTCTTCTGTGCTTGAGCCCTTATCTTGTGAGGTGAGCTTTGGACAGTCACTGCTAGGAAAGAGTGACCTCCTGTGACCCCTAATATGAGCTGGATAGGATGTAATGATCGCATGTGGAAAATTCTTCCTTGCAAGGTTAATGCCTCAGACAATTCCATTTCATATGGAATTTAAATCTTAAGTGAAGATAATGCAATGAAATTCAGGATATTTAACATCTGTTAACCATTTGGGATCATTTTATTGTATAAAATATTGGGCTGGTTCCCTCTGATATACATTGGGATATCTCTGTTGAAGTGGGTGTTGAGTTTTCACTGGGTGAGAAATACGCCTTGACCATACATCCTTCATGCAGAGGAGTAACGTAGAGTGGTGTCTAGTTAAATCAATGGAGATGATCTGGTGGCCCTTGGTTGAATCGATATAATTTGGTCCAGGCTATTATGAAATGTCTCATTGACAATTTTTTCTATCTTAACATGGTTAGATGTGTGTTTTAGGTTCCCAGTGCCACATGCAATGAGGAATCAGGTATATCTAACAAAATATGGCATGTTACTTATGCTTTGCGAGACACATCCATTCTTCCCTCTCCTTTTGATGAGTTTTGCTGGGATTATCCCTTTGTGATATCATTCCCTGGAGCTGAGTTTCTGTTCATGTCATCTAGTCCAGTTTTGAAATTCACACACTTGTTTTTTTTAGGGGGTAGGAATCTGGCAATATAAAGAGTGACATAAAAATATCCATAAGTTGTTTCTGAATATAATACAGCAATGCAATCCAAATGGAGAAAATCTATGCTGTAGAGGCCTAGTATTTGTTACTTCTTAAAAATATGTTCATATAACACCTTCATACTCTTTAGAGTTAATATTAAAAGGGAAAACATGTATCTACTCTTCCAAACACCTCCTTACAGAAAGATGTTCATATCAGAGCTGAGTATTGTCCCCAGATCCCAAGACCCTACTGCCTACCTCTTATTGTTCCTAAACAATACATTATACCTCTTTAAAATCTCAAAGCTTTTCTTATTCTGACCTATTTTTATTCTCACCCTTCATTTTCACAATAACATGTAATGAAAAATTCGCTTTTTTAATTAAAAAAGAAACAAAAAGAGAAAAAAAATAGCACTGTGGTAGTGGAAGATTAGCTTTTCCCTTTTCATTTAATTGATAATCCTGAAGGTATTGTATTGAATCAATACCAATTAAGTTACTTTACATTTTCTAGAGCTACTCTGATTTACACCAGAAGACAATCCTGAATGATTTATAATACATGTATTTTAACAGCATAAACAAAGATATACTAAGCAGTATACTTAACAAGAAATATGAAAGAGGTTTTTGCAGATCCTACACAATAGCCTCTGCAGAATTGTTTCAAGAACCTAAAGTTCTGTTTTAAATGATTATTTTTTTTTTAATCTATTTTATTTATGGGAGCCTGGCAATAAGTTAATAGGAGAGAGACTATTGTATTTTATATGGCATAAGTGAACAGCTGAAGTGAAATGAAATGTTCCACCCCCTTACTTCTTGCTCTGACTCTACTGCAATATGAGCCATAATGGTCAGTGGTATATACTGCTGCAGTCATTATTGGCTAAACTGATAGAAAGCACAGTTTTCCACAAATATGTGGAAAACACATTCAAGCATCACCAAGGACATTATTTGTTGGCTTGCATTCTCTTGTGCTTTATGATTATTTTAATTAATTTCTCTGTACCTCTGTATTCTTCATGTGCTCCTCAGAAATAATGGACCCTATGTTATAATTTCTTATACTTGTGTACATTGTCTGATTTTCTACAGAATTTCTCCTTCATACCTGGGAAATGCATTCCTGTACCTAGCTTTTTGGGTGTCTTTTTAAACAAAACTGATTTTGGCTGCAGTCAGGGACAGGATGCTAAGTAAAGTAAGCTATCCCATGAGTCCTGTTTCCCATCTGGTATTGCCTATAGCTTTGCATATTTTTGCAAGACCATTCAAGTTGCAGGCTTTCCTTGCACTGCTGGGAAAGAAAGCATTTGTATGCCTTTAGGTAAAAGTCTGGTGGAATACACTGGGAGGAGGGGTTACTTGTGTCAGCAGAAGTACCCAGGACTGTTTCTGGTAGCTTGACTTTTCAGTGGCATTCAATGGCATTTGCTGATTTAATCAGCAAATATACAGGTTGAAAATTCCAGTTTAGTTTCTTTAGTCAGTAAGTGGAAAGAACTGCATGCTTCCTTTCTGTTTATAGAATTGTATGCAATTTTTTTCTATTTTATAAATTGATTGGGCTTTTTTTTTCCCTCTTGCTGATGTGGGAAAAGCTTTTACATCCTTGAGGTAAGGAACAGCAACCAGCAGTTCTCATGGGTATAACAATTTCTCCTCCTTCCAAAATTCATCCGTCTCTTTTTGTCTCTTTGGGCAGGGTGGCACAATCTAATTTCAGCTCCCTCTACAAAACAATTTGCTGTGCCATTATTCTGTTACTTACAGCAGATATGTAACTCCATTCACATACAGCATGTGAGAGATTTCTAAATGATATTGTCATTGTCTGTTATTATTGGAACAATTTGGGGGATGTCAGAAAACTGTCAAATCTTATGGAATCAAACTGTTCCCAATAAATAAGGAGCAGAACCTACTTATGAATGATTAAATACAGTTCATCAGCAATACTAGCCAAGGAAAAGAAATAGTGTCAGATCTCCTTGCTGTCTCAGCGATTCATGAATGCATGAAAAAGATACTTATTTCCAGCAAGTAGGAGGAAGACACTTCTGCCAATGTGAAAGTCCTCTACTGCCTCTTGGAAATGCAGTGCCTTACACACCAAAGTGTACCAGGGTTTGTGAAAAATGTATAGGCGATTGTAGACAAGCCAACCAAGTACAACTGAGTACATATCAAGTCATTCTGGCACCCGAGGTGTGTCCAATTACTCCACTTCCTTGAGGATCTCCTCCTTACCAGTCACAAACTTTTATGAAGTTTTTCTAGGTGGCAGCAGCTGCTGGCATTACCCCTCCTGCACTTGCTTCCAGTTTGTGCTTCCTTCTAAGAAGTAATAAGAATGAGTGATTCCCAGGATTAATGTGTCCTACTCTCACCCCACCCCTAAAATATTAACAATGATTTGTGTAGATGTGTGTATGTATGGAGCCACAGAGCATGGAATGACCACACACACAAATTTTACATATTACAATTTACAAATTTTACATATTACATTTTACATATTACATTTACAAATACAAATATGTCAAAAGGGACATTTTTATTGGCAGAACAAATTTTTACATGTTAACATTTGCATGCATTTGTTGAAAAGAACCACCTTTCACATAATTCTTCTTTTGTTGATGCTCTCTTGATATTTGCCTGGGAAAGAAAAACAAACAAAACGACCCATAAACCTACAACAACCAGTTTCTTGTGTTGAATGGCACTGAATTTGTCTTGAATAATTAAGTGTGCCTTATTCTTGCCTCCAAAACCCAGGTATATCATAGGACTAGAAAGGCAGTGCCTTGCTGGCCACTGGAACTTTCACTGTGACCTTCTTAGTCTAAGGAGAGGCTTTGTAACTGGCTACTCATTTGGAAGTTCATTATTCCACCTAATCCCCAGAACTCAACCAAGTCAACTGAGTCAGTTTAGGAGGCCAAGCTCACTCTACAGGTGTTGGAGAAAAAGAGAAGGTTGGTCAAAGCATACAACAAAGTTCTTACTCTGAGTCATTCTCTGAACTGACTCTGTGACTGACTGAGTCACTCCTAATTTGAGTGGCTTGCATTCAGTATGCTCTGTAGCTAAAAAGTGAGACAGTTTGTAAAAGTGTGTGCATCTCTAGTTTTTTCTATGCATATTAGATATGAAGATTTTAGTTATCCTTAGCATAGTATCATTTCAGCAAAAGCAAAATTTGTCCCAAATCCACTTTTAATGGAAGGAAATCCTAAATAGATAATATCATGGTCAGATGTCAGTTCCCTGATCTCCAGAGCCAGCCTTTTGTATTTCTGGGCTTTTTCATTGGCTTCCTCTCTGAACATTCTGGTTATGTATGTAACAAGAGAATTTTTTTCATTAAAAAATATAAGGTCAGGTCTATTTAATTTGTTTTCTGTTGCTGGCAGAGTGAAGCTCATTGTATCCTGTACAAGTTCATTTCCTTACTATATCAGGTATAAATTACATTATTTTTATTCAATTCAGCATTGAAATCCTGGTTAACAGGTACTGAAACAGGTACTGAAAAGCTACTACTTCCAAAACAACACCACCACCACTTTCAAGATACAATTATTTACTTTGAAGTTTCAAACATCTGCAGTTTTATAAACCTGGAGTTTTAATGTCAATGTTTGCAGGAATTGAACAATCACTAGCCCTGCTTTAAGTTTTTTCATCATAGGGATTAATTTCACATCAAAATGTATGAAAGCCATGGATTCATCTTGTTTTACTTATCTTGATTTCAACTATTGCTATTAATAATCAAAAATCCCCCTTGACCTGGTGGGACCGGGGTTGGGTGGGTCGGGGGAGAGTATCTAACTTTTCGATTCAAGTTTGGAAATGGAGAGGAAAAGATGAGTTGCAAAATGTAAGATAGAATTTGTATGATCTCTGTGCTTTTCTCAAATTTTGCCATGTCTATGGACCAGTCAAAGTGGAAAGAGTGCTTATGAATTTTTTAACAACACTTCACTTAGCATGTACTAATGTGTATTTGATTTAAAGGAATTGGATCTGAGGACAAGTACCTAAAACAAGGTGCTTCAGAGAAAGTGCACGAGTGTCTGTATACAAATACATAACTGTGTTTTCAACTGATAACAAGGTTTTCTATTTGATGAAACTGCAAAAAAAAAACCAACCTAGAAACTAATAACCAACAAACCAAAACAACACGGAGTTACCATCCAGTTTCTAGTAAAAAATATATAACAATTCTAGGCTTTGTCTGCAGTGCAATGTCAAAACTGGGATCCATCAGAAGCACAGCATGATCTTCCATCTGCCTATCTCTTCCACAGGGAGTGACCTTTCAGACTTATTGCTAAATGGATGTGTGCAAACTTTGTAATGCATGTAATATCTGCACCTGTATCATCTTAGATCTTGGGTTGTCCACACAGTGCCTGACTTCATCTCTGTTGTGTCATGTTTTGTGGGACGTAGCCATAACAAAGGATACTGATACAACAGTGAATCTGGCTTTGAAGAGAGTTAGATCATGGTAAGAAGATGCATGGGTGTCATACAATGAAAGAAAGTGATGAAACCAGAAAGTGAATTGTTTGAAATATAGGGAATCTGCAGCTTGACTTGATGAGTTGCACTTTTAAGCCTTCAGAAAAAAAAAAAAAAAACCAAAACATTAAGCATCGAGCATTTTGCTTTCTTTAAAAATTTATGTGCCTTGCTTCAACTTACTAGTCAGACTTACAAAACCTGCCAGTCCCTCGTATAATGCATTAAGCAGTGATCTTACAAAAAAAAATAAATCTTCAATCAAAACCAAGGGGACAGGGCTTCCATGTTTGGGTAAGTAATGTTCTTCCATGTTGAAGGTAATCCAAGGAGGGAAGCAGGCCTGGTGTCAGGTCAGCCTTGGACAAAAAGGAAGGTTGGGAAAATTCCCTGTTGTCTCACCGCAGACTTGGGAGCATGGTTCTCAGAAGGACTTTCCCTGCAAGATCTCTTGAGAAACGCTTACTAAATTCAGAGACCACTTCTGGATTAAATCTGAAAGTTCTTGAATTAAAAATGATTGGAGGTTATTGGTAATATCCTGAAGAACTACCATTTCATATGCACACTGCTATTGTACTCCAACTGATGCGTTGCAGCCATTGTTAGATTGCTGTGACAATATAATCTAAGGCAATCCCTTAAAGGCATACCTTTAATCATAATTAGACTTGAAGCTTATGTGATTCCATTCCAAGGAATTCTGAATCGGAATCGGAATCTCTGAATTTCTCTGAATTTCTACATATTGGAAGGACACTTCAACTTCTGGTGCTGTCTGATGCAATAGCTATGAAGAAGGATGCTCTTCTTTCCTTTTTCCTTGTGGGCTGTCAGTAACACACCTTCTAGGGTTTGGTAAATTGCAGTTCTAGGCTTATAATGCTACTGGGTCACTATTCCACATTGAACTTGATTTTTAAAAGTAAAAAAGCAGGAAAAGCACTAATATTAGCTAGATATGCAGGCTCAAAATAAATTACTAAACAAAAACATGAATAAGAAAGTATATCTTTATATTTTTCCTTATCCCAATGCGCCCATTGAAAACCCACTCCAACTCCCAACAATCTGTGAAGACTAGATATTGTAGATAATGTTCATGATTTCTGGCTTCAGCAGGGACTTTGTCACTGCAGGGAATGGGGAGTAAGAGGTGTTTGTATTATTTTAACGTACGCCCTTTTTGGCTTTGCTTATAAGTGTAGCAGTTAGCAAAAATTATCCTGCTAGTTTTGTGACTTAAAAGCTAATTTTTACATCTCTAAAAACTTATCCCACAGGTGGGCCATTAAATAGGTCTTAATGGTTTTTCTAGCCTTTCTTCAACTAAACTGGTGACCTATCAGTGAAAGATTCTCTTTGTCATTACTGAAAAGACTGAGATAGTCTCAACTTATCCTGCTCTGGACGGCTGAAAGTTAGCATGCAGCTGTATGAGCAGTCCTTACGTATTCTGTGATTTGGAATGACTAGTAGTTAAGTCAGGGAAGGACCTCAGAAAATCACCTATGCCATCCTTCTGTCTCTGGTGGGGTCAATATTCACCATATGAACCAAGGAAAAGTAGTATGTGCAAGATAATCCTGAAGATTTTTGGTTGCAAAGATACTACAATTTGACTTAATTGCTTTATCCTAATGGTTGCAGACCCATATCTGCTTGGATTTTTTAGAATAGTTGTGCCATGGAGAGGACAAATTATCGTTCATAATGTTTTGATAGACTGGAGGAATCTATCGCACAGGTAAACAAAAGTAAGAAACTTTCAGGGCCAAAGATCCACACGGCTTTTGCTTCAAGAGCTGCTTAAATTTATCTTTTTCTATATAATACAATATAAGAAACTGAAAAGAAATAGGCAGCATGGCTTGATGCACCATATCACAACCTAAACAACTCATCTTTGGCAAGAAAAGATTAGATTTTTATAACATAGTAATTTATGATTAACTGTGACGTAGAAAAGATAGTAATGCTGTCAATAAATTCTAATCCAAGGCTAGAATTCTGCTGGATTTTAAAACAACTCTGCTAGGTATCAATGCTGGTAGTTTTTTAACATCAACAAAAATTGTTAAAAAAGATGCTGTTTTCCAGCAGCTGTCAACTGACTTGTAGTGAGAATGTACAGCTGTCTCAGAACATACACTCAAGCCTTCTGTTTCAAACCTGGCAGTCGATTTCTTTTGCCCTTGAAAATCATTCTGGCATATATATCTGTTGATCTTGACATTTGTCTACATGTCACAGAAAATCTGTATTCGCATTGGAGTAGTTAATTTCAGTGAGTTTTGAAAATTAATTTAGACAAAAAAAAATTAAGAAACCTTACTGCATTGTAGATGGATTCTAGCAAGGGTTAATGTTGTTTAGTGAGTAGTAATTTAATCAGACTGTAATATTCCAGTCTAAAAATGTCTTTATGGGGTTTTAATTTTCATGAATACCTTTCTGCAGACAGTCTCTTAAACGTATATTTGGCTTATAGCACCCATGGCATCTGAGCACTGTGTAATTCCTCTGTGATATGGTGAAGTGCTATCATTACAATTTTCAGACATGGTAACAAGGCACAGAGGATTCTATTTGCAAAGATATTGGTGCCTTCAATGAGGGTGTCATTATAACTCTTTCCAAAACAGTATTTTCTGTCTATGTATTTCAAATGTTTGTCCCACCCCCATTTACTCCCAACTCACGTGCTTTTCCAGGAACTTGTCTCCATTTTCAGCATGATTATATGTAAATATGATGCTAAGAATTCTCTACACTGTCCCTGCCAAATACAAATGTGACCAAGATCGTCTGCTGTTCAAAGTGTAAAAGAGTAAAGTCTGTGGTCTGAGGCTATCTCAGCCCCAGCTCTGGAGGTAACTGGAAGCCCAGAGACTTTTAGTAACGTAGTGTGGACAAAGGATTTGTTCAAGCCATCTAAATGATCCAACATAGAGATAACTATATATACTATGGTTTAGTCTGCCACCAAATATCCTGACATCAGATCTTTTAAGTCCTAATATGGACGTGTTGAGTTAGCTGCGGTCTATGTTAAAATTACCTATGGCATCTTAACCACAACTTTGGATACAAAGAACTAATTATTCACTTCTTCATGACTACATCCTGTCTTCACCTCGTTTTACTCAAGTCGTGCAGGCAGTATGTGTCAAGGGTTTTAACCTGTTCTAGCTTTTCATAACATCAATCTAGGACTCTGTCCTCTGAAGTACCTTTTACACTTGAGAACCAGACTTCTCATATACTAAATAATTGCTATAATTTAGGTATTATAGATATTTTTGAGTATTGAGACAATAACAAAAGCTAAGAAGAAAGCAATGTAAACACATAATCTCCAAATTCTTTTTCTTTTAGTAATCCCCTTCTTCTCAAAGCTGCTTGCAGTTAAGTGCACAAAACTATCTTTACAGATCACTAGCCTAAAAATATTAATACGGAAGTGATTTTATTTTTCCTGAAAGCTATGGATGTGGCAATTATGACAGATGAATTGATGTTGTTTATTCTCTTTACATTGAACTGATGATTGTGGGTCATTATTTTCTTTTGGGAAAAAAAAATATGGCTGCTATTGGGCTTCAGGAGCAAACAGCAAATCCTTTACGTAAAGGATTCACAATTAAAGTGGTACATAAACTTCATGGTATTGGGAGGTAGAGTTTATTTGCTTTCTATTCATTGCATCTTTCCGAATGGGTTTTTCCACAACAGGAAAGATCAGGCTCTGCTTTATTTTGAGGGCTTAGCTGTTCCACCTCCCTATCCAGAAGGCAGAAATTTGAACTGCCTGGTCGTAACCCAGTTGACAACACAGGCCATCGGATAGAAATATAAAAGGTAAAAGATAATTAACAGGAGATGGTTTAGCAAAATTCATTTCAGACAAATCTAAGCTGTGACATTTAAAACTGGTAGACATTAAGATAAAAATCAACTCCATGTATTAGCTATAGACTTAGTCATTAACATTTAAAAGTAGCCAGGAGGCAGCAATGAGAAGATGTCCTGCTGGCAAGAGCCACAGGACATACATAATACTCAAGAGTGAAAGCTGTTAATTGGCAGGGAAGTAAGGCAGACTGAGGGGACTGGGAGGTGCAAATCATCCCCAGCTGATGTTCACACACAGACCTACCAGACAGTTCTTTGCAGTAATGTGTAAGATCTGCTTTACCTGTATGGGTAAACTTTTGTATAGACTCTTTCATACTGCCATTTGGGATGTTGGTGTCACCTAGATGATGTGCAGGTGAGGAATATTTCCTTTAGAGATTACACAGGGAAACAAAAAGGAATACAAATGTGCCTTCACATTCTGTGCTTTCATATCCTTATTTTTTCTTGGTGTCCAGGCATCCTTTGGGCATATCCTCCTCATTTACTTCCCCACACTATTATAAAAGGGTCGCTCCAGCTTCTGCATTCCTACTCTACAAGCATCCTAATAGTTGCAAAAAGACTGCAGAACATTTTATGACATGAAACATTCAGTTTTATACAAATTATTTAATTCAAGAAAAAAATGTGCCACTACTTCCTCTGGACTTAGGAGTTTAGTTGTGTTCCTACGTTGACAATTTACATCCCTTTGGTTTATTAAGGATAGTATACGTTAAGAAGGTGCATTAAGATCTTCAAAGGAGAAACACTGCAATAGCAAATAGAACCTGTGGTAGAATCAAGGCCATGTGCCTAAAACAGTAAGGGGTCTAATTTTGGCAAAGTTTTCTGAAGCATGAAATGCACATTAATTCTATTTTCTGTCAAGAGATGTTTGACCAGATTAGAAGCTAGTGTCTGGGGCTTATTCTGATTTCATTTAATTCAGAATTTAATTAGTTCGTTAAGTTTTTAGACAGAAGGATAATACAGCCATGAAATTAGACTGACGTGTAATTTTCTGATGATAAATTTATCACAGAATCTGAAGCCAAAAATTATTTTTTATGGCTTGCTAAAGCTGATGTGTACCATGGTTGAATCATAGTAAGGGAACAGAGCAACTGGAATAGAATAGGTGAAATGTAAATGAAGTGCTTCATTTAAAACACCTTGTTAATATTTACTTTGTAGATCTATAGAGAAAAAATGACACACATCTGAACATTTCATTTTTACCTGATAGATCTTAACACATCCATCAGTGAATTCTCTCTTTGTTTTTTCTTATCACGCCTTCCATACCAATTAATTCTGAGGTTTACCAGATTAAGGCAGTGTGAACATTCATTTGATAGCTGGTTATCAAAGTTAATATGGAAGCAGACTAAGCTGGTTTGCAGATGTGCTTTTATGAATGACAGATGAATGTAGTTGTGGAATGGTAAATAGCGTTAACTGAGCCTCTGGGCAAAATCTGTATCTGCTGGGAATGAAAGTGTGTTACCATTTGTTAATACTAAAGCTTACTAGTTTGGTCTTGAAAAGCATAAGTGATCATCCTTCAAATCTTCTCAACTTCCTCGAATTAGGAGGTAGAGGTTTTGTTTGATTTTTTTGTTTGTTTTGTTTTGTTTTTAACTTGAGGACCCAGGATACGTATATATCTCTAAACTACCACACTCATATATATACACACACACATATCTATTTATGTAGTTGATTTTAATTATTTTCTCTCACAAAACAGAATACTACTTATTGGGTAAAGGTCCCAGAATATGCAATAATAAATTATTTTATTAGATCTTTCTTCAATGATTTTAACTCTAACTGGGTTCGGGTAGTTGGATATGTCTTTCTGTTTCCCTCTCTACTCCCTCTCAAATCCAGTGCATAGCAGAAACAAAAACCTGAAACATCTGCTGTTGTTATTCTTTTCTTTTTTTCTTGAGACAAGGGTTTTTATATATTTCTTTTATATTCCTGAGTTGGAGCTAATAGGGCCCATTTGTTTTGCCTGCCAAGTGAGTCAGCAATATAACTCTGCATTTCTAAGTAAAGTCATAAAGAAAAAAAACACCACTATGAGTCTTTTGAATATTTTGTGAAGCACTTGCTAATACAGATGATTTTTGACTGCTTAAAAATATTTTTGATGCAATCAACATAAATATGTGGCATTTATTTGAGCTATGTTTATAGAACACTCTTTTTCACAATGTTTGTCCAATTCAGCAGCTTAGCACTTATTGCTTACTTTTTCAAACCAGCAAGGGATGTACAAAGAGGTCAAGTGACTTGCCTGAGGTGAGAAGGGAAATGTATGGGACAGCTGGGAGCAGACCTCAACTCTCCTTACTCCTATTTCTGTATTTTTCCCTGAAGACCATTGTTGTAACTATGAAATAGGTTGGAAAAATAAGACAGTTTTCCTGTTATCTGATTTCTTGAGCATGTGTTGTAAACCCCAAGTTTGTTAAAATTAGAGCAGATAATATAAGAAAACCATAATTAAATGAACAATATACACAGAAAGCTTGACTAATTATGGTATGTTCTCTGGAAATAGCTGAGCAGAGGGAAAGAATGCAAGATGTTGATAGGCTGCTTTTTTTATTTATAAAAAGGAGGCAGGTTTATTAGTTTAGAGAGCAGCATAAAATAAACACTATGCAAAACTAATTCTTTATGAGCCACTTTTTTGGTATGCTTATAGCCATCTTCCAAGATGGTTTATAAAAAAGCAAAGGTCTAATTATTCAGTGCTGCCATAAAGATCTCTTGTTCTTCAGTGGGCTCCCGCTGCAGAAATGAAACAAAAATACTTCAGAAAATGGATGCTTGTGCACTTTAGCTGAGATAAGTGGCCAGGTCTCAACTGATGCGAACCACAGTACTCGAGAGCACATCAATGTAGTTAGATTCATTTGCAGGACCTGGTTGTTTGGCACATGGTGTACACTCTGTGGACTATACAGGCAATGTCCCGTCACATAAAATATACTGGGCATATAAAGACCTAGATCTTAAATAATAAATCAGTTCTTGGACCAGTAGGGAATGGATCATTGTGTATTTGTCAGTCTAGACCCTAGTTTTAATCATCTGCTTTACAGTATATCATTGCTGTTATCCTGACAAGGCCCACTTGTCATCTTTTTTTGACATTGTTCAGAAGTTGTTGTGGTAGTTTAGAGATATGAAGAGCAGCAAGCTCTTCAGAGTGACAGAAGAGGTCACGTATGGATTGCACTGGCTTTCAGATACAAATGACTACGGTGAATAAATGACATCTTGATAAAATGATGAGATTTGGTTGTGTCATTCCTATGAGTAAAATCCATA
Organism: Tringa tobata; assembly: GCA_033628505.1. Lineage (NCBI taxonomy): Eukaryota > Metazoa > Chordata > Aves > Charadriiformes > Scolopacidae > Tringa > Tringa tobata. Next base: position 2,528,963 of record JAHREE010000228.1, on the reverse strand, counting down.
TTCAGAAAAATGTAAATTAAAGTCTGCTCTGAATATGCCATACAATTTAGAAAATTCTCTTCATTATTATAACTGGGTTTTGCCCTCATTTAAGACTCATCTGTTGATGTTGGTAACCTCACACATCCTTATGGGGTAGCTAATAGAGTCATCTAGAAGCAGAGCTACACATCCACAGATTCTCAAAACCTCTTCTCATCACCAAAATATTTGGAAACTATACCTAACAAAAAAAGTATCTCTGTACTAACCTTTTAGAGGCGTTGTAATGTTGGACAAGATGTTGATTGTGACAATAATTTTAAAAGTTTTATGGGTTATGCTGGCACTTTGCAGTCCTATCAAAATAATAGTTCTGTTGTTTTAGGTAGAGAGGAAGTCATTATATAAACAGTTGAGACAAATAATTTCCTTCTTTCTGTTGCCTCTTTCCAGCCAGTTAGCCTTACCATACAAAATAGAACACAAGGAAAAAACTTAGTTGTGGTACTATACTTTCTTCCTTAGCTTGTTTCTGCAGATGAATATGAATGAATAAAGTCTCAATCCTGAGCTACAAAACATTGGCTTGGGGTGTGTCAGTCGACAATACTTAAAGTTGACTACTTTAGAAGTAGATAATAAAAACAGATGATATTTTCTAAAGTAGCAAAATACCAAAAATCCTGATTTGCAGATTTCCTGGCTCTTAAAATGCTAATTTTGTTGTGTCTTAGCACCAAAACAAATGGAGAGTAAATGAAAAACAAATCTGATTTTTCATTATAAAAATGAAGAATACTAGAAAAAAGTTGCACTGTCCTTTTCACACTTTTTATGAAAATTGCAAAATATATACTATTACTCTTTATATCCCCGGCTCTAGAATTTTAAATGTTTTGTTCAGAAATGCCCTAGAATTTTCCTACAAACATATATTATAACAGTGTAGAAAAAGCAATTATTAACATTTTCCAGTGGAAAACTGCTCTATTAGAAAATGCCCAAGTACTTCTACTATTTTGTTTCACTTTTCTACTTTCTGAATTGAGTAGTTCAAATATCATAGATATTTGACAGTCAAACAAAGTAATTATACAGGCTGTGATCTATCTATATGAAAAAGGTCTCAGATTCTCTTTCTCATTATTTTTTAGAAGAAGGTTATTATTACATAAGCTTTGCAGTTAAGCTTGTAGGCAGGATCAAACATTCTACAGCCATGGACCAGGATAAAAATACTATTTCTAAACTAATGTAAACGGGGACCCTTCAGATTTTTATTTTTTTTTTTATTTTTTTGTTGCATGAGTAGTCTCTTATACTATCCTATTAATAATTCAAGCCAACCCTACCTTATTTACTGCTACATGACTTCCTTAATGACATGTCCATAAAGAACACAAATAAATATACCACAAGAAGGACATATCATATGAGAACTGTTTCCCAAAGAGGTCCAAAGATACCATAAAGACTGGTCAAGTTTCAGGGCATCCAAATAATTAAGATACAACCATCAACATTCTGTCCAGTGAAAGCTAACTAGGTGTTTTTTGCTGAGTAGGCTTAACTTCTTAGGATGGATGTGGAAGACTGTAAGAAAGTATCTACACTGTCGCAGGAAACAGTTTCTGCAGCAATGTCTTGACTCAGTGATGGAAAATCAAAATGCTTAAAAATCCTTTGCAAGAATATTGTGATGATGGACTTCCGGCACTTGGCATATACTGTGGAAGGCTAAATACCAGCATCAGTTTTGAAAATGATCCTTGGCAACAAAAGACATTATGATTTTAGATTATGCTTTTCTTATTGCATGACTACTGAAAATGTATTTCTCATTGCACTTTGGGACAATAACATATTTAGTCATTCCAGTTCAGAGACATTTTTATTTCTAAAGTTATTATTAATCTGATGGGACATGGTGCGTGCTTAATTTTTTAAAACGTGTAGCTACCAGATTCAATGTGTAATAGAAATCCTTTTTTTTGGGGGGCTACAAAGATGATTAGGGGACTAGAACATCTCTCATATGAGGAAAGGCTGAGGCACTTGGGTCTTTTTAGTCTGGAGAAGCGAAGACTGAGGGGGAATCTGATCTACGCCTATAAATACTTAAAGGGTGGGTGTCAAGAGGATGGGGCCAGTGTTTTTTCAGTGGTGTCCTGGGATAGAACTAGAGAAAATGGGCACAAACTTGAATATAAGAAGATCCATCTAAACATGAGGAGAAACTTCTTCACTTTGAGGGTGGCAGAGCACTGGAACAGACTGCCCAGAGAGGTGGTGGAGTTTCCTTCTCTGGAGACATTCAAAACCTGCCTGGACATGTTCCTGTGCAGCCTGCTCTAGGTGGACCTGCTTTGGCAGGGGGGTTGGACTAGATGATCTCCAGAGGTCCCTTCCAACCCCATATCATTCTTTGATTCTTTCATGACCCTTGGAATTCTGTTTAGTTCTGACTCTTCTTTCCTTTTTTTTTTTTTTTTTTTTTCAATATTCCTTAACTGTGAACACTTCCTGAAAACAGGCTTCTGCCATAGTCGACTTATATTGAAGTCAGACAGAAAAACAAAATGACAAATGTGATTGAGACATATTTAAATTTAATTTTTAAATATATATGCAGTTCTTAAAAAAATTACATGACATGACTTTGAAGTCAGGAACATGAGAATAAATGGGGAGTTTAAACAAAACTAATTTATGCCCAGATTGAGATTTTCAAGAATGCGAGGTGTTTAGGTGCCAAATGACACAGAATTTCCAGACAATCTTTAATAATAATAGTCAAAAGAAAAAGAGGAACCATACCAAACTTCTATCAATTTGTAGTTAAAGTATGCTTTAGGACTGAAGGTGAAACTTCTGATCTAATTCACTGAAACTCTACAAGTTCCTGAGACTCAGATCTTCTGTATTTTCCCAACCTGCCTGCATCCTGCCATCATGAACTAAAGTGTGCTCTTGTGTTTCAGTGCCCAGGCAGGGGCTCAGTGCCCATGCCTGGGAGCTGTGAGAGCAAACGGCTTCCAGTGAGGCACAGGGGAAGCAGGCAAAGCATGCCAAGGCAAAAAAAAAACCCCAAAACAACCAAAAACTCAACCCAAAAACATTTGCTAGCTGGTGTGGTTCACTGTGTGTTTGTGTGTTCTGTCATGTTATTCAGCCAGTTCCAAACCCCCATTTTATGAAAAATCTTTAGACAGGATCTACCCTGCACTGCTGTTTAGGCAGGCAGCTCAGAGCATGACAAGCCCAAGCCCTGGATTTCCCAAGGCCCTGTGCTAGTCATGGCCTAGGCCATTTTGATTTCCTACCATAGTGTCCATAAACATCTGTTTGGCAGAAAATTCCTGTAGCTGAATGTTCTGCCCACTCTGTTCAATGCATAACACAATAGGAACATATGCCTGATCTAGATAATCCTAACACTGCAGTACCTATACTGATTTTGCAAACTCTATTTTAAAGAGTGTATAGATCCTTAAACTTAAGAAAGTTAGAACATTGGCACCTAAATACCTTTGAAGATCAGGGTCTTCTGAGATTTCCACTGACAGCCCAAGTGACTTTAGTTCTTAATCCCCAAAATGCTTTTGAGAATGTAATTCAAGCTTTCTTGTCACAAATGGAAAATTTCACAACTGCTTATTAAAACTGGGATCTAGTGCTATGTCTTAGGCTGGAGGCTAAATTTCTAAAGGCATCAAGATAATTTTGGAAATTCTGTTCTTTTGTAATTTATGAAAATGGTTTCAAGCTTCCACATCGAGTAGACACTTTGAAGATATCACTAACCTATTATTTCATGAATTTTTAAGGGGTGGACCACATATGTCTCTTTACTTCTAACATACGTCTGCAACGGATTCTCTTATAACCAAAGCAGAAAGCTGGGGTGTTATTATTTGAACACCATGAAATGATGAGCAGTTCCCTGGATAAAGTTTAAACCTTACAACTCATCCAATAATACATGTTTGGGAGAAGAGAACGCTATGAAAGTACATAAACCACATTAGTTCTAACGTGCTTGTTTCAGCTGAGATAAATTCTTGCCTATTCTTGGCACATTGTTTTCAGGAGAAGTTAGGCTTCAATGCTGTTGTATTTCCAGCTTTAACTAATTTTTCATTGTTCAGATAGTTAAACCTTCAGAGCTTCAGCGGAGCTGCAACTAACAGGTATCTTGGGATGCTGAGAATCCAAATGTTGACATTTTGTAGCAAAGCTTGTTAGAGCATTTGCCAGGAAACGAAATTCTGTAGCATTTTAAACTAGCTGACTGCTCTTAAACACCTTTGGCAGTTACATTATTCCTTGCAAACATTTTCAGAGTTGGATGGGGATCACGCTGTGGTGGCCAGACAATCTGTCCACCAAACACCCTTGTTTTGAAGATGCTGGGTAGCTGTTTTCACTCTCCATTTCCTAACAGTCAAATACATGGGTGACTGCATAGCTTTCTTGGTGCCAATTAAAGTGACTGAAAGTCACATAGCTAGAACTGAATAAAATAACCTGAATGACATTATGGTAGCATTTTGCACGTCTTTGGCATTTTTCAGTTCATAATCTTAAAACAGGTTAACTAGAGGTGATTTTCAAGAGTATACTGTTAGTAATTTGAACAGGCAGGAATACGTTCTTATCCATATTATGCTTGCATCCACACCTAATATGGTCCCTGTCACAGCTGGAGCTCTGCAAACCACAAAAAAAAAAAAAAAAAAAAAAAAAAAAAAAAGTCACAGTCCAAGTGTGCTAGCAATTAATATAATTGATAAAGACAAACACATGTGTTTAGCGTAAGAGCACATTTAAATTAATATCTGTCACTGCAGGATAGAAATCCTTTTTTTTTTGGCAGGGGTCTTAATTTCTCTCCATTCAGATAGACCTAAGGGAAACTATAGATAGCACATGACAGTCAGACATATAGGAGGGCAATAGGTGAAAGGAACATGGGACTGAACAGTTGTAGGTAGAAATAATAGCCCAATAACAGCCACATTAATTTTAGAGATTAAAACATTTTATGTGTTCTGGAGTGTTTGAGTGATAAGAAAGATGTGGAATGAGCATACTTTGAAGTGACAAATCAGTCATCCCTGACTGGTAATCACCGATGGTCAGATGGAATAAACAAATTTACATGGTATGGTTAAAGAAACTGCTACATTCTTATTTTGGAGTTAATGGAAGTCCACAGAGATTCTGAGTGCTAAAACACTAATTTACTAATGTCTTGTAGTACAAATTCCCTTTCTGGCTATATGGAGCACATTTACATGCTGATTACTCATAAAAACCTTTTTTTCTTTGCCCATATTTTCTAATCAAAATTGGGATTATGTTGTTCATCAGTCTGAAATCACATAAAGTCTGCAGTGGATTATTTTGTTCATTGGGCTGGAGTCACCTGGACTGTAAAGTGGATTATGTAGTTCGCTGGACTGGAAGCACTGTGTTGGGTTGCTGAATCCTATTACTCCCTAGCTCTAGGCAGTTCCCTGGAATTTCTGTCAGAGGAACCCATTCTTCTTTGTTCAGTAAATTCAACCTTTAGCCATTTCTAAGCAGTTAAGAGAAGTCCTATTTAATCTGGACAACAGTAGGTATACCTGTATGTCAGTCAATATTCTCTGATGAAAGTGGGAAGTGCATTAGAGCTTGCTAATAATTTTAATTGAGGTGAAAAATCCAATCAGTTATTCAGAGGCTCGAGTACTCCAATTAAGTCTTCCTTTCATCTGACTGTGCACTGGGTTAGATTAAGCACATCTCTGTGACATTTAAACACCCAAGGAACATGGTGACTATTTGCACTCCAGTAGAACCTAAAGGACCTATTGTGCCAGACTTTGCACAAAAGGAGACTGATTTGTAATCCTTCCCTGCCCCTAAGAAAATACAAGCAGAATTTGATGACTGCGAAGACATGACAGAGAAAGAATTGACTGAGGACTATAATTCCTTGGAGTAATTATGATACTTCCAGGTTAAACTCTGTTAGAAGACATGCTGTATTTAATTATAATTCAGCTAGGGTTTTTTTTATGCAATACTGTGAATAATTTGGCCCATCCGCTAAGTTTTAAAATAGAGTAAACAAATTGAGGTGGAGTAGTCAAGTGAGACGAGAAGAGGAAAAAAGCTTTCAACTTTCCGCAACAGAATGTTGACAAGAAAGGATTACAGAGAGAGTGCTGGGAAGCTGATCTTAAAGGAGTAATCATTGATATAAAAGGGATGAGACTAATTCTGTGGAAGTGGCTGGGATAATGCCAGAAACTGTTTTATGAAATACAAGGATTTATGTCTAATGGATGTATGACTTCATTCTTACTGGAATGCTGTTAGGAAGACATCACCTGGTTATCATGAAGAGCTTTAGAATTCATTAAATACTGTCTGGTTCTTTATTGACTTATACTTAAAAGAAGACCAGAATATTGCAGGGAAACTTCTGGAGACAGAGTTTAAATACCCATATGACAAATTTATCTATTCCTTCATAACACAACAGCATAATTTGAACAAAAACCACACCTTGCACTATATCAATCTCTCAGCATATCCAAACATCCACAGAAGCGGAGGAATCTATGGGTCAGCTTAGTTCTGCTTTTACAGGGTCTGCTGTGACTAAGGGTGAATTTCATCTGTAAATTCTACTGGTTATGTAAACAGAAAAAATAGATATTTGGATTTGTTCAAGTCAGTGGAAGCTGATAAAATTTACACTGAAGTACTTAAGGAATTAGAGGCAATCTCTGCAATGTTACAGACAATTCATGGAGGATGGGTGGAGTCCCTGAGTTAGACAAATATCTTAAGAAAGAGGGAAGGAAGTAACAATATTACAAGAGAGAAATGCTAAATAAAATTACAGAAGCCTGTGAACTAAAAGCATAATACCATGGGACCATATAGTGCATTCTAGGAAGTAGTGACATGCAGCTTTCTGCAATTCAAAGCAGGCAAAGCAGATGCAGCCATACACTATTTGGGAATCAACTGATGAGTTTCATAGTGGCCTGAAGATTTGGGGCAAGTTGGTAGCTTGACACTAGCTCAGAGTTGAGTCTAAGCAACAGGATGTCATAAGTCTGCTTGGTTTTGAATATTCAGTTGGCTGCAAAAACAACTCTGCTAGTCATACACATAGAAAAAGCTGTTTTCTATCACCACACATGAAATAATTCATGTGTTTAATAGTCATCTATGTTAGAAATTCTGAGACATTCACTTGGAGCTGATTGAAATGACCTAGGGAATGTCGATAGGATAACTGGTAACTCTTAATTTAGGCATTTGCTTTGCTCCCAAAAATCCTGTTTACATACCTTATGAAGATGAAAATCTGTTCAAAAATCTATACCACCCTTGGTTAAATACAGTAAAATGTATTGTATGTGCAGCTTGTAATAGAACTGAGAAAGAAAATGTGGAAACTGTATGTTGAGGCTACAATAGTCTGAAGGTTTGCTGAGGAGATGTGATACAACCTTACAAAGAGGAGCCCTACAGGGGCTATTACTAGGCTGGCTCTTGTTGAACTCAGGGGTTTGTCTTAAGTCTATGCTAGCACTTGCCTAAAACATCAGTCACTCAGGCCTGAAGCCAAAGTGACAACCAGCATGGAAACTGCAGAGATTTAGAGTTAAAATCCTACGGTACTTGCTATTCCTCTCAGTCATGATAAGTCAGGAGTACCACTGAAATACCAAAATGAGCAGTGACTCAACCTGATCATTGTCTTCAACAACAGTATGTGGTGTCTGAAGTAGATATCTAAAGGCTTCTTCCAGCAACATGTAGATGCTTTTTCAGTTCATTAGAGACTCTATTCTTAAGTCTCATAATTTATCTTTTAGGAAATTAAACAATATATGTAAGTTTTACCAAGGAAAAAGTTGACCAGCTGGAATACAATGATTTGCATGAACTATTTCCCATTGTTGAACCAGCCTGTTGATACAGCCTACAATGATTCAAGTGACAGATGTCAGCTTTTCCTTCTGTTTAGTTGCTTAGGGAACAGGAACCAGCTTCAGTATCTGCAGTGTGTAAAAGCTTTTTCCAGTTATGCATATAGAATACCAGGATTTTTTCCTCCTACCACCTGATATAAATACTGCAAAATACAAGAAACTGAATTATTAACATTTGCTTTTAAACTAACTGAAATAAAAAAGGCAAATCAAGTATGTAGAAGAATGGAGCATGTAGAGGACTTGCCCCTTATTGCCTGTGGTTATCCTCACAGTCCACTGTTAAGCTAGTATTACAGTGTCACTGCTTTTCTTTGGGCCCTTTTACTTTTCAACAGCTTATTGCTGTCTTTGGAGCTGAATTTTTCTTTTCCTTATTTACATAAATGTGAGTGCTGCTGAGGAGAACTTGTCAAGAGAAAAAAGTTACATTTCACAAAAAATGTTGGAGATTCTGGAGAAAAGGCCATAACTTTACAAAAGAGAAATTGACAACTTCCATTTTTCTAAGAGCCAAAATCCTAATAAATGAGTGAGTTTGGGAAGAGTAAAATAATTTTCCCAAGGTAGCAGAAAAGTGCCTGCTGCCAGGAAGGTGATCCTTGTGGTTGGACTTGATGATCTCAAAGGTCCCTTCCAACCATGAAGATTCTGTGAAATTCTGTGAAAATTCTGATGAGTATAATTTCAACCTAGAGTTTTCCAGGAGGCACTGCCAGGTGCAGTGTCTTATCTTTCTCTGCCATCTTGGGGCTCATCCTTTTCTTGCCCAGCTGCTTATGTATTACTGATAACTTTTAACTGTGGCTTAACAAATGCATACATGTAGTTGCTGCAGTGCTCATGAAGAAGTTTGTCATAAGCTACCAAATTCCAGTGAGGGACTCCTTTTCATCTTCTACCTGGTGGATTGTATGTGGATAGGAAAGAATGCTATGAATAGAAAATTCAGTTTGGAAGCTTTATGCAGCTAGTAATGAAATGTCATTAATTTCTGCACACTATAGGTGATTTTTAAATTAATAAAATAAAAAATCAAATAGTAAATCAATTTTGAGTAAGATGATTTAATCAACACATTGGAAGATAATGGTTGCTTTGGGAGTGCTGTTGATACAATTAAATTAAATTTATTAAAAAAAAGGACAGTAGCAACCAGTATTATATTTGCATATACAGTTAGTGTTTCAGAAGGGTTGATTTCAGATAGAGAGTTGGGAGGAAATAGGAGGAAGAAAGTGAATGGAAACAAGAGGCACAATAGAAGTCTTGATGGCCAAAAAGCTGTGATTCTGCAGTCTGGGAAGAAGTCCATCACTGTTCAATGTTGAAGGAAGAAATTATAAACAAAACACAATAGAGAACAAATAGAAAGAGAGGAAGAAGCTATTATTTTTAACTTAAAAAGGTGAGAATTGATAACAGAACCTAAAAAGTGTCAGAGAAACATTAGTATCCAGCAGAGTTGAGAACAAGCAGAAAAAATGTATCAGTAGTAAAACAAACTCTTTGTGGAGCTTTAAAATTTGTTAGCAATGCAGAGAAATGCAGGTGGGTTTAATAGTTGCTTATACTTATATAGCATATGTATATGTACAAACTAGCATGATATAATAGGACAGTGATTTTATTTTTTCCAGGGTATTTTTAACTAAGTATGATGTCAACAACAGCAGTCGTTTAGCATTCTCAATTTAAAATCAATAGTCCCTAATAATTTAAACTCTAGAGTCCTAAAAGAACATGTTCAGGTCTGAAATGTGGTTTGTCATAAGATGTATGAAAAATGAATGAGATAGACCAATGTTATGGGACTTCTAAAAGTGACAGTGACATAGACCCAAATAAGCATTGGAAAATAAACTCAACGTTGACTGTAGTTAAAATCGTAGATCAGTTACTAGAGTCCATCAGCAGGATGTTGTGCAAAACATGTCTTGTAAAAATAACATTAAAAAACTCTTGTGCACCTTGAAGGTATATAAACTCATATGTCCTCAAGAAAATCTTAAATCCTCACTTTATATGTACCAGAAAACAAACAAAAAGCATGTCAGAATAAGATCTTTCTATCATGCAAATGTGTTAATGAACACTTTAGAAAAACTCTCTGACTTAATTTTTCATGAACTTCATTAATACCAAACTTTCTATTGCAAGCATACTGAAACCTAGTCAACAGATTTCCTCGTGGAAATATCTTGTCTATGGCCATTATTCTTAAAATAAAACATTAACAGCCAAATTCCAAATGCAAGGAAGAAAGAATGAAGGCTTCCTTTCTCATTTGTATCCTAAAATATGATACTGCATAGCAACTCACAGCAGGAAACTCAGTAAAAATTATAAAAAGCACATTAATGCAAATTGTCAGAGCATACCTCACTGCAAAAGTTGCCGCGTAAAGGAAAACAAGTTCCTCTAATTAAATCTAAAACCTTTACAGCTGTGAAACTATAAATTTTTATCTATACTAACAGTAGCTGTAAAATTTAATCCAAATTGAAGTATTAGGTTTTTCTCCCCCTCCTACATAAAGCCTTACGTGAAATTAGAACATGCCTTTTAACTTCTTCCACACGAATACTGCCTCTAAGATACCAGTGAGCTCTTCCCAGCAGAAATGCTTATTAGTTTTATGCTCATTAAATAGTCTCTCTCATCCTCCCCTTTCTTTTCTTTGCAAATGGTTTGATTTTTAGCGAGAGAGGGGAGAAGCACAAGGTCTTTTCCTTTCCTGTATCTGATGCTCCTGTAACAATAAACAGCAGGGTCTGAGTGGTGCTGTGCTGACCAGCTTTCTCCGATGCTCCGCTCTGCCTGGAGATGGTTCATAGCTAAGGTAACTAGTCACAGTTCCTTGTGCCACTTGTATCATCAGACGATCCCTGAAAATGTGCTGCACCTCTGGACTTGTGTTTGAAACCTTATGAGATAGATTTTTATCAGTTCAGATAAACACATTCAGGAATTTTAGTGGAAGGAATAATTTTCAAAACCTAAACATTCTTTTTGTGGTTTGACGCTTTGGATTTTCACCACTAAACCAGTCATGGGCAGAGAGTCCTATGGGCTGGTTCCACGGGCAGGACAGACTCTTAGACATTGTTGCCTCGGTTCAGGCCTTCTGTGTCAAAAGGATGAGGAAAATCTCAGTGCACAGCAAGATAACCAGCCAGCATTCCTCCACAGTTCTACCCTAGTTAACATGTCATTGAATTTCCCTTTAGCAGTCTCATAAGGTCTTTTTTAGTCACTATTGTGGTTTTTGGAATTATATTGCTGTTTAGTAGTCTGGTAGTCTTTTGGTTGGTTTTTTTTTTTTTTTTTTTATTTCTTCCCTGTGAGAGAATCACTTTTCTGGCAGTAAGAATTGTGAGAAAGAAAGAATTCACAAAGAATTTCTGAATTCACATTAAGGCCGGCTTAATCCAAAATAAGATAAATTTCCTATTTATGGTGATGAGGAGGAGGAATATATTAACAGAGTTAATACAGTAATGAGCCTCTCGGCTTTATTATTTTGAGTACGTAATTCGATCTCCTGTGTGTGCTGACAGATCATGCTGTATAGATCCAGATCTGGCTGATACAAACCCATGAGATGCCCTTAACATTTTTCATGCAATCCTCTCTATCGCTGTTGAGACGGACACGACACACACACAGAATTGTGAGCAAAAGCCCAAAGGACCCAACTTTACTGTTTTACCAAGCTCTTTTATATCTTTCTTAAGAATGTGTGTCCGTATATAATTGGTTCACTCAAAGACCACCAGTTCATGATTGGATGACTTTTTCTCTCTGTCGTAACTTCGATAAGCTTCCTCTGCTTGCAGTCCGGCAGCTCCTTGATCTTGTTTACTCAGCTCTTCTCCAGACTTTCCGGCCTCTTCAAGGATACACAGGTATCTACTCAATGTCAATGTTAAGCTTGCATTCTGGTCCCTCGGACCAGCCAAGGTTTCCCACACTCTCTTGCATGTTCTCTGGGCAGCAGCCTTTTAGCTGGGACATTTAAACTTGGTCTTTTGTGGATATTAAGTATTTTGTAGCATTCTTGCAGGAATAGGAATCCTGACACACACAAGTTTGTTCAAAGAACAAAATGATGCTGTTCTGCCTTATTGTAAATGCTCAGGTTTTCAGCAAGCCAGAACTTTGCTACCAAAAATGGAGTGGACTGTATCACTGCAGCTACCAGTTTATTAGAAAGCGGGTTTGAGAAATGGGGATTTCTGGAGTGGTTTGGAATCCTTTGGTACAGACAGCAATGGAAATATCTCAGTGTTTTTCTCTGTTGCCATACCTCTGTGTGTGATGACTGCTGCTCCTGACATGTATTAGGTGGATGTTTATAAACAAATTAAAACAAAAGAAGGTATCACTGCAGTGGGAGAAGCCCACAGGGAAGGGAAAGTATGAAGGCATTAAAGTAGAGGTCTGTGATGAAGAACATCTTTATTCAGTTCTTAACGAGGGCATGGGTTGCATAACCTCACTCTGTACCTGTTCCCAAACTGGAAATCAAGTCCTTTTTTTCTGTAAGACTGTAAAGCAGAGCTGGGGCTGGACTTTTATTGTGCTTATGTGCAGTACTTAGAACTCTTAATAACCCAATCCTAAGTGAAGTGTCCAAGTACTATGAATAACAATCAAACCATAACAGCGGGAGGTACCTAATGAACAGAATTAATGTATCACTTGTTCCAATTTAGTAAGATTAGTAAACTTGTTATACTCCTAGTGATAAATACCTGGCACTGAGATCTTCACTGTTGGAGGATCTTTTGATTACTTCTTTTCAATGCTAATTTTTTTTTTTTTTCCCAAATGAGTTGCTAGACATTAATAGCTATGCCCAAAGTCAGGTTCTTGTGTGCCATTCCTGACTGATCTGTCATGAAATTATCCTGGCAGCTTCAAAAGTACTTTCATTTCCTGGTCATCAGTATCAACACTTGAAAGAGTAAAACAAAGTGTTTCTTTGACTGTAAATCAAGGGAAATTTAGTCTCCATGAGAGGTGCATATTCAGACTGTGTATCCCTATAGGCAGAGATGAACTAATTTGTTTTGATGGTAAAGGACCATATAGTTCCGTGGCTTTTTTTAAACACAGCAATACCGTGTTTAAAAGCCACAGAACATAAACTGTTCTTTCTCATAGCTCACAAGCAAGGTGTTGTTTTCCACTATGTTGTTGGACAACAGGAGTGCAAAGTGGATATTTATCTAATCCAGAAATTCACCAGTACACCAGACAGTAAGATAAACTGCTAAAATCCCTGTTTTCTCTGTCAATTTGTCTTTGCATGTGACATAAGTCACTTAACATTTCTTTTCCAGAATTTTCTTATTCATAAATTCAAAATAATACAAATGTTCTTCTCAGTGTTTCTTCTGGGTTTCAGATACTGCAGTGAGAACTTTTCCTAGCACAGCAAAATTTTTCAGCTAAAAAGAAGCTACTGAATAAGAGTAACCAGTTAAGGAACAGTATTAGATGGCATAAATTATGAACTTTGCAAATTTAAATCTTTTTTCTACTTTCAGCCATGCCCAATGACAAAGCACTTCTTTTGCAATACTGCAGGGCCTCAGCACCTCAGAAACATTTCACATATCACATCTCATTAGCTTTAAAAAACATGATTTTGAGTGGAGTGAGATCATAGGGCCACTAAGATGCTCTAAGGGCCTTAATACACACAGGGAGGAGAAGCTGGATGTTAACTCATAGAAGAGAAAGCTAAGAGTGGGGGGAATCTACTTGCAGTTTTTGCCTACCTGAAGGAAGTAGCAGAGAAGTCAGATTCAGACCCTTGGAGGTGTAAAATGAAAAAAAAAAAGAGGCAATGGAAGGGAAATCCTGATTAATTAATAGGGAAATAAATCACCACAAAGACAATTAAGCATGGAAAAAAGACCCAGAAGTGTGCAACTTCAATCCTTGGAGATTTCTGAAACTTGTCTGGAAAAGCCTACACAACCCAGTCTTACTTCTTGGTTAACTCTGCTTTGAACAGGGGATTGGACCAGACAAGTTCCAGAGCTCCCTTCCAGCTTACATTATTCTATGACTGCAAACCAGGAAGTCTGGAGAGAGTTGATCTGTGCGTGCTTATTATAACATATTGCATATAACATCACATAAAGGATGCAGTATGCATAAGAAAGTATACTAAGGAAAATTGACAAATGCAAGAGGAAATTCTGTTTTTCATGGAGGTACAGACATATTTCAGATTTTTATATTTGTTACTGTTTTTTTCCTTACCTGTAAGGCCTTGTCTGCGTATAGATGTCATCATACAGCATGCACAGGCAGGAATTTGTAGTGTGGTAGTGTTTTGCCCTATCTCCCTCCATACATGTACGTCAGACTCTGATTCATGAAGAAGGACAATTTATATTGATAGATCTGATGAGATTGTTCCACTTAACAGGTAAACTGCTCAGGAAGAAATTCCTGCTTTCCTGGAGCCCATGCTTTAAGGCCAACCAGCATGCCTTACAGACTGGGCAGTTAACGTGATTCATGAGCTGGTTCTTGTGCTGCTCACTAGACATTCAGATGGGGCTGGAGTAGGATTATTTTAACTTGAATTAATAAGCTCCATAGACTTGCAGAGCGACTTTGTGCACTGCAAGTCTCACCTACTACCTCATATCTCTTCTATGGGGATCAAGGCTAATATTTCCTACTTTCAAAAGCAAATTTAAAGATATGAGTACACGTTAGTGTTTTCTCATATTGGATGCTGCATTATTAACCACACACATAAAAAAAGAATTAGCTGTATTATCACTGCAGTCACTCTGAATTCACCTGTAAATAACTGTCCAATGAATCTTTACAAAACCACCTAACTATCAGAACTTCATAGTGGGGTGCTACTTCCAAGTATTTATCTTGACATAGATAATATTTCTCAATAAATTCTGAGTTCTGCTAGTAATCATAAACTTCCTTATGGGAATTTTCTACCAGGGTTTTGTCCCAGGTTTCCAAGATAGGCTAAAAAATAATAAATGAAAATGACAACTAGTTTTTCATACAGAAAAATACAAACTAAGTCAGATTTAGAAGTTTTCCCAGAGAAAAGAAAAACCATCTATATTTAAAAACAGGAATAAAACCCATTTCCAACCGGTTATAGAAGTATTTGTTGTATATCAATGAGCTGATAGAAGTTTGTAATGGTTGTTCGCAAAGGGATAAAGGACTTCTGTAAAAATAGTTTGATGCATTTTCTTTTAGTTGCAGTGACTGGACCCTATATCTTGGTTAATTCAGGACCTGAGGTTTTGTTCATAGTTTCCCAAAAGCTTTTGCAGTTTGTATGGCAATTGCATTTCCATCTTGCCCCAGGAAGAAAAATTGTGATCAAAAGAGGAGCTTAAAGCACATGTATTTGATTCATAGGGTATGGGGAAGTGTAAAAAAGCATTTCTTAGGATTTTTTTGTATGGAAAACAATCACTGCATAATAACAGAGGCTTCTTATTCCAACTCTAAATAATTATTGTATATCCCTTGTTTTGCTTTGCTTGCATGCGTAGCTTTTACTTTACCTATTAAACTACCTTTATCTCAACCCACAAGTTTTCTCACTTTAACTCCACCAATTCTCTTTCCCATCCTGCTGGGAGCGAGTGAGTGGGTGGCTGCATGGTGGTTAATTGCTGGCTGGGGTTAAACTATGACAGAAAGATGTCTGCATCTTCTATTAGCTTTGGTGTTTATGTCAGGATATCAGATCAGATCCACCATGTAAAATGGGTTTCACACCTGCCATTTAGCTGAACAAATTCTAGAAACATAGCCCACAAAAGGGTGAGCTTTAGTTTGCTGGCAGAAATAGGAGAGGTAGTGGTTCTGACACAGGCTTCAGAAACTAGAGAAGATTACACAGAGGATGATAGGGCTTATGTCATGGGGAATTGCATTCGGCTTTCAGGAATAGGGTAGAGAATTTAATGTGGCATCAAGGAATCAACTTCTTCTACAAACACACACGCACACGTATAGTTTGACTGGGGTTATTCAGTTTCCTTTACAACCTGTATGGTAGAATCTTAGTGATTACACTGGGGCTGGGATGATTCCTATACAGAAGACCATTCACTTACGTCAGCAGAGATTTATTTCACAATCCTGGGTGCAGTGAAATATCAGTGCCTGTTGATGAAATGCTTGCTGTGGAATCTGTGGTCTTAGTTGTTGGATATTCTTCTGATTAAGAAAAAAAAAAGATTGATGAAAGACACTAGAGAATGAATTAATGTTTTTTACACTTGATTAACTGCTTAATATTCCTAATGTGCTCAAGGTACTGGAAACACTTGGAGGGTAAACACAGAGACAACTCAAGACCTGAAAGTGAAAGTCAGTGAGGCCAGATTTTAATTAAATTTAAATTAAAAAGAGAGAGGAAATTAAAGTATCTATCACATTAAAAAAAAAAATCAAAGCAGGTTCAACTCCTCAACTCCTAAAAAAAGAAAGCCTCCATTGAAAACTAATAAAGTAGCTTTAAGGAATCTATAGAGATTTTATTGTTACAGTGAAGGAGCTTTGATGATTATTTGGGGCCAAAAATAATTTGGGTTTTGTGTTGTTAAGATAATCAGTATTCATATAAATATGTAGTTTAAAATTTAAAGCAATTAAAAATTTTAAATTCTTATCAAATTCTGTTACTTTACCCAAGAAAATTGTCAAAATAGTCAGGCCAGAAACTCAAGATAAACACCGAGTTTGAAATTCAACCACTCTGAGTGATACCGTATTGCATGTTGCTTGGGTAGAAGGGCATTATAATTAATATTTGCATGGCCAATGGATACACCAACTACATTTCTGGATGCTGAAACTACTTTGGAAGGTGAATGACAGTAAAGATGTCAGTAAAAATGTATCAGTACAAGTGTTATGTGCTGCTTCAGTTATAAACAGGTCTTACTTTATGTATCATATTTAACCTGGAGTGTTTTCAAACTTTTCAGTTAACTGAAGTACTTTAGACACTTGCCCGTGAACTCTGGGTTAAACTGGAATTGATATAATTTGTTTAAAGAAAAAGTTGTGAATTGTAAAGAGTTTGAACAATAATCACAACAAGAAATGCCTCCTATCTGAATCCATTTACCTTATTCCTTGATAGGATACTTTTAGTAAATTTCCAGTATTTATATATATGGTATATTTATATATACGACCACTAATAAACTTTAAAAGATAATGAACACGGACATTTTTAGTCCGTTTAATTAGATGAAAGAATAGTCCTGCAATAAGACTGTATTCCCTATATATGAGAGTGAAGAAATTTGAGGTCATTTCCTGTGTGTATGACAAAAGCTTCCTGATCTGAGGACCAGCTCATGGAATATATTATGAAATATACTACAATCAATTTGACCCACTAAATTTGAAAACTACCCTCAGTAGCCTTACATGGTTATTGATTCAGTTTCCTTGAAGTGAAGAAGGTCTATAACTATTTTCTTGTTCCATTGTTCACTTGGGTTCATATCCTCTTGAAATTTATGACAGGATGGTTCATCTACCCTATCAAAAATGATGTACTTAAATTCTATTTACTGAGACACAAAGAGAACCAAATGAGTTTATATGTATTTGAGAAAGGGTAAAACGTGGACAGGAAGATCAGAAGAATGGCATGTCATCTGTATTGCACATTAAAAATTTCCCCCTCTCTTTATCCTTTTTTTTTTTTTTTTTGACTGAACCTGCTTTTTATTTTAAAATAAGTCCAGTTCTGTCCGGAGCCAAGAAAATTAGTTTTCATTCTTAGCTATCCAGGAATCACTCTCCATCTCCTTGATAAAAGCCATCTTCATTACAAACAGAAATTGCCTTCCTCCTGGTAGGCATAACACATTGTGGCGATATCACTATTGTTATGGTTGATGAAACAAGCCCCCGCTTTCAGGCACTTAAAATTGTAAAATAATTGCCCTCTGGGCTGAGGTTTCTCACACTTGTTTTTTACCCAGAGGTGATGTCCTTTTTTGGAAAGCTTCATAAACCCCCAACTGGGCATTTTATTAAATATCCAAACATGAAACACTGAATCAAGTATTTTTTCCAACTTAAAAGAAAAAAAAAATTAAATGCATTTTATTTGTCTTGAACGTGTGTATATATACCTTTTCTTTTAAATTCTAAAGATCTGCCAAAAATACTTTCAAGAATACCAGAATATCTTCATAAAAACTACTGCATAGAGCACTTAAAAGGTGGCTTTGCACTTAGGGTTAATTGGGGAAATAACCTGACATTTACAGGGGTAATACTGGACTACATCTTAGTTGTGTTTGTCTTTCCCTTGTATTTCTGGAACAGCCAGATGTTCACATGACTTTCAGGATTAATACAAAGTAAGAACTTCACTTTGAAAACCAGGCTAACCCCATTAGTGGCTACACACTCACTGTGTGTAAACATAAGAAATATCAACATCTTTATTATTTATTCTGGGGAAGGACTTGTGAGAAGCTGGAAAAGGAGGGAGAAGAGGAGTAGATTAGAGATCGTAGCAAAACCCTATGAGCCAGAATTTCAACCAGTGTAAATCAAATTCTCTGGGGGTGGGCAGATCCATGCTGTTTTTAAACCATCCGAGGTTCTTCCCTTTATCAGCAGTTTGAAATTCCAGTAACATTAAAGATGCCAAAAGAAGTTATATTTCCACTGACTTTTGCAGGGCTTAAGCCCTACAACTGCTGTTACAGTTAATACCTTTCTTATGGCTAAGGAAGTGTGGAAACACTCTGAGAACATACAAAAATATGCCTATTGATTTAAAGAGAATGGTTACTGATGATGATTTTCTTGCTGAAAACTGTGGCGCAGTTGTTGATCAACTGGCCAGTGATGTCAGTCAAATGTTGTATTGAATGTCACCCACTACTCAAAGAATAAACTGGTCAATTTGGTCTCTCTTGTTCTGTGTCAGTAAAATGGAAAATCACTGTGCTTGTGTTAAATGCAGTGGAAAAACAAGAAAGCTGGAACAAGCAAAATTCATCTAAGCTCTTAGCCATAAGACATTGACAAGATGCAGCATAGCAAACAGTGGGAACTCCAGCTCTAGAACTGGAGATGAAGATGGCTGCTTTATTTCTGATCAGCCTTGCAGTGTCCTTCTCTCTTTTTCCAGCCTGCATAAAAACCACCAGCCTAATTTTCACTGCACTGCTTTAATTTTCCACCAACATGATTTCAAATATAAACCTGCAGTAATGTAGTGAGTAACCAGGACCAGAACCAGCAATGAGCCCTTATGCTGCACAACACCATGGAAGCGTCAGTAGTGCTGCCTTTCCTTATGCCTAATTTTGCCATAGTTTGCAAATACTTCTGTACTGCTCAGCCTTATTAAACTTTGGAGATGGTATGCTTTGTGGAAAAAGCTGTTGTAAGGCAAAGCACCCCGCTGAAGAGTAAATGAGTTTTCTAACCCTTACATCTGTGCGACTCTGCCAATAACTCGGTTGGATGGCATGCTACAGGTGCCTTATTGCTCGTTTCTCTAAGTTGAATAACTTTCTGGTTATCCTAGCAAAGTCAGGACTGCATTCACCTGTCAAAGATCCTCATTAGTGGCATTTTTTGGTGCTCCTAAATCTGATCTTCAGTACACCTAGACATTTATGATCAGGTGGTTTCAGCAGAGCCGTTGTATTACAGAAGAAGATGAAGATAATGCATAGATTTACTACCCGCTTGCCAGTGGCACCCTCAGCTAATAAGAATACAGACTTTTCATAATAGAAAGTTAGCTGTCATCCATTTTCAGAGGAAGAAAACCCAAATCCTTGCAATCTTTTAAATCCTCAGTAAGGGGAAGGCTGAAAGGAAAATATTGGTTAGCTGAGTTTCTTTTTCTCAAAATATCTTTTCTTCCCCCCCTAGGCAAAAGTACATTCTAATTACTACAAGCAGTGGGTGAGAAACATTGGTAGAGAATGTTCAACTGTGCAATTTTCATGTTTTCTGCAGTTCTCATTTTCTAAGAGTGGCTTCTTTTGCAGAGTACTGTGTGGTCATTCAGAAACAGCTCAGGACAGTTTTGAAAAAGTATTGGTGAAATGAACTTCATGTCAAAACATTGACAAGCCAGACTGATGGTTTATATTTGAGTATTAAATTAACAAAATGCTTCAAAGGGTGTTGTCTGTTTCTGGTTATTCATTCCTCTTGCATACAGTAAACCCAAGTTAAAAAATGGAAGAAAAGATGATCACAAAAATGCAAATTCTTCAGGCATCTACTAAACCATTTGGTTTGTATGCCTAAGGACTTTCTATACTAAAAAGGAGAGTTGCCAGTTCTGTCAATGTTACTTCAACAGTATGTAGTAGGATAAGGAAAGTGTCCCTTCTTCCCACCCTTTTATACATTTTGAGTGCAGGTGAATGATGTGTAGTGGTACTTCAAAATCAACTTATCATTATCATTAAACATAACTGAACAAAAGCTGCTATCATCAGTGAATACTCTTCAGTATAAGAAGGGCAGCAAAATGTATTTCTTTACTGTCTCCAGAAACTTTTCAAACTACTGTTGTTTAAGTGGGTCTCTGCAAATCAAGCAAGAAAACATTTTCTTTGATAAAAGAATAATCCAAGCACTGCTGAAGGTCAACTTAATGGTTCTCATTGACATTATTAGGCTTGGATTCAACCCCTAATGTACTGTGTCAGGCATTTTAAGGGAACATTTATGTTGGGCAATTACAACAAGCCTTACGCTGCTCCCAGCTCTACCTTCCCTGTTGAAAGTCATAGCAGATCAAAACTTTAAGACTTCAAAGAATCTCTCTCTGCCTGGCTTTTCCAGCTTCCTATATTGCCTGACTTACCATTATTGAAAATTTCTCTCCAGTCTCCATTCCATTGATCTAAGCTGCTGCTGAAGGAGTGACTGACAAGCTCAGAACAGCAGATCACAAAACCAAGAAGAAGAAAGACAGCAAGTCAGCATGAAACTTTCCATAGGCCAGCACTGCTGAGGAATAGGCTGGTGAAGTGAAGCATAGAAAAGAAGTCATATGTGCAGTGGATGTTAATGTGGAACACAATCCCTATTTCTTTTAAGCACAATATCTACAGAGGAGAATGGGAATATTGAGGGGTCTGGTTATGAATACACTTAAGCAAGTTTGCATGAAGTTCCTCCTGCTTTGTACCCTCCTTGCTGTCCTAAGGATCTTGAATTCGATCATTTCAGGGTCACTGCAGCCAAGGTTGCCCTTGAGCTTCATATTCCACACCAGCCCTTCCTTGTTGGTGACAACAAGGTCCAGCGTAACACTTGTCCTCATTGTCTCATCTATCACCTAGAGAAGGAAGTTATTATCGATGCATTCCAGGAACATCCAGGCTTGCTGATATCCTGCTGTGTTGTCCCTCCAATGGATATTGGGGTGGTTGAAGTCCCCCATGAGGACTAGGACCTGTGAAAATGAGGCTACTCCTTTCTGTTGACAACGGGGGCTCATCCGCTTGGCCTTCCTGGTCGGGTGGCCTGTAGCAGACTCCAACTATAACATCACCCAGCAGCTCCCAGCAGATCTCGTCTCTCAAAGGGAGTCCCAAGGTCTAAATGAGTTTTTCAAAGTGAGTCCCATGATCAAAAATCCTTAAAAGCTAGTCTCTTTGTGCCCACAGGCCCTTTCTAACAACTTTCAAAGTTTCATTTTCAAAGCCCACAAGCTATTCTCTGTAATGGCTATAAGCCTATGTATGGAAGGCCACAGCATTTGCAAGGCAGAAATGTCTATTCATGTAAAGTATAAGTACATTTTAAAAGCTACTGAATTTAAAAGAAATTAAAAGTATCAATATCTATATTTCTGATGGAGATACAAAAATGTGTGCATACACATTGAAGAGATAAGAATATTTAAAACCATGCTTCTTAAGGTGAAACCTCAGCTAATTTAATAATTTCTTTGTGTAACTGTTTAATATAAAGCTGTAAGTCAAAATGCATTTTGCATTATAACTCATTGCCTATATTCTGCTATTACTAGAACCTGAGGAAATTTTTAAAAGATCAACCATGTTTTAAGAAAAATTGTTCATGTTCTCTCAAAAATATTGGATAAGAATTTGAATGGTGATAGAACTTAACCAGTGTGCTTGTTTTCCAAGGAAGTGTGAAAAAGCTGTTAAAACTCAATCAAAACTCTTTATCTTTTTTGAAGTTTTCATTTGTGTGTGGCTGATAAAGGGTATTGTTGTTCTTTTTCAAGGTATTCTGCCTAATACAACGAGAGCCTGAGGCAGTATTTTGAGTGCCATTACCACATGTTTCTGTTTCTGTAGAAATTAGCGATGTTTGCTTCATTGCCTTATATGCCTGCTATCATAACATCTTGACTAGGCTGTTAACAGGGGTCAGTTGCATTATTTGTAGAACTTATACTTAGTTTTTGTGGATAAATAGAAAAGCAATTGGCTTGTTAGGAAAGTTATAGTGAACTAGTGTTCTGTATCAAAGAAATATGTTCAGTCGGATGAAAATATCTCCCTACACACACACACACAAAAATATTTGAAAAACAAGATAATGTGTTGTCCTGGTTAATTTTCCCCAGGATCTGACAGAGGACACAGGCATGCCATACCATGTGTCACCATGCATACCTTCAGCAAGGAGCTGAAGATGCTTGCTCAAACAGTGTCATGGTACAACCCATCATGCACCTCTTTCACTCAATTGTCTGATCAGCCACACATCTGGGCCCCAGATTATCAGCGTTTGTCAAGTTAGACTCCTGGTCGTATTTCAGAGGTTGTGTTCTCGGTTGGGCAGTTTTCCTTCTTGCCACTCTGTATAGCTCACTTCTTCTCTCAGCTTGTTATATTTAATTGTTTGTCTAGCCAAGAAGAAAGTTTTGTGATTCTGACCCCATGACATTCAGGTACGCTGACATCTCTGGGAAGGTAAAACAACATTTTCCTAGTCATCATTCCCAACCGAAAGGTAACTTTGTACTCGTAAAAATCCTTCAGATCACCTGGGATATTTACACTGGACCTGATGCATACATAGGCAGAATGGTGGTGGAGAGTATTTATCTTCTTGAGAATGAAAGTTCTATATAAGCATATATATATATATAAGTAAGAACAAAATTGTTGATATGTTGCATTGTCACGTCTGTTGTGTGGCAAATGTGGCACCAAAACTGCATGATGTTTGGGCAAAGAGTCAACCTTGATTTTTCAAACTGCACGTTTGATGGGAACACTACATTCCAACTGAGTTCCTGAAGCCTTAAGATTGTTACTTTTTCCAAAATGAACTATATTCTCATAAATAGCAGGGATGACCTGCAATCAGTTGATACTATTTGCAGAGTTTTGAGTAAAATATTTGACTTCATTTGCATGAAGATGTCATGTACGCTTTTCCAAGTACTGAGGTAAAATAGTACAATATATTATTTTAGTAATTGACAAGTTATTACAAGCTTGTCATCATCTTTACTGATTTTAGAAAACAAACAAACAGCATTTCCACGCACGCAGCTTGTGTCTTTCTGTCCTGGTTGTTCTCTCCAAAACATGTTATCTAACTGAAGAAATTTGAAGGATATATTCTCTTTCTGTCACAGGGATGGCCAGGGGTCATTTATGAAAAAGCATGTTTTTATGGTAAAGGAAATTTGTGGCTGGAAATCTGCGTGGCAGAAAAGGAACTGGGGGTGACGGTCACAAGCCAGCAGTGAGAGCCTGGGTGGCCGGATGGTTCTGCGGCAGCTCTGTCTGTGTGGCGATGTCTGCTCTGGCAAGCGCCGAGGACGTAGCTTTCTGCCGGGCAGAGACCATGGCTGAGCTCCCCCTCGCCGCGTGAACTCCCTTCTGGAGCTTTCTGCTCCGTCCCCGTGCAAAGTGCCGCGCGGCGGCCTCGTGGCCCCGCTTCCTAGAGCCGCCTTTCAGAGTAGGGGAGCCGCGTGGCCCCCCCTGCGCACGTGCCGGCGCCGGAGCTGTGGCGAGTGACCGTTGGTGGCCGTTACGCCTCGTTTAAACCTGCGCCACTGCTGCTGCTGGCCCCGCACGCGCCCTCTCAACCGCCCTCGCTCGAGGGACCGGCTCCCTGCGGGTCCCTGCGCTGCCCCCGCCGGGCACCGCCTCAGGAGAGCGCGGGAGGAGCCCCCTTCGGCCGCGACGCGGCTGCACCGGAGCTGTGCCTCTCTGCGAGTGACCGTCCTGATTTGTCTCAGGAAAAGTGCGGCCAGCAGGAGTAGGGAAGCGGTCGTCTCCCTGTGCTCGGCTCCACCTCGAGTATTGTGTTCAGTTTCGGGTCCCTCACTAAGAAGAAAGACATTGAGGCGCTGGAACGAGTCCAGAGAAGAGCAACAAAGCTGGTGAGGGGTCTGGAGAATAAGTCTTATGAGGAGCAGCTGAGGGAGCTGCGGTTGTTTAGCCTGGAGAAAAGGAGGCTTTATTGCTCTCTATATCTGCCTGAAAGGCGGTTGTAGGAAGGTCTCTTCTCCCAAGTAACAAGACGAGGAAATGGCCTCAAATTGCTGCAGGGGAGGTTTAGATTGGCTGTTAGGAGAAATTTCTTCATTGAAGGGGTTGTCAAGCATTGGAAGAGGCTGCCCAGGGAAGTGGTGGAGTCACCATCCCTGGAGATATTTAAAAGACATAGGTGTGGTGCTGAGGGACATGCTTTAGTGGACTTGGCAGTGCTAGGTTAATGGTTGGATTCAATGATCTCAAAGGTCTTTTCCAACCAAAGGAGTCTATGAAATGTTATCATCTGCAGCCAGGTTTGGTCTGAGTTGAAATTTTAAACTCTATATTTGGGTTAAATTTCTATACTTTCTTTTTCACTATATATTGAAAGAAAAATTAAATATTGAATATGATTTGCAAATTTACGGAGGTATTTTGTGAACTACTTATGAGTCATAGTTTTTCACATGTAAAAAATAGTGTTAGGGATGGGACAAGTAAATCTGGGAAAATTAATTTGGAGCCTATTTTGCTGTTAATTCTGATTTCTGCCTGCATCAAAGTTAAGTATGTAACTCACTCTTCCTTGATTTTGGATATCTGACTCCTCACTACCTATTCTAGTAAATTTCTAAAGTGGTAAGTTTACATTGACAATCCTCAGAGCTGTCCCAGAAGTTCCATTACGTTTTTGAGTTCTGGTGTCTCTCAAAAAGTTCCATTCTTTCTTTGCATGCAATATTTTTTGAGTTCTTTTAGTGCAGACTGCTAAGAGGTTTTTACTTCCTCAATTAACTCATAGACCCAGTGCCTCTAACCCCGCTGTACACAAAAGGTTTTGCCTGTATTGGTAGCATCACTTCCTTGGACAGAGAGACAAAATTCTTTTTTGGACCTCCTCTGTTGGGCTGCTGGATTTCTGGGGTATTCAGACTATCTTCAGGTTTCAGGTGCGTGTTTGGTACTTACTTTTTACTTCTCTGCTTATCAGCTATTGCTTCTGTTTCCCATACAACTTTTCTGGTTAGTGATTAATGAGGTCTTAGACTTGGAACGTAAAACTGGAAGATGAATATATCAACAGCTAAAATAACATTAGAGGAGAAAGCTTGGTGCAAGAGGCTTTGTCAGGCTGCTCACTACCTACAGTTACTGTGAATTTGAATATTACAAACAGGCCTGTCCCACCCACAGGCCCCAGTTGCTCTCAGGGCCACTATTCCTTACAGTGAGACTTGTTTCAGTAAAAATAGATACAGGGACAGTGCCTAGCAATGTCGGTGAAAGATGTGCTTCCAGACAAGATTTTGTCTTTCAATATTGGCATCTTTCCCTTCACAAAATCACAAATTACCTCACCATTCCTGTCGAAAGAAGCAAACAAGCACAGTTTCGTGTGTTTCACTTACTTATGTAAGACTCACTCGGGTAAAGAGATATTTCTTTCAGGAAAAAACAGAAGGGAAAAGAAGGGGAGGCATTAAGATTTTCTATGAAGCATCGTCAGATAGTTCCCTAACAATCAAAAAGAGTGGTATGTTTTATCAGACCTGTAAAATATGCCACAAAAGAACCTTGTTGTAAAGGGGAAAGCTTGTAGTTTAATCCTGAACAAAGAACAATAGGCAAACCCTTAATAAAACCGATTTCTTTTGTACACAGTCTAAAATCTTTGTACTTTAGAATATGAGGACATCACTTCATTGAGAAATGTTTCACAGAAGACATTTGTTACTTCTAACCAAGATTTCCATTATATTTCTGTTTGAATATGTAACTTGTATAATCATTTGCAAAATGTTTATTTATAAAGCATCCTCTACCTACTGGAGAGTTTTTATACGAAAATTTGCTGGATATTTTGTTATCAGTAGTTGCCTGATATTGGGAATACTGAGATGTTGTAGGTAAAATGTAGCAAGTTTATAGACAGTCCTTAATTGTTTTCTGAAATAGCAAGCTAATTGAAGTTTAAAAATATGGAGATGTGCTGGAAAATTACAAATTATCTGGCAACGCTTGGGCAACATTTTACCAAAATGATAAGGACAGGCTTTTCTTCACCACTGGTTGATAAGAAAAAAAGACAATTGTTTCTCTGAGGTCTTTTTTTTTTTTTTTCCTTAGTTTAAAGACTTTAAGAGATATTTCGGTTTTAAAAGACTATTTATAGAGCAAAGGACTTTAATAAAATTGGAACATGAGCTATTTTGAAACATAATTCCACATCCTATTTTTAACCCTGATTGATCTAAAAGGATGTCACAGGAAATGACACCAAAAAGAAGAATTAAAACTCTGGCTTCAAAAATAGCACACAAATTTTCTCTTAATGAGGTCCAAACCAATGACAGATTTACTGTATTGACAGCTGCATATTCAAGACCTGATACTGCAAATGATACCATTTCAAAGGCACTGAGCCAACTAGAAGATCATAGTACTGATAACTAAATCCAACAGCCTCCATAGAGACATGCTTAAGGGCATAGACAAACTCTGTGACCAATGCTCCCTCCAAAAGTAGCATCTTTATGTGGTTCCAAGTGGCAGAGGATGAAAGCATCTGTGTACTTTGTGTCACCAGATTCAGCACTGAGGTGAGGGGGTTTTGACTAGGTGATCTCCAAAGGTGCCTTCCAAACTCAACAATGAAACGATTCTGTGAGATTGCTGAAAGAAGAGGATAAATAGCTATGGATTAAAAAACAAAACAAAAGAAACAAACAAAACCCAAAACCAGTAATAAGGGTGCTTTCAGTTTTACGAAAATAATGCCAATGACCTTCTGTACAAATTAATATAGAAGTCATCAAACTGCCACTCTAAAAAAACCTCACAATTCATGCATGGAGGAGAGATTGGATTTTATGGTCTGTTGTTATCTGCCACCCTCAATGAAACCAAATCTTTGGTTAGTGGCATGGTGCAACTGAATGTTGAAGTTTTTCAAGTTTTGTCCAGAGCACTGTGGAGTTTACAAGCTCCTCCTTTCATTAAAGGAATGAAAAGAAACATCTAGCTGTTACCTGTCTTTGCTGAGATTCTAACACCCTTCTTTTCTTTGGTCTGAAAACAACTCTTTCCCATTTAATAACTTAGCCCTAAGATTTCTGTGCTTGGCATTTTACTTCAGACAAATCACTTTCTATTCTAAGTTAGATGTTCAGTCAGATGCTCAAGGTGAGTATTACATACAAAATTAACTTCAACCATTTCTGCAGATAATCACCTCTGGATCACTAGAATTCACTGGGCCACAGTATAACAGAGAGAGAAAATAATGCTACATCTTTTTGACACTACAGGAGGAAATTTTAATAGCTAAATCTTTGTGGATGAGGCAGATGTCTATGAGCGAGCATCACGCTCTGCAAACATTTTCGTTCATCTATCAGTAGATAATTATCTAAAATTGTATATAACAGCACATGAGAATTTGTTCTGTTTAATCTTAGAAAGCTGGCAAGATATTTCCTCTTTACCTCTTCCCCAAACATTTATATCTCATGCTTCTTAACACTGAGTAAAGGACACTGGGTTACTGATGATGTTGAGTCATTGATTCACTGATCCATACAGCCATTGGTCGCTTTCTGAAGCAGGACCTTCTCTTCTTGCAGAGTCATGTGTTTTCTTGGAAAGTCTCTGATTTATTTACTGATAAAGAGCAACTATTATTTCCTTGTCAGAACAGAGAAGGTGCTTCAGATAGGATGCATCTGTTGTGTACTTTATTCGTACTGTTCTTTTCCATTGTATACAACAGCCTATCCTACCTACCTAATAGACTCAGCGTAAAGAAATCACACATCTGTTTGTGGATGATTCAAGATCCAAGATTACAGTTATATTTAGGGTGAAGTTTTTCTTTCTTCTTCTTCTCATCACATCACAATAGCCTAATAGAAACAGAAAGAATCTATTGCCTGGAACTGCAAGGTTTGATTAGCTACAGTATGTAAGCATAAAGGTGTTACCATGTGACAAGTTTGAACAACATTTGATTTAAAATTGCTTCTATGAAAACTAATAAAACGGAGCAATATTGGTCTAATAGGTTTGTTCTTTTATGGATCAAGTCAAATGGTGCACAGAATATTTTTATTTTCACTAGCTAAATGTATCTAGTTATGTAATGGCCAGACTATTGCAATGGGAATGCTAATGATAGTAAACAGCCAGGGCACTCTATTCCAAATCAAATGGGTTCAGAGATTACTCATTTTCTTTTAGAATAACAAATGGACTTGTCAAGAATAAACAGAAGGAAACCATAAAAGTGAAACACCTGCTATTTCTTTTTCACAGATGTGGCTGCATATGGGTAGAGATACTTAAAAATAAAATACTTGAATTATTATCCAGAAAATTAATCACTCTGTGGTATCATAACATCAAACAGAACTAATACAAAAAATAAGAAATCTCTGAAATCTGTACCACTAGCACAGTTCCAATGAATCTCTGTCACTAATATCCATGTTATTGTTTTCCCAAGGATTTTTATAAAATATTGTCTTTAAGCTTCAAAGTGTCATAGGAGTTTACAAGTCATTAACATTGATTCTTCACTTTCAGTACACTCAAAACCAATACCAGATATCTGTTTGGTCACAAAGAATACATTCTCACTGAAAGAATTTAGGTGATGGCTTCTTTCAGCTTTGGACATTAAGATGAAGGTACTAAAATTTTGGCTTCTCTTTTGAACCTAGCACCAGACAGATGTTCCCAACAGAAATATATGGATACTATGTAGTTCAGAGGGAATTAACTATTTGATATGTATCAGCAGCTTGTAGATAGAATTATAATTAATTAAATAGTCTAAAATTTAGGGGATCTGAATTTAGCTCTCTTTTCTGTTGTCATATGGTATGTGGCTTCTGATGCTTATACATTCATAGGTGAAATTCTGGTTCTGCAAAACTGTAGTGGAGTTTTGTCTATAGCTTAAATGAGATTCCATTATCTACCTCATAAAATACAGGTGTAAATAGTTCCATTTCCTATCACACATTTGGTTTTA
The DNA here is from genome assembly GCA_033628505.1 of Tringa tobata. Taxonomy (NCBI): domain Eukaryota; kingdom Metazoa; phylum Chordata; class Aves; order Charadriiformes; family Scolopacidae; genus Tringa; species Tringa tobata. The sequence continues at coordinate 2,499,441 of JAHREE010000228.1, read as the reverse complement.
TTTTTTCATAGGTCAATATACAGTACCTGGGAGAAGTCGTCACAGAGACTCCTGTTTATGCTAGGCTAAGTCAATAAAATAGTCTGAAAAATATCTTTCCTAGTGGCTAGAAAAGCAAGGTACTTCCTCATCAAACTTTTAACCTTTTGCATAAAAGGCTTTTATAAATGTTATATTATTACTAATCCGGATGGATTGCAGAAAGTTAATACAATAAAATATGATTTAATGTAGTTTATATTAATTAATAAATATTCAGATATAAGGTGTATTCCACACATAATTTGGAGTTCTAATTTGCCCATTCTCCGCACTTAGAGGATGTGGCTAGTTCCAAGTGTACTACAACACTCAGACAAGAGTGAGTGAGATATTCTTTGAAGGATAAAAGAGCCAAAGAACCAAAGATCAAGAGGAAGGGGGGAAACTGTGGAAGTTATCAAAATTATGTGGAAACTCTGACCAGACAGAGGTAAATAAATCACAGCATAATGAAGGGTGGAATGGGTCATTCTTGATGTGTTTGGGGATCTTTTTCAGGAATTCTTCAGGCAATTTCCTAGTCCTATACTCTTACTCCCTACCGTTCCTGTGAAATGGAGCTAAGATATGGAAATCTGGGTGTATTTGCTGCTTTGGCAGCTTTTCTCTCTTTTCTTCCCTCAACTCCTGTGCCATTCCATGTCATCCCCCATGAGATGAAAGTGGCAGTGGACACTGCATCAAGAGACTGTCAGAGTGCTATGTAGAGAAAGAGGACTGTCCAGTTATAGAAATGTGCATGGGTTGACTGTCCTTATTCACCTGGTGTTTACCAAGCACGAGTTTGTTGTTGGAGATCAGAGGTTATTTGCTGGATGAACTTTCTGCTGATTTCTTTTTTTTGCCACAGAAAATTACCCTGGTGCTTTCAGAGTTGTCTGACAGAGAATGGGTGGAAAAACATGGAAGGTGTGTGTGTGTATGGCTTATACTTCAAGTGTGCTGACTTGCTTGAGTGTGTGGCCCAATAAAGTGCTGACAGCTGAAGTCCTGAAACTGAGTTCTATGTGTCCCTAGTGCTTCTCATTGTGCAATTTGGCTTCTAAGATACCTGCTTTGGAGCAGATGATGAATTGTGACTAAACATGGTTATAGACATAGATATGTAATTTTATTCAGATAATTCAGGGTTCTAGAGACTTGAGGAAGTCTTGGGATTCTTGAGTGATTCTGACACCATCTGTTTATTTCTCCTGGTGTTTGGTCCAGAGTATAGTTAACTCAATGAGGAATATTATTTACTCCTCCAAATTACCTTGCAAAGACTAAGGCACACTCAGGCCCATAATAATTCAGTAGTAAATCATTTACATTATGATTCAGAGCTCATCTATGTCTGTGGAATTTGCCTCATTAACTTCAATGGACTTTGCTGACAGTGCATGTAAAGAGATTGATAGATTAAGAGCATTGCAGTAGTAAAGGTTTAGCTAAACCCTAGGTTTAACTGGGTGTGTTGATAGAATTTTGCCTAGATATTTGACTTACGATATTTCACCTACAGTTTATGATGGCTGTGAACTAACTGGAAGGAAAGCAAGAGTATGCTAGCTTGCTTAGCAGAAGTATTTGGTTGTCTGCCTGGAAGTCCGCTACCTTTGAAGCAAGTGGAAGGTTCAGCTGTAATGATGTAATGTAATATTGGCATCTCAAAATTAGAACAACTTCTGGAGGCAAGCCTGAAAGGGCTTTGATCAAGAAATACAGAATAAAATACTCAAAGTCATGGGTGACATATGTAACCAAATATGGTTTAGGGAGCATTTGGAATAATTAATGTGTGAAGCTGTCAGAACCCTGAGGGCACTAATAGGCCTTTATGGCTCTGATCAGCCTCACCTGAGCCTTCCAGCCAAAACAGCTCAAGAGCTTGACCCTCGTTAAGCTTGGCCTGAGACTGACTGACTGACCTCTATGCATGGCCATGGGTCTTGTTGATAATGATTTTCCCAAACATGGACTGATGTTAGGGCCCCGTCTTGCCATCATAAAGTTGTGTCAGACCCTGGTTGCCCTCACTGGGCACAAGATGACTTCCTGGTTTTAGCCTGACTCTCTGGAGATGCCTGCTGTGCTGGGCTCAGAGCTGCTAGCTCTGGAATTCACCTTAACTCCTGGCCCTTGTGGTGTCCTGACAAAAGGAAAAAAAGTAGGAAAGAGGTGGGTTTTTGAAGCTCCTTTTCTAAAATATTAATATGTCATTAACTGATAAAGGTAAATGGGGAAGGAAGTTATGAATCTAGAGTATGAAATGATTTTGTTGTGTATCTTTAGAGAGGTGATTATTTTGCTGTTTGCATAACAATGAAATAATGCTAATTCAGGTATACCGGCATTCTCTGGGAACCTATAGTTTGTTATAACTATTTCAGGCCTGTAACTCAATGAGACAGCACTGCTATGTTTCAAAATAATATGTATTTTGTTGGCTTTATTTAATACGATTAACAAACAAGTAGTTGCTCAACAGTCTTGTTCGGGTTTTTGCTTGTATCTAGATGTTGTCAACATGGTCAAAAGCCCTTCAGTGACTTTAGGAGGTATATTAAACTCCCAGTATAATCAGCTAAATACTCATAGAGAAAATTCTGGTAGCATGTTTGGCCTTGCTAATTAAAAATATCAGGCTGATGTTCTTGTGAGAGCTCTTCTTGAAGAGAAAGGAGGCTCTTAATGTTGTATCATATTGATGATCCTATTTATTATAGCAGTAGAAAACCCCATGTTACTCCTACAGACAGCTTGTAGTTAATGGTTAGTATTTGTTAGCCATGTTCAGCAATTTTTAATAATCAGATCATAATTACTTTGCAGGCCTGAATTTAAAGCTTTTGAGTGCTACTAAAATGATACTTCTTGAAACTTTTATGTTACATCCTTAAGAAGGCAGAGACAAGAAAAGTTAAGAACATAAAGAGCATTCAACATAGGGAGCAGTGAATTCTATTCAAATTGTATATGAAGTAGAGATTTCTTCAAACTCCTGGGAATACCAGCAGCACAGCAGTGTGAACAGACATTGCTGGTATTTAATGAGTTTGTATGGATGCAGAACTGAACACATTTCTACACTGCAATTTTAGGTTAGCCAGACTTTGGGAGACTGCTTTATATTTAATTCCTGCTCTGTATCTGGGAAGGTCCTACGTAAGTATTTTTGAGGGTCTGAGATTAAAATATTAACACTATTGTGCATAAGATTATCAATATAAGTTTGGGTTTTCCTCAGACACAGCCAGATTAGCAGAGTTTGAAAGCAGAAAAGTCAGGTTAGCATTCAGCTGAGAAACTGCAGGATGCTGATAATAGAGATAAGGAGAGTAAATATGCATAATCTGGATCCTGAGTCCAAACCAGTAAAAATCAACTAAAATATGACTTTTGCTTTCTAACTGGTGCTAGTTAGGTGTTGAAATGCTAAATCAGAACATTTTAGAACGTGGACATCTCTAAAGATCAGTGTGCAATTCTGGTGCCAGGAGAGACTGCTTACCCCCTGCTATTTTTAGATGCTCTCAGTACAAGGGATCAATATTTCATCGTGTCTAAAGCTGAGGGTATGGCATGAGCTAAAGGACAATGAAATATCATGCTTTGCCAGCTCCTTTCTGAAGGATACAGGTTATGTGGGTGAGGTCCAGTAGCTCTCTACTAAGTAAATCCCTGGCTTGCAGAGCATTCTAAAGGCTAAAGACATTTTTGGGCCTCCTTGCTCATTGTTGCAACCCTCAGCAGTTCCTTGGTAGCAATTACTTTGTTGGATACTCTGAACATATTTTGCTTGTGCACATGGACTGCTCTCCATCTTGGACTCCCCTAGATAGTATACAGGCCATACGCATCCATGTGTTCTGTAGTCCGTGTGAGCCCAGTAATTCAAATGACTGTCAACACTGTGTCCCTATCAGTGGTATCAGGCTCCTCACATGAAATAATATTTCTGTTACTAGATGTAAAGCAGACTTTTTCTGTTCACCCATGCGGAAGTTAGAAGTGAGATTTATTAGGGCTGAGTACTAATCCTCTTGGGTTGTAGAACATAATCTTCATACTTTTCTGGGCATAAGTTCTCTGAATCACTTTACATAAATCCAAGATTTGATACAGTATGAACAGGCAGATTCATGTGAGTTAGTACAGCAGTACAGACACTGTCAAGGAGTAGGCTAATAATTTGAAGATGGAGCTGAGGACCCTAAGAGATTTGTCCAGTGCAGTCTGAACTCTAAACCACAATATCTTCAGTTAATAGCTGTGTGGGTGCGACTCAGTTACGCTTGGCTGCAAAAACTACTTTAAGTGTATTACAGAAACGTGTTGAGGTGTCCAGACAAAAAACTATTCTCATGCTTTAAATAAATGGGAAGAATATCCCTATGTGACAAAAATGGTTCTTTGTAAACCACTTTTGGCATGGAGAACTTCCTTTCCTTCTGTTTGTTTGTTTTTGGTTTTTTTTTGTTCCAGAACTTGCCTGTTTTCAGAAATTTACTTCTTCATGTCGATGTCTTCCTAGATCTGGTCAACAAAGAATACATGGCACAAAATTGGGTCTAGAGGCCCTAGAGCCTGGAATATTTCATTGCCAATGCGTTCTCTAGAGCCAAAGTACACCCCTGTGAAGAGAACCTGCATGAGGCTTCATAATTAAGTCTTGTAAAAGAGCGGGTTTCTCTCTTACCAGAAACCAAAGTGTCGTAAATAGTAATGTTAGGTCAGAAGCAAGGAAGAAACTGAAAACTAAGACATCGACTCCACTGTTCTTTTTCCTGTCTGTATGTAGCCCTTCTCTGACAAGAAAAGAGTACTTCACTTTTAATTTCTCTATAGACCTTCATTCAGCATGCTTCAGGTTCAGAAGTTTGGAGTAGTAATCTAAGTAGGCACTTCTTAGGTTGGAATTGTCTTTAAATGGGGCTCCTGGAGTAACTTTACGTTGTATTTTTTATTTTTTTCCTAAATCAGTGATGGGGTCTTCCAGCCTGAAAGAGTGAACCTAGCTTTGCTTCTTATGTGTCTTGCATGAAGTTATAAGATTGCTTTACAAAAATCTCTATAATTTTTGTTAAGTAATGAGGTATATTACGGCCTGGAAAATAAATCATATGAAGAGAGGCTGAAGGAGATGGGACTGTTTAGTATGAGGAAGGGGAGGCCGAGGGGAGACCTCATCACTCTGTACAACTACTTGAAAGGACACTGTAGAGAGGTTGGTGCTAGTCTCTTGTCACAGGTAATTAATGACAGAACGAGAGGGAATGGCTTCAAGCTCCAACAGGATAGGTTTAGACTGAACATTAGGAAAGAATTCTCACGGAAAGAGTGGGCGGGCATTGGAATAGGCTGCCCAGGGAGGTGGTTGAGTCACCATCCCTGGATGTGTTTAAGAGACGATTAGATGCGGTGCTGAGGGATATGGTGTAGGGGAGGACTTTGTAGGGTAGGGTAGGTGGTTGGACTCGATGATCCCAAGGGTCTCTTCCAACCTAGACAATTCTATGATTCTATTCTATGATATTATCATAAAGAAGGTTCTGTAGACCTATAACACTATGATGTAACTGTTGCTCTGAAAACCCTTTATCTTTTTATAAAAGGGTTTCTATCCCAAATGGAATTTTTTTTTTATTTTATTATTTCCTATTATTTGTAGAGGATTCAGGGCCATTGGTCATGAATGTTTTGAGAGCATATCAGATCTAGAATCTCTCTGACAGATAATTTGAAACCTGACAGACCTAACAAATATCTTATTAGTCTCCTGATGAAACCAGGTATGTAAATTCAATGTGGGTGAAACATGATCACTTTGATTTGTGGGGTGCCTTGGAATGTAAGATACTGTATGCCAGAACAGTTTAAAAGGCCATTTTTCTTTCCTATTTGGTTATGGAAAAGCATGTAGCTTAGAGGTAAGGTAGGAGTCAAGGCAGCAAGTATTTTTCTTTCCTACTCTGTGCAGCAAGAAACAAATTAAAGTCAAGAGAAGGAAAGATGTTCTAATAGGAAATTGAACAGCAAGTTGAATATCTGTTTAAAAAAGCAGGACCACAAGTTCCATTAATAACACCTAAAGCAACATTTGCCTTTAATCATCATGATTATATTCATTTGAGTCTATTCTGCCATTGTAAGCACAGAATGGCTCCAAAAAACTCACTGGAAAAAATACTAAATTATATAAAGCATTTGAAGTAAAGAAAAAAAAAATCTGTCTTTTGCTACTGTCCTCAGATTGTTTGCCTTTATGAAAAGGAAATTGATGGCAGCATCAGTTTAATGTTTATCAATGTAAGAGGCTGGTCTTCGATGGAAGGTTTATTTGGCCCCTGTCATGAGGTCCAAGTGCAGTACTGAAAACTGCTATTTCATCTTGTGACATAAGCATCTTTGTAAACAGGTGGCCCTAGTGGAGGGGAGATAAATCCTCTAACTCTGTACTTAGGGCTGGTAATGTTTGCTTAGAATAGAGGTGTGGGAGTTTACTTCATGCCTTTGCCCTTCCAAGTAAGTTTTTTTTTGTCTTTCAAGGTCTATTCATATAAGGTAGATCAGAGGGCAGCTTCATTGGGAGAATAATAATGATTTTTTTAACAGAATATGTGAGGTATTGCCTAGCTATAGTATGTGGTATGCAGGAGCTAGAAAAAATAAGACCAAAACAAGATAAAAATTCCCAAATGAAAGCCTCTAAAAATTATATCCAGATAAAATTTCTATTGGAGTCACAATGATAACCTTTGGGGAGGACAAGACAACACCCAAACCTAATGAATTTCCTTGCTTGCGTCTTTGAAGTGCTCCTTCATGCTTGTTATTCAATGGAGGACATAATTCTCCTTGTTTATGTTCGCAAGGGTCATCTGACCTTGATAGAGTTATTTCAGCTTTATACCAGTACAAGAACAATGTCAAGCCCAGTGAACCAGTGTTTGCTCAATTAGAGCCAAGAAAATCTCCACGCAGTCACAAATCAAATACTCGAGTCCTTCCCTGCTCTGCAAATATTGCTGGTCACACAGATAAATCCTTGAGATCCCAGGCAGGAGTTACTCATTCATGACACTATGTGTATACATATATGTGTCTGCATATATATGTATTGATGTATGTATATGCATGTATATATGTGAACATGCATATCCTTATATGATACCTTTTTATTCCAAGACATTTTTTAATTTACTTTATGAAAAGCTAACCTAGACACCACTGCTGTGTTTCCCTAGCTTTCCTTTTTGGTATCTGATTGCATATGAAACTACACACCAATATCTCAGTTGTGATCACAATTTCACATGTAAATAATCCTGCATGGTTGGTTTGCTCGTCTGCAGGTGTAGTGTCTAGGCTTAGGTAAACTGGTGAAGCAATTCAGTTGTTCAATTAACTGGTTATCGTGCAGTCACAGCAGTCACACATTTACCATGTGGTGATGATACATACCAAGTGGGACCACAAACCTGTGCATGCCAGTTTGCAATTGGACAGATAACTGAAGATACTGCTAGTCTTTTCCCTTTTCGTTCTCAAAAAGACTGCAGTTGTAAAAATTGGGCAAACAACTCATTGGGGTTTTATTTGTTCATTCAAATAAAAAGATGACATATTGTTTGACTTGCAATTTAGAAAGCTTTAATAACTACTATTCCAATAATGCATCACAAACTGGCTCTGGGGAGCAGTGTTTCAGAGTGAGTGGTGCGTCACAACCAAATGGAATTACTAAACCCCTTTGATGCCGTGAAAGACGAAATCAGGACTCAATAGTCGGGATGACTATTAAGCAGGTATCCTTTATTGCAGCGCTGGATGCACAGAGGATAGCTCCTCCAAATGTGTGTGCCACCTGCGGCATTTCCTTTGAACTTATACAATGAAGCATTACATATTCATAAAGTCCCTATACATATTCATAATATTTCCCCGAAAAGGGCGGTCTTTATTACAATGAGTCTCCGCCTTTAACTCTTCCCAGCCACACATGCGCAGTACTTCCTGGTGGTCCTGGGCAGGGGTCTCGGGGATGAAGGTCGCGTGTCTTTCTCGCTGCGCACTTTTCACCTTTCTGGATGATCGCTTTCACAAGACAGCTGGGTTCCTTCTTTGAATCCCGTATCTCCCAGCGAGGTCAACATGACCGCTTTACTGCTTCAATACATCCTTTCTTGTTTAAACATCCTACCAGTAATTCATTACCATATGGTACCTTCCTCTTGGAGCCCCCCAATTGTCAGAGATAAGATAACATTGTGCTGCTCTCACGATTGCTACCTACATGCCTGCCTTCCTATCTTGTTACTTATCGTAGCTCTGCAGGGGAGTAGGCCCTTGTTTGTGGTCAGCCAAGTTATATTTGCTAACTCCTATTTAGGTAAGCAACCCTTCAAGCCATACCTAGCTTTATTCTTTAATTCACTTTTTAATGTATAGAAGACTCAGAAAATCCAGCTGTGGACTGTCTGGACTAGCCTTACCTTTAGCTGTGGGGCTTCTTAAAGGTTTGCTGACTAGCAGCTGCTTATTACAGCATTATTTTTTTTTTCTCCAAAACATTAATAACAATATAACAACCGCCCCAAAACACATCTCAAAATATCAGGTCTAGAAGAGGACCTAATAAAACTACAGTGTGGCCAGTTACAGTCAGAATGGTAGCCATTAGTTCAGCTCTGAATATCAGGAGACATTTGGCCAAGCATACTTGCTGGCTGTTGAATTTGGTTTGACATCGACTCATTTTTCTACAGATTGACAGTTAAAAGCTAGGTTCTCTAGAGTCTGTAAACTGTGATTTTTATATCCAGTAGCAATTTGAAAAACTAATGCTAATGCAGGTTTATAATAATGAGCTCTTTGAGTGAATATCCCCATTAGATGCCCCATTTTCAAGACTTCTCTTATAATGTTAAAAGTTGCCTTTTTTTTTTCATTTAACACTATTTTTTTGCTTTTGCCTTTTTTTGCCATTACTGTTTTCAACAGAAAACATCCTAATTATCCTGGCTACTCAGTCCCTTCTACTTATAATGGTTTCCTTATCTATCGTTATAGTGTGATCACACTAATGATAGTTTCTCATACCTCTGTGGTGTAATTAATGTAATATTGCAGGCTGAAAAGCATCATTTTCAAAAAGCCTCTTAACTTTTATATGTTCATTTGCAGCTATCGAATAATGTGCATACGCTCTGGAATGCAGGAGCTACCATAAGAGAGCACAGTAGTGGTCCATCTACTGTGATATTCCATCTCAGACCATAGCCAATCGCATATATTCCAAGAGAAAATATAATTTCCCTATTGGCTATAATAGTAAAAATAACTGAATAGCACTGCCTTACCCATGGGGGAAGTTTGTTGTGATTGCATTTAACTGTTCTAGCGTATCATCCACATCATTCACTTCCAGTACAAAGCTCTTCTAAATGCACTGATGTCTGGGGCATTTTAGACATCAAGGGAGGTGGAGGGGGAAGAGTAATACATCTCATTAAAACACTTGTATGCCTCTGCAGTCAGCCTGAATGTAACATCCAGAGCAGTGTCTGAACTTGCACTCTTCTGTCTTTACTTTAAATTATTCTGACCTTACATGGAGTTATCCCTGCTCTCTGGCCTGCTCAAGTACTCCCTCTCCTGATAGACGTCTGGGCTGTCCATATCCCATGAAGTTCTGCGCATCTCTTGCTACGTTCCCTGGTTATACTATGATCTCTGCATTGCATTTCAGTTTCTGGCCTGTACTTTCTCTTCGTATGATTCAGGATATGTAATGACAAGATTTACCTTGCTCTGACCAGGTGTCTGTGATTAGTCTTAAAGAGCAGTCTGTTAATTGGAATGGGGGTGGGGAAGCAGAGAAGACTTAATGAAGTGTGGCAGTGTCTCCAGTCTTGCATCTCCATGCAGCGTAGCAGCCTTATTTACAGATGCTAGGAAATTCCCACTTTAGAGATGCTTCACAGTATGGAGTCCTCTATGGAAAGAATGTCACTTTATTTTCAAAAAATTTTGCTGATAGTTCATTGAATAATATTCCCCTAGGATACGTACACCTCGTTGGCACTCCTTCCCTTCCAGGCTATCAAGATTAACATACAGACTACCTGCATTGGCTGGTCAACTCAAGAGTAAAGGACAAAATGTATTTCAGACTTTCAAGCCTTAATATTGTCACAGTCTAATGCTAGGGCAGACTTTAACAATCCCTTCCTGCTGCAAATCTTCCAAATGGCTATAAAATTTTCCCTTAAGTTCCCAGCTGAATTACCAGAACTCCTAATTTCTCTGTTGATATTAATGTGCCTCTAATTTTGTGGCAGCTGGTGGGAGATTTAAGCCATTGCAGTATCATGTTAAAGCTAAAGTGTGTCTGTGGAGTGACATTTGCCAAATAAGTGCCATATAACCACCACACAAAGAATTTTATTAAAACCATTCCTAGGCTCACACCATCTGTTTGGAAGGAAGACAAAATTCATTGAGCAAAGTGACCCAATCAAGCAAACTGATGTACAGAATGTTATACTAAAAACAAAGCAAAGCAAATGCAGAATGACAAATTCTGTGTTGTGTTCTTTTCCTCTGCTGTGGTGGGTACTCCCACCTTTTATTTTGGAACAGTGGGAAATGGGTTCAAAGGTGGAGGCAAGTTATTTGGAGCACAGTGCTCAGCCCAGTAGACGTTTGCATTTTTTATTCATTTGGGGCTGATTTAGCACAGCTCTTCTCTGAGAAAAAGTTGGGCCTGTTCTCAGGAGACAGGGACTCTAATCCTGCCTTTGCTGCTGTCTTATTCAGCAACTTTAGATTAGTTGCTTTATCCAGCATGTGTCATTTTGTCTCTACTCCAGGCTGTACAACAAGCACATAGTAAATGGGTTCCCAGTCAGCCTTAAGATCTTGGTTGATAGTGTAATATTTAAGTCAAAAATTCAGAAAGCTTTCTTACTGGCCGAGGCTTACTGCTGTAGGAGTATCTGGGGAAATATATGCTTCTTGTGAAATGTTTACACCCTGTGGTGCTGCAAACATGGCTTGCCCAGGCAGTTTCTTCTCTCCTAGAAGAAGCTCCAGAGGTGCTCTGCTTCCAATACATCCATTGGAAATTTCTGCAAGTGGAGAGAAATCCCAGATAACTGAAAAGCTATTGAGCTTTATATTTACTCTGCCAGACTCATTTGCAGTGTATTTTCCTCAGAAATTGTAGCTTTCCTCTGAATCTGGAGCTAGCTTTGGTAAGAGAAAAAAAAAAGATTTGTAGAGACTTGTTTTATGGTATTGTTTCTAGGTTAAATGTGGCAAGATGGGGGGGGGGATATATTTTGCTCTGATTGGGTCTTACAGCCAAAATGCCTTTTGGAGTCTTTTAGTTGTTGAAGAAATGCTTGTTTTAGTTGCTCATCCAAACACAATGTGTATAATGCCTGGAAAGCTCACCAAAACAAGGGTTCAGTTATAGTGATCAGAAAACTGCTCAGATAATAACTTCACACAGAAATGTTTTAGATGCAAAATACTTTGTCCTGTGTCTAAAGACCTAGAGTTTTTACTACCTGTCAGAGAGCCCTATGGTATTTAGAATATTTAGTTCACCGTCTGCACATGGGGCAGGGAATTATAATCCCTCTTTTAGAGTTAGAGAAGTCACAGGGAAGGTAACAAATTGGCCTGAAATCACATGGGAGGTGTCTTCACAGTGCATATTTGAGAAGCTCAAGTTGTCTATGGCTAGAATTGGTCTTGGGAGTTTGATCAATTTTTCTTTCATCACATTTAATTTCCATAGAAACAAAGGTAGAAGTAGTTTTGAAAATTGGATACCAGCAAGCCAAATCAGGCATTAGGACTTTTCATTTGGTGATTTCAAGTTGGAAAATCCTCTTTTGCTTTAATACTTGTCACCTTTCTCAGTGATGATTCTAGTCTTGGACATTGAGTGTGAGATAGGAGCTATCTTTTAAAATCGGACCAAATAACAGACCCCCTCCTCCTTCCCGGTGCCCCAGTTCCTTGCCTAAGGATAGAGCCAGCGAAGAAATCTCCAAACTGAGTGCCTAGAGATGCTTGCCTCCTGTAACTGGAGCTGTCTTTGTTTGGATCCTCTTCATTTCTGAGAAATGATGGCTTGACAGATGGAAGGACTATGTGACTTCTGCAAATAAGGACAAAAACAACAGCAGCAATGATCATGAAGGAGAGAGGGGAGGGAAATACTTCCAAAGTGCTACTGCTTCTGCTGCTGTAAATGTGGAGTATGATATATGTGGTAATTTGTGCTTTGTTTTCCCTGCTATTTCATTACACATTTACTGTTTTCAGACATACGCAGGAGCCAAGTACTATGGAATGTTTTAAAACGAGAAGTGATGCACTCTCCTTTCCCAGCTCACTCAACTGCAAAGACCAAATTCCGTGACACTGTAAGGACAAAATGATAGATATGATGGAATGCACACAATTCAAGATGTGAACAGTGAAGCAAAACACCTGCTCAGAAATACATATCTGGGATGAACTTCTGCAGAAATTAGCTCTGTTTGAGGGGTGGGAAGCTATTCACATGCATTTACTGCAGTTGAAGTTCGTAAAGAAACATTTTCTATTTCTTTAACATGTGAATTGCAGAAATGGATTTTCTAAATGAAAGATTTCCACCACTAAATCCTTTTAAGTGTGTCCTAGTTCCCAGAAGACAGCTTGGAAATTGCTCCCAGGCAACAGACACTTATTTCAATGTGTAATATTCAGTGAACCTTTCAAAATATCCTTAATAATAAAACCCATGTGTGTGGACATCACACTAATATAGGTGATTTATTGATTACATTTCCTCTGAAATATGAACTGGACTGGTTAACTCGGTGCCCCTACAGAACCTGAGAAATGCAAACTATAGAGGGATGATTAGAGAATATGAACAGAAACACCTGCCTCAGCAAATTAACAGGTGTTTGAGTCCTGTTCTGTAAGCAAGTAGCAGAAGTAATGATTTAAATCCCTGGCCAACTTGCACTTCTGCTGCACAAGAGGAGAACAGCTACAATTTTGGTGGTGAAAAGAAGTTAACCTCATCAAGAGTGGATGTTTTATAATATGTCTGTGCAACAGATCAGCATTATACATTTGTGACCATTACTTACCTCTCCAGTGCTAACTCATACAGGTCATCATTTTAATTTTAATAGGATTACTGAAGGTGAATCTCAGCCTGTGGGGAATGAGCTAGCCTAGTGCCTTTGCAGCCTTTTTATCCCAAAACAGGGAATGAAATTAAAGTGGTATATTGGCTCTGAGGTGGATCTTGAAAAAGAGGCGAGGCATAAGTAAGTTAAATTAATTCATACAGCAGTGAAAGAGAGTCTACATTTGTCTGACGACTGTCATGTTGTTTTTCTGGAGAATTCTAAACATTAAAATTCTAAACTTAGTGGACAGACTATCTTGAATTTAGAGAACAGAATGCACTTAGTTACTATGACTTTAAGGTTTAATCATAAAGTGGGCTTTTATCTTGCTGTTAGATTAGAGACCATAGAAGGGAAAATAGTTATACTTTTGGAAAAGGTGTCACCTTAAAATGAAAGTCAGTGGACCTGTGAAGTAGTTTTGAATAACTGAAGTAAATGGGGAGATATTTACAAATCAATTTGAATTCAGTGAGATGAGCAGGAATGAGTGCCAGAGATACACTGCACGAAATTTTTCTTCGATGCAATTAGTATTATATCTACCCATCTGTGATTGTAACTAAACAAAACAAAAAAAGACTGCAATATCCAGTTTTCTTCTATATGCAGGCATGAAATAAACAAAAGATTTCCAAAACAATCCTCTAGGAAAATGACAGAAGCCAGTGGAAGACAGATGTTTGCAACTCAGACTTAGAGCGAATGGCTTGATGTCCAAGTGGAAACCAGTGAGAGTGGCATTCCTCAGGGGTCAGTACTGGGATTGGTGCTGTTTAACATCTTTCTCAGCTACATGGACAGTGGGATTGAATGCACCCTCAGCACGTTTGCCAATGATATCAAGCTGTGTGGCACGGTTGACATGTTGGAGGGGAGGGATGCCATCCAGAAGGACCTGGACAGGCAAGAGAAGTGGGCCCATGCCAACCTCATGAAGTTCAGCCAGGCAAAGTGCAAGGTCCTGCACTTGGGGTGTGGCAATTCCAAGCACAAATATAGGTTGGACGGAGAATGTGTTGAGAGCAGCCCCGAGGAGAAGGACTTGTGGGTGTTGGTTGATGAGAAGCTCAACATGAGCTGGCAATGCACAGTTGCAACCCAGAAAGCCAACCGCATCCTGGGCTGCATCAAATGGACTGTGGCCAGCAGGTTGAGGGAGGTGATTCTTCCCCTCTATTCTGCTCTGGGGAGACCCCACCTGGAGTCATGTGTCCAGCTCTGGAGTCCTCAGTGCAGGAATGTGGGCCTGTTGGAACAAGTCCAGCAGAGGCCTGTGGAGGTGATCAGAGGGCTGTACAGACTAAGAGAGTTGGAGTTGTTCAGCCTTTATAAGAGAAGGCTTCAGGGACACCTTATAGCAGCCTTCCAGTACCTGAAGGGGGCCTCCAGGAGACCTGGGGAGAGACTCTTTATCAGGGAGTGTGGTAATAGGATGAGGGATTATGGCTTCAAACTGGAAGAGGGTAGATTTAGATAAGATATTAGGAATAAATTCTTTACTGTGAAGGTGATGAGGCACTGGAACAGGTTGCCCAGAGAAGTTGTGTATGTCCCATTTTGGAGGTGTTCATGGCCAGGTTGGATGGGGCTTTGAGCAACCTGGTCTAGAGGGATATATCCCTGACCTTGGCAGGGAGGTTGGAACTAGGTGGTCTTTAAGGTCCCTTCCAACTTAAACCATTCTATGATGTTATGATTTTATAAGATGGTTTATTGAAGGTGATCTTGTTTCTGTGCAGAACTTGTTTTACAATGGTTTGTACGCTCTGTAATTTTTTCCTGTTCAGAAGACTGGATGATTGACTACCTTGAGCATGTCCCTAATCTGTGCATACCAAAGTTCTAAACTTGACTTTCATTCTGAGCTGTTGGGTGCCTGATGAACCTTTCTCGATTGCTGCTCCCTCATCTACACAATTTAATGCATTTAAAAAGGCTGTTTGGGGGATTAGTCAGGCAATGTGTGTTTGCACAGTCTTCTATCTCAGTGCTGCAATTTAATGGTTGGAGCCTAAATTGTACCAATATACAGCTACATTACCAACATATCACCATTACCTTGATACATAAATGAACATTACAGAGCTTCCAAATAAACAGCAAAACTACATTTGTTATAACACCCGCTGCAATGCAAAACAGATTAAATATAACTTCACATTCACTACATTTCTTCTATATGGAGATATTTTTTTTTGGCAAATACTGCTGTAGTCATGCAAGTTACTATCCTGTGTGCACCCGACTCCATTATATTTGACGGTGCAGTGACAACTGAGAGCAAATTGTATTGACAGACCCTTCTTGAACATAATTACTCAAAAAAAGCCATCCTGAATCAATTAATAGTGTAACTCAACTTTAATTCTGAGGCACTCCAACATTCAGAAAAGCAATCAATCTTGTGGCACGGAGCCATATGTTGTACAACCTACCAGATGAGTAGTCATTGGCATAAGGGAGTCACTTATTTATATCACATTAACATCAAGAGAATGGATTTCAATGGGAACACTGTCCTCAATAAAAAGGTCAAGTTTAAACCTTGTGCACTTACATCAAAACAGTTCCTATTACCAGCAGTGTCCAAGGGAGAAAGTTGTATACAGATGCCAAAACCGAATTTGCCATCTATCTATTCACAACCATTTTTACTGGTATTGAAGGCTTTGGTAAAAGCAATAAGGATTTCCACCATCCTTTTTCATTGCCCCATGGTGGGTCTGTGTGTCTCCAAAGACGGAATCTGTCTTAATATCCAAACCATGAAGGACCTGTTACCATGAAGTGTCCTCTATAAAAATAAAGAGCAGGAGATGAGATCCTCTCTTTTTTTTGCTGCAATTAAAGGTAGCTTTCTCGCTCTCCCTTAGGACAGTCATAATATATGATGTTATAATATGACAAGGATGACCATGCTGACATATTGTGCGGTGCTCTCTAGTTGATTAGGAGCTGTATGTCTTTTCCAGGTAAATAATGTTCATCCCCAAGGTTGTGACAGAGGATATTTTCCGTAATCTTTTTTTTTTTTTCCCTAATGCATTTCTACACTTTTTGCTTAAAAATTTATGTTTGTCAAATGACTTTAATGTTAGTGGCTCCTTAAAATAGCTTGTGGCCCTCGGTGTTGAGGAAGTAGCAATAATATGGTAAACTAGATCAAATCTGAGAAGTATTTCAGATTTTTTTTTTCAAGTCTGAATGATGCTTTTTCATATATCTCCTGGTTATTCATTTTTAACCTGACCCTCAGGTCAAGACTTCGATAATTTCATTTCATTTTGAATATTGCAGCTTTAATATGTATCTAGAAACCCTTCGTGAGAGGTTCATTATGTAACTGCTCTTGGTTATAAATGCCCATTTCCATCACTGAAGTCCTGAAAGCTTATAAGGTGGTGGTATGTCACAACTGCTGATTCCACCACAGGGTAATAATATGTCTTTCTGAAAACAAGGAATCTTTGAGTAACAGCTAATACATATTGCTAGATACTACTGTTATTAAAATGCATAATATGAGCTTTAGGTAGCAATAAATACATTAAAAGAAAATAATTAATTATTATTAGTCACGATTGCAAGCAGCCTAGCAAATAGTTTTCCTGTGTAATTGCTTTTTTCAGAAAATGTCTGTTGACCACACTTCATTTTTCATTTTGATGGGTGTAGCTCCATGCCCTCACCCCACAATACAATGTATGACTCTGCCCAATCTTTAGAAAATTATCTGAGTATCACAGCATTGCACTTCATTGAATAGTTTTTCTTTTGTATAAGGGATTATTAATAACTTATCAAAAGTTCCTTACAGTTCATTGTGGTATTACCCTTTTTTAATAATCAATACAGTATAACAGTGAATATAATCTCTGCAGAATATTTAAATTTATGGTGGAGTGACTGTCAAGTAAATAGTATTTGTCATCTTCTTTTATAATCCTGTCCTATAAAGAGCTAGCATGAGAGTAGCTTTCCTTGCCCCATTTACTAGATGAGTATAATAGCTAGAGTCCAGTCATTTTTGTTGCTGTACTTAAATGAGATTCGGAGGGTTACTCACATGTATTAATACATCTGCTGTGTCTGAAGAGAGAGATTTATTCTCTAATTAAAGTCAAAATGAGTTTTTTTCATTGACTTCTGCAGTGGCAGGATGAAATCCTGTGCTTATCTATATATGGTATAGTAGAATACAGTCTTACCTAACCTCTGCGTGATCAATAGGGTGATACAGTAGACAGGTAAAAATTTTTATAAAACTGGCAGTAATTTTCCCTATTTTTTTTGGGTCTTTGTCCACCATGAATACTGAGCTGTGGTGCCTAATCTCTACAAGAACAAGAAAAATTTTTATTAAAATGAGCTAAAATTTGGCAAATCATGTAGAAAAATGTTCTCTACATTTTATTGTAGGTTCTGGACTAGCTTAGGATCCCCAAGATTGTGAAATAATTTTTTGTTTCACAAAATAGCTTATGAACTTTTATTATCAAGCTGTATATATCTATTTTTGTCACCCTTAAAAAAACCAAAAAAACCCAAACCAAAACAAGACACAAAAAAAAACAACCAACCAAACAAACAAACAAAAAAAAACCCAATCCCTTCCCCCAAAACAAACAAAAATTTTGGGTTTTGTTATTTGTTTTGTTTTATACAAAGACTTTCATTGTATGGCTAAATGAAAAAGCAGAACTGACTACGGATCAGCTTTTTTACAAGATTCTCAACCTATAAATGAATCAAAGCCTCAACAAAAAACCCCTTCCAAAAATTGATTTTTCACCCTCAGTCCCCTCTTTTACTATTGTAGTCCTAAATTAACTCCTGATCAAACAACTTCAGAACGTTTTCCTTCACACAGCACCCTGTGGGAATGAGAAATACATTTCAGTAGTTAGAGCAACTCTCTTCATGCTTAACTTTTTCCATATCTGTTAAAATCTACTTGACCAAAGTTTAAAGTAATGAGGAAATGTTTGCAGTACTGGCATGTGATAACGTAACAGGGAATTAATATAATAGATCTTAACTCAACAAGCAAAATTTCCACACAAAGCATTAGGGAAACTATACTTAAAAGAAAATCATGTTCCTTGAAAGAAAATCATGTATCTAGCAGAATTTAACAAGTTTAAATGTCTCAATTGCCTTTTTTTCCATTGTAGTGATGATCAAGAAATAATACTCCAAAAATATTTGCTGTACTATTAGGAGGTGCAGTTATGCATGATATATTATTCTTTGGCATACAGTTAACAGGGAGGCAAGAGTTTTTCCAAGATGTCCAACTAAGCTGGGAGAAAGAATGGGCTAGATGCATCTTCCGACTCCTAAAATAAATAAAAAATTCCCACCTACTGAGACTCAAGCAGTCTAAATAAGAGGCTGCAGAAAATGCTAGATGTGTTTTCCCTTCATTTGGGCTTTCTCCCTCTCCAGTTATTTTTTGACATTTGCCCTTTGCCTGATGTTTAACTTTTTTGAAACAGAAACTGAAAATCAAATTGGCATCTCGCTGTAGAGGAGCCTCTCTATCTTGCCATAACATAGATCCAGTCTATTGAGAAGCTGAAAAGCAATGTTTCCTTTTGTTTCTGGTGGTATAAATCCCATGTAAAAATACGATACTGTTATACCACCAACTGATTTTTGCTCCACTTACATCTGCTTTATTTTCCCACACATGAGTTTTTTTCAATTGAGGCTTCTTAATTTTTCTTGTCATCTCATTCTCCTTTAATCTTTGGTTTGTCTCTGTTTATATTACACTTTCTGTTTGCAGGAAATTAGTCTTCCCTGTTCACCATGCACCCAAACTCACTCTGCAGTATGCGTGCTCTTTCCTCCATACTGCTCCCACAGATCTATACAGCCCTGTTTGATGGCAATGACCCCAGAGTCTCTTGTAATCCTGCTTTGCATCCTGTCTTCATTTAGTCAACTGCTTTGTAATTAGCAAAATAGGAATAGCTGTATCCAGATAATGAAGTGTTAACTGTCCCTATTGTGTGGTAATATGTTGCTTTACTAGTGAATGAAGATATATGCCTGCTTCTTGTGCATTTCTTGATATATGCCTGGATTTCTTGTGCATTATGGGAGGGTTAATCCTAGGGAAAGAGCTGAATCCTCTTTGGTCCAGTTTACCTCTTTACCCTGTTAAATCTTGCCATCATTTTAACAAACAAGTCATAGCTTTAACTGGCTTTAACAGAATCTAAAGGAAGAAACTGTCATGTCCCAACACATGAGCACTCAAAGCAGAATACTGGGAATACTGATCGATTATAACGGTCCAGGGACCCAAGGACTCTCTTTAGCTGGAAAGGTTTGTGGGTCAGATTATTAAAAAAAAAAAAAAAACAGAAAAGAGAAAGTAAAAAAAAAAAAACTAAATTGCAAGATACAGCACGTTCTGAAGCCATAGAAAGGCTAGCACATGTAGGAAGAGAGAAAAAGTAGTTCACTGGGAAAGATAGTTCAGTTGGAGGAACTGACCTCTGAGGTTCAGGAATGGCACAAATCTGGTCCATAAAGACCTATGGAGTCTTAAGGAGAACCTGCTAAAAACCTCAAATATTTCTTGTCCTGCTCTTGCATACCTTAGAGGTTGACTGCTTCTGGCTCAAAGATACTTACGCCTTCCTCATTGCCTTTCAAAGCGTGTGGTCCCTTTCATCCTGCTTCATCGTGAATTTTTCATTTTGAAACATGAGTTAATTTCCTATTAATTTGCTTTTATTGCACTTTTTTTAGAAATCACCATGAGAATTTTAAAATTATAAGTAGAGGCAAAAAATAAATAAAAGGGAATTATAGTACTGTCAGTTGGTTTAGTGTTGTGCATTAGAAGGCAAAAGGAGTTTGATTTCAGAGCAAATTTAAAATGAAAAGAAAAATGAAAGAACAATCTCACAATTATGGACTACAATTTTTCCTCAGCAGTTTTTTTTTTTAATTAAGGCAAGTTTTAATGGCTCCTCTTTTGCAATTTTACATTATGCATAAGCACAGAAATTCCTTTAAACATTCCGTTTCCTAGACACAGTAGGTTAAGGTCTGCACCAAACCGAAGGATGCCTTATTCTATTACTACTTACCCTATTCACTCACCCTCAAAGTATTACAGGCTCAGTTGAATTCAATGCCAACTCTCAGCATGGGACTTCTAGTAGCTTATTTTTTTCTGTGATGAGGCTCTCCATCCAGGTTACATAAAACCTCACTCCTTCCAGGATTTCTCATATCCATAAAGCTCTAATAATGGAAAATGAGGCAATGCTTCATTCTAATTTCCTAGTACTGTACATAGGATCCTTTAATTTCCTCTTCTGAGAAGAGAAATAAGCGGCAGGACTTCCCCTTGCTTTTTCTTTACAACAAAACCTACCAGAAGTCCATAGACAAATGAAACCTAAATAGTCTTCATCACTCCTAGAGCTTTAATTTTTAATGTATTACATGTGTCCTCTAGCGTCCCTACACTTTCAAAAAGCTCCCCTGCTCTTCCTGACTTGCAAGAACAAAAGCTCCAAAAAGAAAAAAACAATGAAAAAACAACCAAAACAAAGCCTAACTAAACAAAAAAATTTCCCTCCCCTTTTTTTTCCTCCAGCTGCTAACATGAATGGCTTATCTTTTAACATGGAGCTTATATAAGTGCCATTACAGCCATGAAAGAAATTAGAAAAAAAAACCATAAAGCAGTTGAACATGCAGTATGTTCTCTGACTTTTGCGTGGTGGAGTAGTTCAAGCCTGTCTGTGGTGAATATTGAATTAGGGGCCCAATCTTTCCCTGGAATTTAGAGGCAGGAAACCCTGATCTGGGGCTGTAACCTGGGTAGGTGTTTGCCATAAAGAAGAAGGGAAGCCAAATCGTGCTGGGAATAGAGGCAGAATTTTTTTTGCACAGATCCCTCCTTCTGTAGGCTGGGAGCCTAAGCTGCCAGTAGTTGATGTAGGAAACTATTTTGTACAAATATTAGTATCTATTTAGCAGAGAGGAAATTCAATGAAGTTTGATTAACGCAGGTAGAGAAGAACCAAGATATAAGAGTAGGAAAACTGCCTTGAGGTTAATGCTGGTACCCACAGGTGAGTAATCGAGAGAGTAGGAGGGAAGAGCTGGTAAAAAAAGGCAAGCCATATGGGTTGATACTTTGTCGTACATTTATAGACATGTCAGTCTCATTAGTCACATGTTCTTTTGAACATGCCAGGTGAAAAATTTAGTTGAATATTTTGCTTTCAGTTATTCTTGAGTAAGTCCAAATTCTCCTCAGTTATCCCGTGGAGTTACTGCAGATTTAATCCCAGCCAGATGGCAGCAGAATTTCCTTCATTTGTTCATGAAGAGATATACAAGCACCTGTCACCCCTCACTTTCTCTTGCAACCTCAGCAACAGAGGAAAGTGCTGGCACTGGATAATGGAGAAAGGTTCAGAGTAAACCTCTTTCATTACTAACTACCGGGAAAGCATTCTTCAATTATTCACTAAGTCTAAAGGGGTAGAACAGTTGTGGAAGGCTATTTTTATCCTATTGGAGAAAAGCAGTTTTCTCTGGGAAAACAAAAAGTAAAGTAAAAACAGAGTAATAATCACATTTCCCCAACTATGACCTGTAAAAGGCAATGTGAGTTTGGGCAGGGGAGTGAACACTCTGTAAACTCAGGCTTGGCCTCCCTTTTAGCAACAGAGGTAGACAAGGAAGGCGGTGCAGTTTTCAGATCTGGGAAATGCAGTCACTGATTTTACTGGGGTTCTGGAAAGGTGTAGATCACAAAATCACAGAATGATTGAGGTGGCAAGGGACTTCCATAGGACATCGTGTCCAACCTGGTGGTGCTGATTTATCTAGAACTGGTTGCCCAGGACCATGTCCAGGCATTCTTTTAATATTGTCAAGGATGGAGATTCCACACCCACTCTGGGAAACCTGTGCCAATGCTCAGTCACCTTCACAGTAAAAACATGTGTTTCCTTTTGTGATATGTGATGCAGGAATTGCACTGGTTGAAGGATGCTTGCACCTCGTCAAAGAGAGCAAAAACTCCTGGGCAAGGATTCCAAGAGTTTGGTTTCACCTTGCTTTAGGACAGTTTATGGGACCCTGATCCTGTCACTTGCTCTCTCCATATTGGCTCTAATTGGGGATAATGATTCCTTTCACTTATCATTTGTTTGTTTTTTAGTGAATTACTGAGCTCAGGGTGCCAGGTGCCAGGGTGTGGGTCCATAAACCAGTGGATCTCCAATCTTTGGTTACATTACAGGTACTGAAGCGAGAACAGGAATTAGTAGACTTTCCCTTTTCCTACAACATGTAGATATCTCCTTCCATATCCTGAGCACTCTGTAATCATCGACACTCACACCTATCCAGGATCGATATCTTCTATATTCCTCTCAGAAACATTTAATCTGAAAAGGGTATTGTATGATGAGGTACATGTGACACATCAAGACTGAGAGAAAATACCTTTCCAGATTGGAACTTTGGTGGTGAAAACACGGTGCAGAAATGCTAGAGCATTTGCTAGCTACTGCAGAGTATTTAGTAGGAGTTGGAAGAAAGATAGTATCAACTCTGAAGCTGGGTGAGAATAGTGAAATGTAGACCTGACGCTGCCAAGAACAAAGCTAATTTACTTTGATGAGGGTAGTCTAAAAGAAAGTAACAAGCACAAAGGGCATAGATAGGAAGAGAGGTAAAGGAAATAAGAGATTGTGACTGCCTGGTTTAGGAGGTGATTGTTTGCCATTCACAATGGTCTGGACATTTATGAGTGTAACTTCAGTAGATGCATTCTGGAACTTCTAATCCCTTTTTCCTTATTTATATATCCATTCTCTGCCTAGCTCTTCTCATCTAGTAGTCATAACACCCATTTATGACTATGTACTGATCACACTGAGATGTAAATTATTTTTTCAGGGTGGAGTGAAGGAATTAAAAAGCAACCTGGGTCATTTGTTTTAAAATTTCATTTTAATTAAGTTATTCTTATCTTGAATTCCCATACAATCCAATTACCTGTGCAAATTTTAATGCATTCTCTAAACATAAGCTTTCACCTCATTACTATTATTAAAAACAGTTATTAGTTTCATAAACTTTAACACATAATTAGCAAAAAAGTATCATAGCGCTGCTGACTCATCAGCTTCTGCATTGGTTTTATTATGGCATTAAAAAATAGTTTTAAGCATTTACCAACTATCTACAAATTGTGCTTGTCAGTGATACCCATTTTGGGGAGCAAACATAGTGTTACTCTTGAAAACACTTGTAATGAATGCTTTCCTCATTAGCAACAGGAACTGGTAAAACTTGGCACTTTTGATCTTCAGCAGTTCAGAGAAGGCTCTTCATAGCCTTGTTTCCTAGGGAAATGAAGCTCACGCTTTTGCTGTCTATTTGATCAGCTGGATGGAAAAGACAGCCCCTATTTGGTCCTGTGGGAGTGGGAAACTGCACTGTGATGTCAAGCGGTTTTAGACGCTGGGGCATTTGTGTGCTATGTGGATTGTCTGTGCCTGAGCCACAGAAAAATCTCCCTGCTACACAGAAGGTGGGCTATTTTGTGAACTCAGTTGTCTGTCTCATCCAACTTGAGTGATATTTTGGAGTTCTCAAGAGCTTCCTTCCAGAAGTGGACAGTTGTGTGTAACCCATCTTGCCACAGCTTTTGAAAAGGTCAGGACATGCATGTGGGAGACTAGGACTGCGGGAGATGAAGATTGCAGGAGGCTCTGCAAAGAAAGCCTGGGCTGCCGTGCAGGTAGATCTTTTTATGCCAAAGATAGTAAATGAGATACAAATCCTCAGTGAAATCAATCTTTGGTGGTTCCACATGCTAATTGTTTCCCACTTATCGTGCTTTAGCAAAATGGACAAGTGATCACAACAGCTATTCTGTTCACTATTGCATGTGAACGTGCAGGCATAACTGTACCCGTTTAGTAAATGAGTGTTTACATGCTTCTGCTAAGGGGTAAAACATCTAAAACTAATGTAGACAAAGTGAACACACAGCCAACAACCTGAAGGTAATAAACGTGAGTATTTCATGGCCATGCTTCCACTCAGGGAGTGTTTGTATACCCATGGTCTCACACTGATGAGTTTGGCTCCCAAGTCCCACCAACGATCTCAGAATGAATCACAGAATGATATGGGGTTGGAAGGGACTCCTGGAGATCATCTAGTTCAAAAGATCTAAGATAACAGTTTCTATGAAGTCTGATTGTTAAGATTAAGGAGTCTTGTGTAACACACTCCAAAAACTTGTTGCAGTGCTACAGTTCCAGGACTTGCTGAACCTCCATTTCATTTCATGACCATTTCAGACCCCTGGGTTCGCTGGTTTTGTTATTAGGCCTAGTACCTTTTTTGTGTTTTAGGGCTGAGTATCACTTGAGGTTATTGTGCATCTGCATACTTAACAGCTTTCCCTTTGAGAATTTAGAATTGGTTATATCAAGGGAATTACCAGCCTTCTAAAAACATCTTGTATGTTTACTTTTATGGAAGAAACGGAGCTTTTGAAAAGCACATCAATGGGATTTTAAAAGTCTATAGGCAGCTTGACATACACAGAATATACTGTAACAGATACTAAAATGTTCAGATCCTCTGACTGGGTCACAACCTGGCTTTCAAACAACGCTATTGAGGTAGTGGGACTGTTTTCAGTTTCTTCCAACAAGTATTCTTTTCATCTCAGCTGAAAAGCCTTTTCCTATAATTTTTTCTTCATAATCTTCAGTAAAGGGCCCCATGTCTCCTGCCGTTTTTTCCCCTTCCCATTTGTTTTTCTGGATGACTCCCAACGTATCTGTACTACAAGCACTCCAGGAATAACTTCCGCATAAATAGCTCATAGACCTGTAGGGCCTATCCAAACCCAGTGCATTCAGATACCTTCGGTGCCTGTATAAAGCACAAGCCACTTGTCTCCAGAGAAAGTGAGAGGCTGCTAACACCCATGTCTTCCTGATGTCAGAAGTATACAGAAAAATCAGTGCCTTGATTCAGCCTGTCTAACCTAACCCTTGTCCAAGGCCTTGTCACCCCAAGCTTCCTCTATAGTAATTTGGAGGGAAGGGGATGGTCTCACCCACTCCCTGCACCTGAAAGCTCCCTTATTAGTTGTATCAGCATTTTAATTCAGGCCACAGAGTTCTTTTCACAGTGACCCAACATTCCTCCTCTTACTTCAGCTTCTTTACCACAAGGCTTTATATTGATTCGCTGTCATGGGTTTTCTTTTTTGAGCATCTCAGCCTCATTGTTAGTTCTCAGGCTCTCTCGGTATGGCTTTAGAGGCTCCAGGTTGTTTATTGACGTGTATGTTGAGGTTTTCTTCCCTCCTGCCTAGTATCTGATCAAAGCAATCAATAAATAAGTGCTGTTATTATATTTCCAAACTCTTTGAGGATCTGTTACAGAGAAGGCATTGCCTGCTTAATTGATGAAAGCGAAGCTAAAAAGAGCCTCTTTGGTGGCACATATAGACACTTGAGAAGTGGGAAAAGGAAGAGATTTATCTAACTGCCTTCCTCATGACCTTGAAGTATGACTTGAAAGGCTTCTATTCTGTCACTCACTGGCAACCTTTTTACCTAGAGACCTCTGACTTATCTACATCCATAGCTTACCTCTATACTCCAAGTCACAGGGTAAGCAAAGTACAATATCCTCTCCATTGTTTTTTCTTCAGTTCTCTTTCATTGACCACCAAAAGTTTGAGATTGCTCAACTAGTTTTATGTTCTGTGAAAAAAGCTGAAGTTCTTGCAGAATTTGCACAATTAAATAGCCACACACAGCTAAATTATTGCTTAATATTTTAGGAATTAGAAGTTCAAAAATACCTGATTTGCATTATTTATAATTGCAAGAGCCAGCTTATAGTATTTTTTCTTATGTCATACTTGACTTCTTAGGCTTTCAGAAGACCTTGATCACTCTGAAAATAATCCCACCAAAGCTTTTTCTTTATAAATCTATGGATTTTAGATCAACTCCGAAATGTAATTAACTTGGGAAAAAGCCCACCCACCTGATTGGCAGTTCTTAGCTAGTACAGCAGAAACTTGTTATATATGTCTTCTGATTCCTTTATTGTATCTGTGGCATTACTCAGGGCCTCAGAGCTGGACTCAATTCTCAGTCATTCAGCTTTGATTTCCCGTCTTATTTTGGCAAGTGCTTTGCCTGTAAAAGTGCACTATTAAGACATTTTGTAGGTACAGATGTGGGGTAAATCCATCCTAACTTAACTTTACTGACCCCAGTACTTTTACCTCTGGTGTGAAATTGCCTCAGAGCAGAATTGGCAGGTTGGGGGGGGATTTCATTACAATATCTTAGTATGCATCTTGCCCAGACCTACTGTATCAATATTTTCTTTAAAATTGAACTTACTGTGACAGTGATCTCTCAGGAACGCTAAACTTCAAGCCTGTGACAGTTGAAATCTATAGGGCTGCTCATGGGCATAAGTGCTTCTGTGGGGTCATGGCCTCTTGGGGGATGCTGGCAGAGGTACTTGATGGAGATTAATAGCAAGGAGCCCTAGAGGCCAAATTAATTTTCCTCATGGAGTATAGGAGGCAACATTGTAGCTTATATTTTTCTGTATGAAATGCTATTGAATAAAACAATTTGTCCTGCCAAAACTCCAAATGGCTGTCAGAAAAGTAGCATTGCATTTATTTTTAGCCTGTTTTCCTAAGGAAATATGGCTTCTTTGATCTTGCTGTATGCATGAGTTTCTGTGAAATAATATGTGTATAACTGCTTAAATGTCTGATTTTGTCCCTCTCCCACCATAATGTTGAGCTGACTGGGCAATTTCAACCACATTTTTGACAGAAGGACAGGGGTCTCAAGGAAATGATTTTCTACATTGTGAAAATAGAAAGGCAGGTAAAAACAGGAGACCTATTTAATTTCCTCCCATGAGAGAGAGGCTATAGCATGAGCTCATTGCTTATTAGATGTCTGAGAGTGCACATTGTTGAAACTGATGGCATAAATTCATATGAAGGCAAGTTTCTTTCTAATGGTCATGAATCTACTGCTTTTATTCACAGCTGCTGTTCTTTCCCTCTTCCAAGAACCACATGATCTTCTGGAGTCCTTTCTTACACAGCTTTAACAGGTCATACTTTTCCTTTAATAACAATTTGCAACCAAGAGTTGGAAGGTTTCTGGATAGGGCATTAAAATGAGAATTGCGAGATTTGGCTTGGTCATGAACCTGCTGACAGATTGTAAGCAAAGGACTTCTCTCTGTACCTGTGTTTCCCCTTCACACTTTACTGTGTTTAGAATATTGTCTCTTTAGCAAGAGAGAAACTCTTATCCTGTAGACAGAGTAATCTGCCTCTTCCTGATTTAGATTCTCTGTGTGCTCCCAAAATGAAATTTATAATGATTCAAGGAGAGTTTCCTATGTGACCAAGGGATCCTTTTTTCTCTTTTTCTTTCTTTCTTTTTTTTTTTGTTTTTTTTTTTGGGAGAGTAGTTCATAATTTACACCTTTTGCCATTCCTGTTTACTATACAGCTGGAAAGGTTTACCTATGAAATATACGAATTTGAGATGGGAGCAGATCTTCCTTTTGTACTTCCCCAGCTCAGTGTAACTGATAGTGCAAAATGGTAGTTAAAATTAAAACATGTCTCCAGCGAGTTCCAGTAGGATATACACTTATCAAAATATGTACTCTGAAAGGTACCAGAGCACATGGCTTAAAGACCTTTGTTAGATTCTGAGAGATATTTAAGCATTTTGAGATCTGTGTGTTGTTCTTCACTACATTTTCCTGGTGGAATACCCCCAAGAGTGGTCTTTGGAGGGCTAAACTTATCAGCCTCTGCACACCGTAGTGAGCCTTGCCAGCAGCAGAGTGGATACCTTGTGCCTTCTTATGTAGCCAGCTAAAGCAGAATTTATGGAAAGAAACAGGCTGAACCTCTTAAATCTGAACTACTACATGTGAACTGAGAATATGAAATAGAAGCAGCAACCCCCAAATGATTCTGTGTTCAAACATACATTATTTTTCTTCAGAGGCTGAATGGGAGAAGGTAAAAATAGAGATGCTTCAAATGAGAAAATGAGATGTGGCTCTTGATATGAAAACTTATATAAAATGGAATTTCTGTCTCACAAGAGATTGATATTTTGACACTTGGTCCTGAGTCAGGAAAAAATAAAAAATGAAATAGCAAAATTTTTCATAGGGATAAAAAGTTATATTAAAAAGTGGAGTTTGGAAATGTCAAAATGGCTTGCTTCATTTCATGCTGATATGAAATATCAATATTCTCAGCATACTGTGCTGCTCTAGTCTATAGGAGTGATAGCTCTACATCACTCAAATATGCTTTCCTAAAGGCTTTCTTCTTGCTTATCTCAAGTTCCTCTGCGAGGAACTTTGGAGTTTCATTTGGCTAAAATAGCACGCGACCTGGTGTGTCCAGCTGTATCTGATGAATATTGACAGATGGTAATATTATTTTGATTTCCTGATCCCCAGGGGAACAAATAATTCTTCCAAAATATTTTTTCCTGGCAGAAATTCTCAGTCAGGTATTAGGAAAGACATGGAATACACAGAATTTTCTTAACCAATCTTCTTTAGCTCATGCAAATATTCAAAGTAAGGCCACACTGCTGGTTTGTCCTCTTCCAAACAGAAAGGAAACATAATTCTTTTCTCATGGATCATGGGAGCATTTACACCCTCTGGCTGGGCTGTAATGCCTTTCTCTTGACATATTTGTTAATGAAGAAGATTCATTACCTGTGGTGTGACCTAGAGTGTGTTGAAAAGCATGGCCTCTGCACATTTGTTTGAACTTGCAGGTTGTTTTTCTTCATTTTGATTTGCAGTCTTCTGCAAACATTTCCTGTAAACATCTACATCACTGAGCTTCCTTAGTCAAAATCAACTAAGCAAGTAAATAAATAAAGCATATACAGTATGTAAAACAGTGAATTTACCTCAGATAGCCAGAGATGATTAGGAATAAATAAAATTTCTCTTTGAGTTCTCCTAGATTACGGACAGGAAATTACCTCATGTTGCTTATATTGGCAACTGGCTTTTCAGAATTCAGACTGCTCCACGTCCTATACAAACGGCCAGCACAGTACCAAGTACCAGTCATTATGGTTTATGCACCAGTGTCTTCTCTGAAAATAAATGTGAGTTCTTTTTTCCTCTACAAACTCCAAAGAACTCTGATACTGGCAAGTTGTTAATTTTATTCAGTGCTTGGAAGACAAAAAAATTTGTTTCTTTCACCCTACACTTGTGGGTGAAAATGTTGTTTCCATTTAGGAGAATGATGCAAGCCGATGAGAATGGGTACTCTTAAAAACAGAACAGAAAAAGAAGAAAGGTCTTATATAAAATCAGTAATACAGAAAAAGGCTAATTTTCATAAGTGAAAAGTTTACCTGAGCTGCTGCTCATGGCTACTGTGTAAGCTGCATAACTGGTGATCTTAAATTAAATTTGCTTTGCAGTACAGTTCTGTCAAATGTGTGAAAATAAGAATTTCTCTGCCCTGGGTAAAAAGCAACATAGATTACTGCTTCATACAACACCTCTTATTTTGTGCATTATATTAAGGAAGGAGCTCTATATAGACCCCAAGTAGACATGGATAAGAATATTTTAGGATCAAGTCCTTGAACAATATCCTGTGATAGCTATCATTAGCAGGTGCACAGAAATACAATGACGTGATAGTATGGACATTTCAAATTATTGAAAGTAAGTTTGAGCATCTGGTCTTGATCTTTCTCATCCAGCAATTAATTTAATTAGAAGTAGACCTGTCACGATCTTTTTTATTGATCGTATTTAAAAGCATTTTAGCAGTAATTATTTGTTTCTGCGGGCCTACTCAGGCAATTGCAATGTAAGAATCAGAACTTATTTGCACATTGCTTGTTAAAATATTACTGCCATATCTTAGGCCAAGAGGTTGATATAAGCCCTGGTTTATATATTTCTCCAAAAACATCCTGAAAAACTGGCTTGTGAACAAGAGCAAAATCCTGGGGGACTCTGACTATTGCCCACACATGGTAGTGCAATTGGATAAGTACAAAACTAGAACCAAGTTTTAAAAGAAACCTTATCTGGACAACAGCAGGTACAGGATCAGGGCCATATGTTACTAGCTAGACAGGTTTCTTAGTGAGGTCAGAGTCAGTATATGTTTCTTATGTCTTCACCTTGTTGGTGCAATGGTTTTTGTTAACTTATCTATTAGGGTTTATTTGTAAGGCAATATAGAGCACCGTTAGCTTCTGTGGAAGCAAAACCCACATCTCTGATTCTGGCAGTTTTTCTAATTCCATCTGTCTTCCAGTTTTTGTGTTTTCACAGGTATGTCTGTGCTGCTTCTTTTGTTCTTTTGGGGAAAGAACCATTTCAGATTTTCTTTCCAATTAGTGTCTTGTTTTTCCTACATTCATCCTGTAATTTCTTTAATTCATCCAGTCATTTCTCTATATTACATTATCTGACTGAGTTTACTGTTCAATTCCCAGGTTTCTCTCAGAAAAGTTCTTCTTATCTCATGGTGATTGAAATTCTGAGGAAAAAAAAACAAGACAAAATGCCACGACCTATACCATAGGGAAATTAAAAATTTATAGTTTGATTGCAGTCATTAGATCATTTGGGCTTTTTATTTTCTGTGGAGATGGGCAAAATTTTGGTGTTATTAACATTAAAATCTCTGCAAACAAAGTTTTTAAGTGCCACATTCTTCACTGCATTGCCATCTTTCCCCAAGAAGGGGAAATATCCTTTTCCTATATTTTATGCTGCATGTTAAACAAGGCATCATAAGCAATTGAACTCTTTTCAGATTTTTTTTAAGGGCAGCCTTCAATGAGACTGCACAGTGTTTTCATGGGGTGTATGTACTATCTACCATCTTTCTGAGCCAAAAATTATGACTAAAAGCAGGTCAGTGTTTCCTGGAGTGTGTCCAGATTCATGCAGTCCAGGAAAAGACTGAAAACTGCCAAGCTATGAAGTACTGGTGCTTCTTTAAACACCACTGGGTAGGTGGCTTTCAACCTTCGGTGCACACAGTCAGCCGAACAGGACGAGTTTGTGTGGCAGATTCACGAGTGGTGTAAGCGCACATCATATTTCTAGTAGTAAAGTCTTTCTTACCACATATGCAAAATCATTATTATTTTCTACTTGTAAGATGAAGAAGATGAACAATGTATATATCAGTGTAAATTTACGAGTCCTGATCCATAACTCAGCCCTGTGCTGAACATACCTCTTTTGTTAGTCCTACCTTTTCTATATTAATTTAACAAGTCTTAGAGGGAGAGGAGTAGGTGTTAGAAAGGGTTACACTGCCAGCTCTATTTGTGCCCCTTTATAAGAAGTAACAGTTATTTTCGTTTGTTTTTTTTCTTCACAAGATTTCAGTCTTTGGCCCCTGAGTTAATTCCTTACACGTAATATTTGTTGTTCTTTATAAAAGATTGCTTTATAAAGCAGGAAGAGGGCTTCTAATCTGAGAAGAACTGTTGATTTATTTCTATTTTAAAATCTTGCTGTAGAAACTAAAACAGAAATTAAAATATTTATGAAAGGCCGATTTGTTGCTCTGATCATCCATACACTAGCTTGATTAATCCCAATGATAATAATTTAAATAAGAGATTTTGATAGAACAAAGAGTTAGTTATGTTAATGATTCCTGATCTGTTAACATTCAGTTTCAATTTACATTTAGTGATTGCATTAATATAAAAAAAACAAAAACAAAAAAACCCCAAAAAACCCCAAAACAAAACAACCAGACAGGAGCATCTGTGATATGTACTAGCTGTGCTGCAGGAAAAATAATTCCACCCGTGGCTTGAAAGATGACCCAAAAGTTGCCATAGGTTTTCTTGCTGCAATCTGACTTGCGTTCCTGCTTGTTCAAAGGTGCACTGACGTGGTGGGACATTGCAATGTCTTCACACTAAGCTGAGCACGGCCCAGCGATAGACTTTCCGCTGTAATTGGATGATTAAATCCAATTCAGCTTTTGAGAAATCTTTAGAAAGGTGCCACCAGCTGGTCACAGCAGTCATTGCAGTCTAGAGGACATCTCGGTTGAAATCCCTGTTCTGTGCAACTCAGAACAACAATTTACATGTAGTTATTCCCCATGGAAGCTGAGTGTCCTCGTCACCACCTGCAAAAAACAACTCAACGACTCCTGGGTATATTTTGAACATGTGTGCAATGAGAAAACTTTCCTTACAGGCAGGGTCAAGAGAACAGTCACTTCTATAACAACTGTGAGTCTCTGTTTCAAAATAAAAAGGGTGTTCTTTTAGCCAAGAGTTTGTTTCTCACTGAAGAAAGACAACCTCAAGTCATCTTTTTAATCAATTCTAAGTCTGGGGTTTTGAAATTCCTGTTCATTTGATGAAGAAACTTCAATGGCAAATGGAAAAAATGCTAATTCTTTCACTATCTTCCTCTTTGACAGCAGTTATTATGCTTCACATCTAATTTTAGCCAGCTCACCTGCTGTAGCTGGCAATGCCCTGGTCATGTGCACTTTCCATGGAGAATAAGGATATACTTGTGCAGCCATTCTATCCTAGATGGCCAGAGCACAAACCAACTCTGCCATTTTTGTGAGAAGGTTTAGAGGTCACCAATTCAGCCCTCGATGTCAGTGAGAAAATACTTGGCATTTCACTGATGCCATTCATTCAGACAAAAGCATGCTTTCCACTAGCTTTAATTAATTATTACTCCTTGCAATTAGTCACTGTTAATCTTCTCTGTTAATGAATTAGCAATCATTATGAGGTGCAAAAGCTTGCTGAATTACTATAAATTTTAAATGATTTTACATGGGAGAAGGAGACTATATTTTAGTATAAATCATTCTTGTCTTTTCTGGTAAGTCCAATGGATGTTTCTCAAAATGACAAGATGGACACGCAGGGCAGGGAGATTCCCACAGGATCCCTGGCTTATCTACCTTCAAATCCCTGCTTAAAACTCTCTTTTGTGACAGGGTCACAATAGTTCAGCTGCTGGTTTCCTGCTTTCTCACCAGTGCACTTGAGACTAGCTGTATACTCCTGATTTGGTCACTTTTGCTGAGACTGCAAGCCCTTTGGCATAGGGAATGGCTTGTGTTGTGTGGGTTTTTTACAGCCTGTAGCCCCACAGGCTTTGATCCAAGCCTGAGAACTACGAGATTTTATGGCTTTGTGTAAGCTACAGGACCTAGGAATGCTTCCCAGGGCTCCTGGGACTGAGTGAATACTTTGATGCATCCAAGTTCCGTCTTTTGCCAACATTTGAGGTATGCATCATGCCTGTGGGAGGGAAAACCAATTACTCTGCAATGGCATGTTCTGGTCTAGATGATCAGAGGATTAGGATACTGAATATGTTGGAGGGTGTATCTACTTAGAATATGTTATGAAAAGGTCATTATTAAATTATAATGATACCATTGGAATTAAGTATTATTAAACATTCGGTGAAACATAGCTTTTCAAGAAAACAAACATCATTACAGAATGATGAAAAATAAAGAAGCCAGCATTCATTTTTCATTAATTATATTATTTGATTTTATGAGGATTGCTTGTATGAGAAACCTAATAATTTGAGTCTTAGAATGGAGAGCCATGTTATTTGTACTAATATATCCATGTATTACACAACACCATGGTGAATAAATGGCATTTTAAAGAGACATAGCAAGAAAATAATAGTAATACATTTAAAAACTGCACGCATTGACTGCATCTGAAAGAGCAAGTCATCACTTTTAACTTCATGGATTTAATCCAAAGCCCACTGGAGTGAATGGAAAGACTGCCATTGACTTTACTGGGTTCTGGGTCAGGCAGTGTGGTTCGAAATCCTAGACCATTGATTTCAATTAAAAATGTGTGTCTTTTCTGCTACACAAATTCTTCAATGCAGAGAAATGCAGGAGAAATGCAATCAATCAACCAAAGGCAAAAATGTATATTTGTTTTGAACTTGTGCTCTTTAGTTCCCCCTGAGTATTTTTTTCAGTGATCATTATCTTTTTGTGTGTGTTTCAAGCCTGGTACTTTCATAGATGTAAGCAAGAAGAATGTTAAGTAGTTTACAGAACATACAGGAGGACAAGGACATCGTTTCCATGATCTATGCCCCTCTTGTGCTATTGTTTAAAAACAAACAAGCACAGAGAGCGCATCTTCCAACAGAAAAAGGATGCATTCAATATGTTCCTCTTGTCTTAACCTGCTGGATCACATTGTGCAGCCTATGAAATTGTTGGCTGAACCCCTCCTAGCACCTGAACTCACCAACCCAAAAAGAGATCGTCAGGCGGAATATCTCCCCATCTGCTCCTCTCTATATATCAGAGCCCCATACCTTTTCTGCCCTGACTGGAGAGCCTGTTGTCCTGTGGGAAATGGAGGCACCTTCCCAAATCTCCAGAGTGTTCTGGCAATTTATCCTCTCCATGAAGGGCCTGATACAAGCTTGTGGGGGATTTTCCTAAGCTTTGAGCTGCAGTCAGGAGTAAGGCTACTTTGATAAGATCTCAGGCTTTCCCGCTGGAAATGCCAGAGTAGGACCCTGCTCTTTTCCTGCAGCTTGGCTAAGGAAGGAAGATTGGAAGGTTTCCTTTATCAGCCAGCTGTGTGCTACTTCAGCACCCGGTTCGAAAGTCCTGGCTGAACTGGAGTGCTTCTTCTAGACAAGTGAAGAAGCAGGATTTAACCACTTGAAGGAAATGGCTGAGGTGCTTAGGCCAATAAGTGGGGTTTCAAGGTGGAAAGATGGGTCTTAGGTTTTGGAGTGGCTATTGGAAAACAAAATGGGGAAGAAGGCGGAGAAAGGTTTATAATCCATTTGACTGCTTCCTGCCTGTGTATCCAGAAAAATGGTTAAGTATTTTCAGCAGCCACAAGATTCATCCAAGAAAAAGCTTTTCATGTGGATTTTTGTCAGCTTTTGAGGAGGAACAACTGCCTAGTTCTACCTTATAGTGAGTTAGGGAAGGGCATTTATGGTGTCTCTCTCTCTCTTTTTCCTATTGCACTTGTGCAGACACCCTCATAGACTATTTTTTGTTTTTATTTCTGATCAGATTTCCCATTAACACACATTACCTGTGCACTTTTTTCACATTTCCAGTAGTGCTGGTAGTAAGGCACTGGCTGGTGGGCAGAGGAATGCTAACAGCATGCCTTGCAATAGCCATGCAGAAAGTGTGTGGCATTTGAATTGCAGTGGCTACAATGTGGCCTTGGTGGGCTAGGGACTGTATTTGTCCACTGCTTCCTCCTGTAACAGCTCCTGCTGCATCCCTTGAGGTGCTGAGTAAATCACAATTTTAGGAATTGCATTCCTGTTGCCCCAGAATTATTCCCTGGGTTTTGTACCGGGATGTGAACTCTAACAGAATTCATAGGAGCGGAGGAAAGGAGTTAACCTTGAACCTCTCCTAAATGTCTTGCTCGTTCTCTAAGTGTACAATTTTCTGCTTCTCTTCCCAAAGGTTCTTCGTTTACAATTACATAATTGATAGCTTAACCTTCTGTCCCCTCAGACCATTTTAAAATCCAATATAAATAACACCTCAGAAACAACCCCCTGTGGCCTTTTTCTCTTGGCAGCAGAAACTGGGTGTGGGCTGCTTTAGCTTTATTTACTATGTCAAAATGGTTCTTTTTTGTTTTGTAAACTGTTCTTAAAGTCTCTGGCCATCCATTTAAGAGCGTAGCTTCCAATTCCCTGGATGTGGGGTTCCTTTCAGCACTCATGTTCTCTTTCAGATTTCATTTTCCATGAGCAGCATAGTGAGTAATCCTGCAGGGGGAAAATGACATGGACAATTTTCAGGGTTTTTGCTTGCTTGTAGCTTGGTTGTCTGATTAGCTTTTACATTTATTTTGTTTGAGAGGGGAGACGGTTAAAAATGATCCATAGGGGTTCAATTGCTCTGGCTTATATCTGGATATTTTTTTTTATATTTTACAGCACTTGAGACGGTACTAGAACACTACAAAGAAAGAACACTTCTACTAAAATATGGAAAACACTATACAGACACTAGAAAGTTACAAATACTTTTAGTAAAATAAAGGCAACACCTTACATGGAATAGGTTTACTCATAATCTATTAAAGGGCTCACAAATCTGGAGGTTACTGTGAAAAGAAACGTAGGCAGTTCAATAGGATCTCCAAGACACTGTACAAGAAGATAGATGTATTAAGAGATACTTCACCATAGGAGGCTGAGGCACTGCAAAAGACCTCAAAAGAGAACATGATCTTCTACAGAGCAAGCTGTTTAATACAGGGAGACAGCTGCAGAAGCCTGAGTGCCTGTGAAGGATGACTTAAGAAGGGAGAATATCTATCTTGTTTACTCTTTTTCACTTGCTTCAGTTTGCTGGAGTTTGATGCCCCTTTCCTTTCTGACCCACAATGCTCTGCAAAGCTTATTTGTGGCATTCCTTTGGCTTTAACAAAAAACCTATTTTCACTGCTTGGAAGGTTTCACACTTTGAGTCATTTCCCTCCCCTGCTCCACTGCAGCTGTCTTCTTCCCCTCTGTGCCAGATAGTACATGAGTAGGCAAAACCACTGATGAATTGTAGCAGAAGGTTGAAAGGTAGGAATCAATCGTTTGTAATCTCTTGAGCAGCATTTGATTGGACACTCCATATATGCTTGTCCTGGATGTCGTCAGAGAACTGTAAGAGCTTTCTTGCAGGCCTCTTCACACCGCAGTCATGGTTTGTCTACTTGGATTGTTGGTAACCTCTTGAAATTAGTAGCAAATAAATTCATTATGGTCCTATATGGGGGGGGGGGAGCACTGATTTATGTGTTCTTAATGAAGCCCTTTTAATACCACAACACAATCTGTCTGAGATGTTATTAAATTAGATATACTATGAAGATCTGAGTCAGAGTCTCAACTTCAGCTTCAGAGTGTGCCATGCTCTCTTAGCTTGGAAAGATGCTTTAGGTTCCTTTTTGTGTGTTTTCTATATTGAAATCTGTCTTCACATTCAAAGTCAGATTTTCGCCTTCTTGTTCCCTGTTTCCATGACTCATTTTGGATATGTGTGAAACTGTTGTATAGGCTCCACAGTCACAAGAATTATATCTAGTAGCTTAACCTTTCAAAGCCATTCTACAGTCTTTGCTAACTGGAAAATACAATATTTGACATAAAATACTACTTTCAAACCAGGCTGAAAATCGGTCTTATTTATCAGTGTGTAGGTGTGTATGTGCTCAGCCTTCATAAATGTGGAAAAGAAAGAGTAAAACTCCAAGAACCGTCAGGGCCAAACTGTCATTTTGGGAAAGAAGAGAACAGAGAAGAGATTGCTTTAACTTGATATATGCTAGATCTAGGCTAAATTTACTATTTGTTACACACTACACACATATCATATAAGGAAATAAAAACCATTACATACAGGTTTCTTTGGTCTGCCATATTGCACAAGCATTTTTACCATCTTGTGTGTTACAAGGGAAAAAGAGAAATTCAGTGAAGAACCAGAAAAAGAAAACACCGGAAAGGAAAAGATAAAAGCTAGGACTACATATATTTTTTGTACTCTGTTTATTCTTAAGATTGCAGTGAGAACTATTGTTTGTTTTCTTACAAGGTATTCAGAGAAGAAATTCAGGAATTAAATATTCATTACTGTTTTTAATTATTAACTTGGGCTTTTTAGGGAAAAAAATATTTTCTTTTTTCATGAAATCCAGATACTGAATTAGCTATAATGTGTGTCCAAATAGTGAATCTTCTTGAATGTATCTTAGACCAAGGAAAACAGTAGACTCAGTTTGGCGTAGACCTATGATGATGCAGGGATTCTGACAATGTGCAGCCTACAAATTCCTGTAAGCGCTGGAGACTCTGTAACTGAGAGGCTGCCAAACTCCTTTGTGGAAGCAGAGCTCACTTAGCTTCACTGCTGTCTGGTGTGAGGCACAGTGTATAGGCACTGGCACCAGGCAGTTTTGTATCTGGCATGAGGCTGACCACAGACAATTGTTAAAATCTGCTTATTATCCATTTAGATACACCATCATTGGGTAAAGATCAGTTGGTTGCCAAAGTTAGGACACAGATTCTTCTTCTGTCTTTTCCTTTCCTATTTTTTTGGGGTTTTGGTTGTTTTTAGACTGAGATTGAATGTTAGGAGACTACCTTGTCTGTATCCTGTGGAGAAGATGCGGAAAAGGGGAATGTGAAGCTCCTGAAGCATATCAGGCCTCATGTTTTCCTTCTCATACCACAAAGGTTCAAGGGTTAATATTATGCCATTAATTTGTTGGAATAGTAATAGGGCTAACTGAGAGGAGAATAGTGCTAAAAACATCAGTCCCTCCCCAAACAGTGGGGACTGGTTAAAAATCCCCAACCCGCAGAAAGACCTAAAGATGGGTTGTGTGCCTTTCACAAGTTTCCCTATGGCTAATGTTCCTGGGACGTTTTGGCTTGCAAGTTTGTAGAACAGTAAGAACATGATTACTGGTAAATAACCACTTTCACTTCCATAACTTATATAATTAATAGAATTCTGTAGAATAAGTCACAGCAACTGGAAAACGGTCTCTTTTAACTCTTAGTAAGTGTAGAGTTCACGTTCTTTAATGAGGCAACTTTGGGAGTCTGACGGGGTGTAATGCTATGCGGATGCCTTGCTGTTCTAGCTGCTCTGTGTATAAAGACATATGGCTAGACCACATAGTGAGCCCAGTTAGACAAACGTAAATCCTGAGTGATTCGATTGATTTCATGACATAGTGATTTCAATGTTGTTATTTATGTACTCCAGATTTACACCAAGTGACAGAGAAACCCTTCTTTTAAGGACAGAAGATAATATTTTAGCTGAAGTAGAAGCTATGCAAGCTTTTGATTTATTTATTTTGCCATATGGAATACTAAAACAAAAAATATAAATACCTGTCACTGTTTTATCCAATAGATTCATGTTTAAAACTCACTCTATAGTAAGACGTTAGGAACTGTGATTCCACTTTCACAGACTCAGTTTTCACACCAGAGTAATTCCAGCATTTCATATTAAGTTACTCCAAATTTATTGTGTTGGAAAAGCAGTAAGAATCTGGTCTGGAAACTCAGTGTATCAAGGCAAAGAAAGAAGAAATGCTTTGTGGCTTTCATGGCACTTTTATATTGACAGATTATTTTTTTTTTTCTCAAGGCTAAATAGCGTATGAAGAGACAATAAGAGCTTTTAAAATTTGAGTGGAACTCATTTTAGGTCTTTCCACTACATAACTTTATGCGATTGGTGTGATGGTTTATATAGTCACAGGCTGTAGGTTCAAAAGGAGTAAAAAGCAAAATACTTATGCTTCCAAGTGACTAAATTCACTGCAATGCAGACGTTATTTAACCTTCATGCTGTCTAGCAATGCCGTATGGAGGGATCAGCTCCCTTAGGGAACACTGGGAAAACTAAAAACAGAAAGAAGGAAAAGAGATTTCATCCTGTTAAAAATAAAATAAATAAATAAATAAATAATGTTTTATTAAAGACAAAAAAGTCTGTCTTCCTCTGAAAAGTAGTTATTAGAAAACCCAAAATCACCCTTAAGTCAAATTCCAAGTTATTTTTTCAGAACACAGGATTTTTTATTGAAAATTATTTCTCATCAAGAAACTGCTATTTTTCTACTTAAAATAAAATAAAAAAAGAACTAACAAGTAAAGTCTAGACCAAAAACAATTATAAATTTCTACCGGAAACAAAAATAGGAGTAATTTTCCAACTAACTGTAATCCCAAAGGAGATATCAGATGAAGCTCTTTCAGTTATACTGAACAATCTTTGTGATTCTGATTTATAGTCAATCTTTTACAGACTGGTCCACATCACCATCATTTTAACTTCAGAAAACATGCTTTATAAGTAAGAAATGAGGATGCCATGTAAGAATTGCCACTGACTAGCAAGAGAGACAGGAAAGACACTAGTAAGTGAAATTAAAAGTTATGATTTGGGTCTTTATTCCACCCCTAGCTGTGCTCATAACTTGAGTGCTTCTGGATATAAACCTGGACTTTCAGAGAACACGAGTCCAAATGGGGGAAATGTATTGTCATTCCTGATAACTCAGACTGTTCTTAGCAAAGCAGAGTGTTTCTGAAGAAAGGAGTCAGGTGCTTAGAAATTAAAATCAACATATTGTCAGGACTTGTTGCTTTTGGCTCCCTTGCTGAAACTTACTGTGCTTTGCTTTCTACCAATTTTTCATGCAGCTGGGAAGTGTGCTAGGGTACCTTCATTAAGTGCAACTTACCTAAAACTTCTACCCGAGCTAAAGGTCTTTGGTGAGTGGCAAGCACAGTTGCTTGTAAGAATTGCTTCTTCACCCATTTAGATAAAAATGATCTAAATTTTCCACAGCACTTTAAGCAGCAGGTCCTCGCTAACCTCAGTTATTTTTGCCTGAGACAAGTTAGGAGAATTCACAGGAGTGGTTCAGCAGGCAGAGGTAAGGAGAGTGAAAAGCTGTGCAGCACAGCTGGAGGGAGGTGAGGTCAGTAATTTGTTCAGCTGGCAGAAAGACACTGGGAAAAGATGTGTGAGCAGACCCGCAGCACTCAAGGAGGACAACTGGAAGGCTGGATGGGAAATGCTTTGGGATTCACAGTATCATTGATGGCAGCTATTGTTAGAAAAGCACTTGACTGTACTGGCACCAGTGTAGCAGCATCCACTTGGGTGCAGCCTTATTTGGGAATGGGCTTTAATTTTTGCTAGGAAGGGGATTGAGGAGCTCTGCTCCATTAGTACTGAATGGCCATCCCTGTAATCTTATCCCACACGTTTCTCCAGGAATCAGTCTGACATCTGTGCTGGGGAAGGCTATGGAGCAGATCATCTTGAGTGCTGTCATGTGTCACGTACGGGACAAACAGGCAATCAGGCCAACGTGGGTTCTTGAAAGGCACAATGCTTGACAAACCTAATCTCCTTCTATGACAAAGTGACCCGCTTGGTGGATGAGGGAAAGTCTGTAGATGTTGTCTACCTAGGCTTTAGTGAAGGATTTGACACTGTTTCCCACAGCATTCTCTCAGAGAAACTGGCTACTACTGGCTTGGACAGGTGTACTCTTTGCTGGGTAAAAAAACTGTCTGGATGGCTGGGCCCAAGGAGTTGTGGTGAATGGATTTAAGTTCAGTTGGTGACTGGTCACAAGTGGTGTTCCTCAGGGCTCACTATTGGTGTCCCTGGGCTGTCCTGGCCTTTCCCTGCCTCAGAAAAGCTTGGGAAAATCCCCTTCTTGCTGCAATTGTCTGGCTGTGCTGCACACGTGCCGGCACCGGAGCTGTTTGTCTCGGTGAGTGACCATCATGGCTTGTATCGGTAATAGTGCGGCCAGCAGGCCTAGGGAAGCGATCGCCCCTCTGTACTTGGCACTGGTGAGGCTGCACCTCAAATACTTGTTCAGTTTAGGGCTCCTCACTACAAAAAAGATACTGAGGTGCTGGAGAACATCCAAATAAAAACAACAAAGCTAGTGAGGGGTCTGGAGAACAAGTCTTATGAGGAGTGGCTGAGGGAACTGGGGTTGTTTAACCTGGAGAAAAGGAGGCTCAGGGGAGACCTTATTGCTCTCTACAGCTACCTGAAAGGAGGTTGTAGCAAGGTGGGGATCGGCCACTTCTCCCAAATAACAAGTGACAGAACAAGAGGAAAAAGTTGCACCAGAAGAGGTTTAGATTAGATATGAGGAGAAATTTCTTCACTGAAAGGGTTGTCATGCGTCAGAACAGGCTGCCCAGGGAAGTGGTGGAGTCTCCATTCCTGGAGATATTTAAAAGATGTGTAGGTGTGGTTCTTAGGGACATGGTTTAGTGGTAGAGTTGGCAGACTTAGCTTAATGATTGGACTTGATCTTAAAGGTCTTTTCTAACCTGAATGATTCTATGATTCTACAAGAAAAGTGAGGCAGGTTTTTCTGTAAACAGGGCAAAGCCAGTTTGCATGTGCCTTGTGAGACCATCTGTTCTTTTTGTCTTTTGGTTCCCAAGTTTTGGCCTTTCATTCTGAAGTTGCTGCTGGAAAGTTAATTGTGAAGCACCTCTGCTTTCTCCACAGTTCTGCTTGGTGATGTGGTTTATTGAGGACTCTACGGTGTAACCTATCAAGCACCTACGTTTTAAAAATGATTTAGAAATGCGACCTTTGGTATTTGGTGGTGGTTTTTTTTTTCAAAATCCATGTCTGAGAACACATCAGAAGTGCTTATAATCCACCAGGTTTAA
The DNA here is from genome assembly GCA_033628505.1 of Tringa tobata. Taxonomy (NCBI): domain Eukaryota; kingdom Metazoa; phylum Chordata; class Aves; order Charadriiformes; family Scolopacidae; genus Tringa; species Tringa tobata. The sequence continues at coordinate 2,456,815 of JAHREE010000228.1, read as the reverse complement.
TGATTTTAACTAGTAGATATTGCAGGCAGAAGTATAAGAAATACTTGCACATTTTTCTTGTGGTGTGAGAGACGAAAAATTCTGATTCCAAGTGTTTACCAACAGCATGTTAATTGCAGGCTGTTGATGTACTTGTAAGGTCTTGTTTAATCAGGGTTAGTTAATCCTAAATTAAATACAATCAAGAAAATATTAAATTGCTTAAGGTTTAGCTTCCCGTCTCCTTCATTTACATAAAACCAGCAGAGTAATTTTTAGTCATTATGCAGCATCTGATCTGAAGGTGGGGGAATTCAGCTGGTACTGTGGCTCTCAAAGTTTTACCGTCAGATTCCAGTTTATTAATGTTTAGCCTACTTTGGGCACATTAATATTGAGTCATAAGATAACTTTGTCCTGTTAACAAATTAATCAAGCACTAAATATGCCTTAATGGAGGATCCACAGAGAATATATGTGAAAGCTTACTAGGGGCATGAGGTTTATATAACAGAGATGCAAACCCTGAGCAATTGAGGACCATGTTATATTGCTGCATGCCTGTCTGTCTTTTCCCTGCGTGCCCAGGAAAATGGGTGAGGACCTACAGATTGATCAGTTCTCCCTGTATGCTCAGGAAAGGGGAGAATGAAGGAATAGAGTCAAGGCACTGGTGAAGCCCAAGACTCCAGTCAAAAGCTCCAACAGAGCTTCCTGGGTTGGAAGACAAAATAAATAAATAAATAAATAAAACCAGGAACGGTTTAGCAGAGATGACTTCTTTGTTTCATAGGACAGAAAGTGGGATTAAACTATGATTGAGTGACACAGTTTGGGCTGTAGTTACATTCTTGAAATGGTTAAAACTCATTGGACAAATTCAAAGGCAATATGGTCTAAAATAACAAAGGATCTTGAGTAGAAATTAAAAAAAATAAAATCAAAGACATAGGGTCTGTTTAAAAAGATGAGATCTTAATATACGTTAATATTTTTACTTCAGGGAATAAATGTGTCAGGAAAATGAAAGTAATTACTTCACTGTCTTTTGGCCATTCTAGCCTCAGACCTATTTATATTGTGTATCACCTAAGCTATTCTTTGAAAAGTCTTTCATGCACCTCACCCTGACATGCCTGAGCATATTGACTTGGAAAGGGACACAAGATCAATGTCTGAGTACTATTAACAAATTAAATAGAGGCACTTACATTTTCCTGATATCTTGAGACCACTTCAAGTTTAAATTAAAGTGAGATTAGCACAGTGAAAGAGAAATGGAGATAGTATCTCAAAAAGGCTAATGTATGAACTCTTAACATATTGTTCGTAATCCTGTAGACCGCTATCAAAATGTTGACATGGACTTTTTTGTGCATGACACAATTCGAATTGTAAAAGGTATGAAATTGATTTCAACAAAACCAAAGTTAACCACAGTATTATGGAACTCACTGCCATAAATCAGGAATCTAAAGTAAATCTGAATTGTTTTAGGCAATGTATGAATTATTGTTTCTTTTTCATTAAATAACTGTTAAAGAGGAATTTGCCATCATTCACCAACAGTGGAAATAGACTAGCTGTATCTCCTGTTTAATTAATATTTAAGAAATAGTGAAAGACTTTGATGTATAGAAAAGCAGCTCAGGAGAATATGGATTAATATTGGGAGCTACCAGACATATCTGTGTGTACATAAGTGTTAATGCATGTATACAGAGATATGTATTAATGACATTCTCCATCTCTCATAAATACAAGATCTATTGACTCAAAATTAAAGTTAGAAAAATTTAAACTAAGAAGAGTCTTCTTTTTACATAATGAAAGTGATTAACTTGGAGATAATGGCTGATCTTGAATCATAGAATCTATGATTCTATGATTCTATGATCTTCATCAGTAGCAATTAAAAGAAAACTAGAATCAGATAATTTAGTTTTTGTGGTGGAATTTAATTCAAATAATAATTAATTTGGGTTAGTATTGTGACTGGGTTTTCAGGAAAATCAGTTTAGATGACCACAGTGGTTTCTTCTGGCCTTAGATTCTATGAACAGCATTCACTGAATAAAGAAAAGTCATCAGATTTCTACAGCATTTTATCTGAATTTTAGGCAGACTTGCATTGCTTTCACACAAACACACTGTAATCATTTGCCAAACAATTACTGCGACATGGCACACAGAGCACTATGATTGAGTGTCACGGCAGCCAGCAGCCGAAGATGCCTTTCATTCAGTAGCAGAGTGTGGTAACAAATAAGCAGTACTTACAAGAGAGGGTGTTATAACTTCCTATGCTATTAACTATAGCTCATTCATACGTAGACTATTGTCAAAAATCAATGATACTAGTATCACGCGGAAGCTGTATATTGATATTCATTTTTCTCTGGAATATGGCTATATTTTATATCCCTTTCATCTTAGGCAACCAGCTCCTTGCCTTGTACAACTCAATACCATTTCAGTGAAACTGCAGTGGTAGATACATATTTATACATATATACACACACATAGGCACACATACTCATCCATATTTTTTTTACCTTGGACTAGATTTTGTCCTATAAAACTTTTGTAAAGTAGTGCTATACACAGTATAGCAGGGATAATTTGTATTGTTAAGGTCATATTGTATTATACAGTCAATACTGTTTCTCTGAGCAGCATCTCCCATGTTTTTCATATATTTTTTTCAAGGCTGTCTGCACTCTGAGAGGAGAATTTTGCAGCCAATTGGCTTTTTTTAAAAATAAGAGTTGACTACAAAAGGTCTGGTAAAATGTCAGTGTGCTCTTCATAAACTTTCCATCATTCACCTTTTTCCTTTTTTATTGCCTTTTCACTTCTTGCTTGACTTTTCCCAATTCACAGCTCTTTGTTTTTCTCTTGATAGCTGGGGTTTTCCAGCCAACACCCAATCCACTTAACAGATGGCTGGCAGGCAGAAACCAGATGTGTAGTGAATCCTTGTCCAACATTATGACTTTGGCTCAGTTGCATTCATGGCTTTTCTAGGCAAGGGTCCCAGATTTCAAGAACCCTGCCTTCATCCTCTCTTGGCTTCAAGTATGTTGTACCAGAGGGACTGACACAGAAAACAGGCTAATGGTGACTGATAACAGCGTATGCAGAAAGACTCAAAATTGAGAAGAGGGCAGTCTCTGACACGCTAATTTCAAGGGGAGTCTCTTTAAACCCCTTACTCCATGTTAGATCTAAAGTTTCAGAAGCAATACCAGCATTCAGGAGTGTCCAAGCTGGTGGACTGGGTGGTCCTCACCAAACTTTTGCTGGAATGTGCCCACGACCTTAAATGCATGCTATGTAGGTTATAATAAATGATGTCCAGTTGGTGTCAAAAAGTTTGTGTTTCCCAAGGCTAATGTGGAAAAAGCCCTCCTCATGGTTCCCTGCTCTGTCTGATGATTGTAAATGAACAGGAAAATGGACACAGCTGTTAGTATCTAAAAGCAAGTTCATGTAATACAGAGCGGTTTGCACACAGTCCTTGTCAACAAGAGGAATTATTATTTTTTTTTGGCAAATGATTCCAACTAGTGTAAGTGCCTTCTGCAGCTGATATAGATGATTAGGAACCATTGCCTGGTGGAAACTAAGTGCAAACCAATTAAATGAAGTTGCTCTGCACTTGTTATGATGAGAAAGCTATCCTGAAAGACTTGGGGCTGAATTTGGTTTTTGTATTTCCCATCACGGCTGTCATGACCATCTAAATCATTTATTATAAATCATTTACTATATATTTGCAGACATCTTTAAGAAGCCTTAGAGTGTCAGTTAGGAACTATATTAGTGGGAATTGCCTAATTTTGCATCAACATACAATTTTCCTGTCCTTTTTCTTTGTTACAAAGTGTCCTCTGGAAAATGTGATTTAATTAATCTCTATTCATGTCTAAATGCATCATAGTTTGCATTTCACTGTGAAAGATGATCCTGTCTGTTGCCTTTGGTCATAACTGAATAATGAAGTCTCTGGCATCTGAAGGATGGAACCCTTGGAAGTCTGGGTCTGAATTTGGCAAAGCAAAATCTGAAACCTGTCAACTACTATACTGGTCATTGCAAGCTACTGATTAGCTAATAGCATAAAGGACAGCAACAAACTGTTGCACTAAATCAAATGTAAAAGGAAGCAGAAAGAAGAAGTCGTTTATTTCATGAAACAAATCAGCAACAGCTTTATTCTCTTCATTAAAGCAATATCACTCTAAAGGAAGTAGATCCGTTCTGGTGAATGGAAAAATCTCTAATGTGTTCCTGGATTCTGACCAGCCCTTGCCCTGGCTGGTAACGCACTGACTTGCAGGCAGATCTGTCACACTTACCTAGCAGAGTGAGAAAGGCCCTAATAAGACAAGTTGAAACCGGTGGATTTCATAAACTGGTTCATCAATGCACAGATGGTTCGCTACAATAAAATATCTACTTTACATCTGCTGTAATAATTTGAAGATATTCTCTCTTTTCCTCTGTGACTGAAGGAGATGATAATGGTGTGCTGGACTTTTCTCTTTTGCTTTGTCTTCTGTTTCAACATATTCTAACAACATCCTGCTGCTGCATGATTGTATCACCACTCCTAACAGTTTCTACCCACCTCCCACAAGCAGGACGCTCACCACTAACTTCCAAATGTTATCCGATTAAGTACATTATGTGGTAGACTCATCCCCTTCAGGTATACAGGACTTCAACGCAGATCAGAGCAGCTGAGAGGTTAGGATCCAAGTAGCCCACAGTCTTGGAGAGTTTAATGGGTGCACTAGAAGGGACTCTGTTTTTTCCAGCTTTCAGGATTCAGAACCTGCTCATCAGCAGTTAAACCTTTTTGACAGAGCAGAACATGATGCCTTCCTATGAATCTTAATGGACTGCATTTGCTCCACAGCAGTGTTTATAGTGAGCATGATTTTATACATGATTTGTTAATTAAGCAAATTACTGTTAACAGCTTTCTCAAAACCCCATTACCTTTATATCAATTGACTTTTTACAAATTAACATGATTAATTTAAAAAGCATGAAAAATGAGAAACAAGGCTAGGAATATAAGGATGAAACTTGAGGTCACTCTTTCTGGATGTGGAAACAGTTTCTTATATGAAATTTTCATTAACTTTACACAACAAAAGGAAAAAATACTGGAAGAGAGAAAAATTCAGTCGACTGTCAGCTTACAGGCAGCTTTCAGCTGGCTTTAAGATCACCCCAGAAAATTTGGAGGAAAGTCAAACCTGACTGAGGGCTAAGAACTGAGAACCCTTTCCAAAAAATAAAAATAAACCAAACCACCAAAAACCCTGAAATGACTACCACCACCAAAACCCCACAACCAACAAACAAGTAGTAAAAAAACCCCAAAAAACCACAAACTAAGATTATGGATTCTATTCAGAAATTCAAAAGCTGACTGGATGAAACCCAGAGCAGCCTGATCTGGCTTTGAACTTGGCCCTGCTTTGAGCAGGGCAGGTGGACCAGATGATTTCCATAGGTCTCTTCCAGCCCTCCTATATGAATCTAAGCATCTGTATTCTCAGTAGTGAGGGTTAACCTTGGGAACACACATATAAAGGGAATGGGGCTCTCTTCCATTGTTTCAGTTTGATAAGGGAGGATTCACTCATCAGGCACAAATCAAAAGGCTAGAAATGGGGAGCTACCCAAGCTTCTGCTATTTCAGCTGGAGGAAATAAAGGAAAGAATGGGGAGGTTTTACCTGATAACATTACATTTATAGACCAGCAGCTAGAGACCTCTCTGTGTGAGCTGCTGTATACACTTACAATGTGATAAGATCTCTACCTTGAAGAGTTTACAATTTAAATAGATGAACCAGAAAGGAAGGGAACAATGTCTGTATTGTTCAGATAAATGAAGTGTATTAACTTTAGGTTAACCAGGAAGTCAAGAGAACTGAGTTTAGTTGTCAGAATCTATGTCCATCATTTGAAACATAAGACCATCTTTCTACTTCAAGTTTCATCACTCAAGAGGTATAAGTGCTACTTGAAAAAACATAGTTCCTCTGTACTTTTTTCGGTACATTTCCTTTTTCCATTTGACTTTGTATTCATCAGCTTTCCACAGCCTTTTGTATAATTATCCAGAATACATCCTGTTCTAGTGTGGACATCTCAGGGAGTCATAGGGGAGGGGAAAAAAGTATATAAGAAAAAATCTGTGCTTGTCAAAAATTGGCTTGGGGACTCTGGAACCAGCACAGATCCTGAAACTGCTTTTAACTTTGATTTTTGCTGACAATGTTCCTGCATATGTAGAAAGAACTGCAAAATTACAGTCTGCTCTGTGTGATTATTTCTCATTTTATTTTTACAATGTATTAGAGGCTAGTTATGGTAGTAAATTTCAGTACTGCAGGTCTGTATGTATTTGCTGACCTTTTTTCCATATGATAGAAATGTCTGACAGCTGAAGCTTTTCTATATTTTAAAAAAGTAAAACAGTTAATGCCTTTGATGGGATATTGTACATATTCTGAGAACCTATAGGACCTTTTCCTTTCAGATTCCAGAAGCAGGTAATGACCTTTTAACAGCATGTCAGTCCCATGTAGCCCTTTGGTCTTTGGGGATGCCCCTTGAGTATTGTTAGTAAAGAATGTAATGCAATGTAGCTAAAAGTAGCATAGTCCTCTTTTAGTCAACTAAAATAATGACAATAGAGTATTAAACAAATGAATAAATGAAATACAGGTGTTTCTGACTTTGCAAATCTCAGCTGCAGATGGCTTTAATTCCCCTTCCTATTTCTAAATGCCTTCGTTATGGCAGTATTCATGATTATGTCCTTTTCTGAATTACAAAAAGATATTATCAGATGGAGTAAAGCTGCTCCATTTGTGCTCATATTCCTATTTTTACCATTGTCAGAAGAGAATTAGCAGTTTGCACTCATAGTTCATGCAAAGGTCTTGATACTTCTAGTCTTGGAAAGTAGAAGTCTCATTTCCCCAATGAGAATTCTTACATGATTCATCTAATAAGTATGTGGTCAAGATTTTGTCCTTTATCTTGGAGTACATATTCTTTTGTATAATGAGTATGGATTGTGCCCACAATGAAGTCCCAAGTTTCAGTACTAATCAAAATAACATGATAGCACTTAGAAGTGACCCTGGGATCAGGATCTCATTAATTTTTGTGGTTGGTTGCGTCTCTTCAAATCAGTGAAAATTCAGTTCTTACCAAATAAGCTGAGGCAGAGGCTCTGTTATTGTTCTGTGTTTATAAATTCTTGACACCAACTATGGTTTACAGTGGAAAGATCATTCATATCAATACTCATATGGCCATATGAAGAAAAAGATTCATTATATACAAGGAAAGGCTATTTTAACAGAGAACTGACAGTGTGATCTGAGATGTATTGTCATTGTCATACTGTAATGCAGAGAAGTGAAAATGACCCCTAAAGTGTTTCAAGTACTACTTCATTTTTTACAAAGCTGGTAGTCTGGCAGAGCAACACGTATTGGGTTAAAGAGAAGGTATCTTGCCTTTGAGTAACTATGGAAGAGCTGAGGGTGGATATTAATTTTATTTTATTTTTTCATTGTTTAATTTAGAAGGATTCGGCACACATTTGAACACCCATTCAAATCTCCATCCTACCATATAATATCCGTATGAAGCTCCTACTGGAAAGTATCAGAGCTATGACAGCTTCTACTGAGATACTACCTGCAGTTACGGTGCTAGTAAAACAGAGCTGTATAAATGCAGTAAATTTTCATTTAAGTGTCTGTGAGTCAAATCCTGTAAAGGAGAGTGCAAGCAGGATAATCAAGCTGGTATCTCAGGTGAGACTGAAGGAAGAGACAGTGCAGCATTCAGCCCTCTTTGATACATTGTGCAGATCCCTGCTTGCAGTGCAACTAGAAGGGCTTTACATTTCCTGCAAAGTAATTCTTTAAAAACTAAGCAATGAAGCATAAGGAGCAGTTGTTTTGTAAGCACTGAAACAATCTTATTCGAAGAAGTATAAAGTGGAAGAAAAATGGGCATAATACAGACCAAAAAAAAAAGCTTTAGTTGTTCTGATTTCTTTGCTGTCATTGAAAACTCTGGTCAATTCATTGACTTCATAATGACTCTTGTGGTGTAAGTCTAATCATCACTTTCTGGTGGAAACTTGTTCTTTTCAAAAAATGTCTTTTGACTGGCTCCCATTGTGACTTTTGTTCAACAGTATGGATGAAATTCACCATTTCTCTTCCTCGGTGTTGTTCCCCCACCAGAGGAGGATGTCTGTGTTTCTTTGCGTAGCATTAATTCCTCTGTAACCTCAAGAAGTGGAAAGAATTAGCTCATTCTGAGCATTGGGCTATTGCAAGGTGACTGACTCAGTCTCAGGATCTAACGTAGCACATTTAAAGCAACCTCAAGTGTATTCACACAACACTGCAGGCTGCAGTACAGATGTATCCTTCGTAAAGTACCAGGAAAGATTTAAAGAGTTTCTTCATATCTTGTGTCTTGGGAGTTATAAAATGAAAAGAAAAAGGGGGGATCCAGGGGGAAGATGTGTTTCTGGGAATTGCAGCCAGCAGTTTGTCAGCAAAGTTTTATTTTGTTATTCATGTCTCTTCGTTTCAAAGAGTAAATCATGCTCTGAGGAAATGGGCCTGTAAAGGACTTGCCCATAGTCCTTGCTTCTTTTTCCTACATTGATGAAACAGCCCTTCCAGTTTAAATACTACCTCCTGATCATGTAAATCCAGGCAGCCCAAAAGGACAGCAGAATTTAAATACATACTGATGCCTCCAGCCAGATTTTGATGGCACTAGATGTAGGTAAAGGATCTTTTTTCAGCAGGAAAGCCATCATTGCCTGTGGCCACAGTAGAATGACCCCAGATTTACAGCAGTGTAGCTAAAAGCAGTTTGTGCCACTAAGGGTGTCATCCATATGGGCCAAAATCCTAGTCATTTAGGTGTCTCATAGGTTGACTAGATCCCCAGAAGTATTTTTTTTTCAGTTGCCCTGTTGATTTTACAGGGAGCACGGTCCATGTCTGTTTATGAGAATCCTACTAGGTGCTTGTGTCCATTTCTAGGTCCCTAAACATATATTAAAATATGTCCTTTTCATTCTTGCTAGGGGAGTTTTACAAACTTATTTCCATTTTTAATCATTTCTCTCTCCTCTAAAGCCCCCAAGGAATTAAGGCAGGAAGGTCTTCTTAACAAGTTATTGTTGGTTTTATTGTTAACAACTGCCACAGAACTGGCCCAGGAGCTCCACAGGGCTTCAGGTACCACTGTTTGCAGAACCAGAGCAAGGAGGATTTCTGTGGGCCCCAGCAGAAAAAAATAGATCTTTATTCTGAGATTATTTTTTAGTCTTCAGTCTCACATTAAAGAAAATGCATAGTGTTCTTGGCATATAGATCTTAGTGGTATGGCTGAGCCCAGTGTGTAGTTTCTGATATACTTTTTTTGAGAGTAGCTTCCAGGGAAACAAAGAGACAAAGCACAAAACCCAGTTGTGCACTACAAATTATTACAAGGTAAGGGGAAATGAAAACAGAATGAACTCTTGTTCTGATTACTAGCTTTCAAGTCAGTATTTCCATTTTGGCTCACTTTGTTGCTAATCAACAGGCAGAGTCATGGAAATAAAGCAGGACTGTAATGCCAGGTCTTTGGGACTCTGATTTGGATGGCTGGGCAAAAGTATCAACAAGACTTAACACAGATCACACTCAACACCAAATGCCAGGGTGGCCCTCAAAGGCTGAGTTGAAGAGAAGATGAGAGAGAGGTGTGTTGTGAAGCTAAGCTTAATAAATTGAGAATATGATACAGTTAGTAGACAGTTGCACTTTCACAGGTGAGTAAAGGAGAGGTACAACTGCTTAAAAACCAAAATGTTTTAGAAGCTCTTCAGAGACAGCCCTCCAAATAAAGAATGCCAATAGCTATATTGAGCTAAGTAGTTAAATACAGCAGTGTCAGTTGCTCTACTTTTTATAATGTTTTGATTATTACTTGGTGGGTAAGTAGTAAGGAGATTTGAGTTCCATGTTGAGGGTTATGAAAGATTTCCTATATCACCATGGAAAGCCACTAAGGACACATTTTTAAGACTCTAATGTTTTTAGGAGCCTCCATTGTGGAAGCTGAATCCAATAAACTGCATCTAGAAACAAGGGACCAAAATTATCTAACTATTTTGAGGGCCTTGACCTTAATCTCCCTGTGGTATAGTTTTTCCAAATATGACATTTGTTTTTCGCAGAGCTGCTCTGCAAATAATATAGCTAGCATTCAGAAGGAAGTTAGGCTGTAGATGAAACTATAAATCTGTGTTTGGAAACATGAAGATGAGAGTACATCTCATTGTTTTGCTTTGCTTTAATATTTTTGGTGTTGCTACTAATGCATTTCTGCCTACTGAGTCCTAAAATTATGTCACCAACTTCCTGTGGTATCTATTAGGGATGAGTAAAACTTTTAAGCCACATTAATGAAAAAAATGTTCATCTAAGTCTGAATCTCAGCCAAGTATAGGAGACAGTAAGCCAGAATGTCTTATCCTGAGATTTTGCCAGGGCTATAAAGTAGGAAGCATGGTCAAAAATTGTCTGCTTTTGCTTCTACCCCTGAATCCTTTCCTAACCTTTCTTATACATACAAAGCTTTATGATTCAGATTCATTTATCTGACTTTAGACACATATTTTAAATGAGGTCGTATTTTAAACAAGTTGCATCACAACCTAGGGATACCCGTCTCTCCTCATTAACTATACAGATTGTTTCAGGCATCTAGGTTTCACATTAAGTGTTCAAAGCTAAATGAAGCTTATTCCACCTGAACAGAGAATTCTCAGGAGATTTTCATTAGGGTACATAAACTGAAGTTCTGTATTGAACTTCCTAAAAAGTTGGGGAGATGATGGACATTGCATGTCATGAATTCTTTTCCTTTCTATGCAGGAGTAAAAAAAAAACCAAACAAGGTCCGCACGTTACTATTGAGTCCATATAATACGTATAATTGTTTTTATGTGGAATTAAGAAATGAATGATAGGCTGATCGAAAATACTTTGGTGTTTAAAAGCAGCAATACTAGAAGCAATTTGCATCACGTCAAATGCAAACACCTTATGAATATTCCATTTTGTGGCTTCTTCAGTCCTACTATTTTCAACGATTCTGCCTTCCGACAAAGAAATATTTGTTCTACTCAGCATCAAAGACAGCCAGGAAAGAAGAAGAAATACTGTAACTGACTTTTATTGTCATTGTCAGTGGAAAAAAAGGGTATCTTTTATAAAGACATCAAACATTTTGGGGCAAAAAATCCCAACAGCTGTCTGCTGTCAGTGATATGCCAATAGAAACATTGTCTTACTTTAGAGCATGACTTGGCTGGCTTCAGGAAAGTTAATATTTTAAAATACTTCAGATTTGTAATACTCCAAAATACGAAGTTTTGCAGGATACTTAGGATACAAAAGCAATGTAGTGCTTTTTTTTTTTTTTTTTTTGCCTGATGAAAGCACATTATAAATTATTGCATTGCAGGACCCCAGGAAACATATGCTGTCAGACCTGTGCTGGCTCTCTGCTGGCCTAGGGTAGATGTTTCTGTAAAGGACTTTTGAAACAGAATAGACTTGCATGATAATGTCATATATACAGTGTATATTTTTAATAATTCAATAATAACCTGCTGATGAGACCAAAAAGGAAAAGATCTTATGGAATGCTAAGTGATCATAGATATCATCTAATAGCAAATTTGTAAATATGACTCTCCAATACAAGCAAAATTAAACTTGAAGATATTATTTAAAAGATTCCCATTGGTGGATGTAGGAACCATTTCTTCCTTATTTATGATTTCATTCACTTGATCAGCAAGATAATCCCTCCCCCGATTCCTCTTCAGTGGCCCCCATGTTAGTGCATGATCATCTTCAGGGGAAATAGAGATGAAAGAAGGAAACAAACAATAATACCGTTCCAGAAATAGCAATGAGGTACTAGCTGTAAACCACAACAGATGATCATATCTTTGCACTCTGGGATGGAATTTACTTGCATTAACATTTCCTGATCTGAAAATGAATACATTTTTAGCTTCTCTTGTTTTTACACCTCTTTGTGGTCCAATTTCCTATACAGTCAGATGTATATATATATATATGTATATATATACAGTCAGAGGGATTGGATGTGCTAGGAGAGTTGTTTTTTCAATCTGGAGAGGAGAAAGCCAAGAGGAGTATCTTCTGCCCTCTTCTCTATAACCACCCATTAGGAAGTTAAATCAGACTATTCTCAAATTAAGAGGAATTGAGAGGATCTGGACACAAGTTGCAGCAAGGCAAATTCTGGTTGGATATGAGGGAAAAAAAAATCCCAATAAGGGTGGTTCAGCCTTCAGTCAGGATGCCCAAAGAAGTTCTAGAATCTCCATCCTTAGACATATAAAAAAAAAAAATAAATAACTGGAATGTTTCTAAACACCAAAAGAAAGGGAGTTTTAGTATTTTGGTTTTGCCTGACTAGAGGATGGACAAAAAAAGAAATAAAAACCACACAAATATTTTCAGCAAAGGATATGAGGAATAAAAAAACGTTAAATTTTATTCCAAAATATTAACAGAGTTTGTGTGGGTTTTTCCTTGTGTCTAATAACAATGCTATACCTAGTATATCAGATGCAATGTTTCCTAACACCTTTCCACCCCAAAATTACAGCACTAACTTTTCATCCTACATATAGATGACACCTAGACCAGAGTTTAAATTTTGTGTTCTTTACAGGAAAGAAATGGAATAACAGATGGTTCCAATTAAAAAACAGCAGGAGAACTATTTTTTTTTTTTTTAACTGAGCAATCTGGGTCATGAGCAAATACTGTTTTTTCTCTCCTGCTTCATCTTGAAAATGCAACGAATTCTGAAAAAAAACCACAGCCAGAGATCTGTGAGATAAGAAATGTAATTAAACCTAGTAGGAGTCAGGCTGCTCTTTAACACCTTTAAACAGATGGAAGGATGGAATGAGGCCTAAGGTAATATCAGATATCCTTTGGAAAATGGAAGAATTGCATTCGTTCCTCAGCAACCACTGTATTCCACTGTTATTCCCAATGGATTGGATAATCTAACACTAAATGCAACTATTTTGCATTTTTTCTACATAAATTGTTCAGTATACAGACTTGGGGGAAATTGCTATTTTTGTGTTCCCTAAGCAGAACACAAATGGTGTTACAAGAATTATCAGAACACCTCAAAAAGTGCAAACACACCAAAATAAAATAAGAATCACTTTCTCAGTCTCCATACTGCTCGCAGAAATAATCCTATGATTTATTCTGTTATTCCCTCTATCAAAGTACTGTTATCGTGGCCAAGGGTTGCTTGTACATGGAACAAAGGATTCCTGCTGCAATTGGTGAAGTCATCCCGGTTCTGAAGGGGGCAGAAATTGGTGACAAGAGACTTGGATTCAAATCTGATCTTTGACACAATTTGTTATAGCAGCTATTGAATATTCAGGACATCTTTGGTAATCAGTACCCATTTCTTTAATCAGGGGGCAGTATTCATTTGCATAGATGACAGAAACTAATTTCTGTTATCACATAAGAGAGCTGCTTTTTAACTCCAAAGGGCTAAGAAATTTCTTGATACCTAAGGTGCCAGGTTTGCAGCTGAGGTTAAGCCAGAATAGCAATCAATCCTGTGCATAAAGGATGTGCTGTGTTCTACTCTTAATGAGAAGCCTCCCACTTAATACTGGAAAATAAATACATAGATAAAAGTAGTTATTTAAATTATGAACAGCATCAGCAGTTTAAAAATAGTGCTTTAAGTAATTAATATTTAGCAACTAATAAATGTCTTTAATAGTAATTAAAAGCTAATTAAATAATTTCCTCGGGAATGTATTTACTAATGGTATTTCTGAAAATTCCTTTTCCTTTTAAATGTTTCATAACTGTTGTTGAGTAATTAATGTTCACTAATTAATTTTAAAGTAAGAGTCTTGACCCTTCGAGCAGTCTAGGAATGAAATTCCCTTAGCTGATGTGTATTCATTTAAAGCAATTCATAGGAAGACCAAAAAATAGTATGCTTATAGGGGGAAAAATATTTCGGACTCCTGAAACCTATTGATTCTTAGTGAAGTTTATCTCCTAGAGGCAGGTCTGCAAGGATTCAGGCAATTGGACGTAGGGTCGTGCTTTGAGTGAATTGGTGATGAGCCACTACTCCAGTGTGGCATCCATGAACAGATATTTAAGTTGTTGCAGTTCCCAGGTTAAATGAATGAACTGAAAGATTACAGTGTTTCTGAGTAGAATTTTTAAGTTTCTCCCAAGTTCAATGGAAGCCATTTCCTCTTTCTCTCCTTGCTAGATTCTGGAGAAGCAGGAGCTTTCATAAAGCTCGGGAACCAGTCGGTCCGAAGGGGTGTTCATGGCACCTGCAGCTACAGACAGACCCTAACGCAAAGGTAAGGACTCTGGAGGCAGCCTCAGAGGACTGATGCACAAATTTTGCAGTGCCCAGCACCAGGTACATTTAAAAGGTACATTACATCTCTCCTTTGTAAAAGAGCATGGATGGAGATTCAGTGTATGTGGGGCCTCACTTCCAAAGACCCCGGCAAGGCTCTCTTAGCCACTGCTCTAGGATTTGGAAAGAACAAGCTGTTTCAAATGAATTATTTCAGGCTTAAAGTACTTTTGAAATGAAAATTTGCATTGTTTGAAGGTTTCTGAGCGTGTGTCTCATCAGGCACAATTCCTCTGTGGGCTACAGCTTGTAATCATATCTCTGGCTGGAATTTTGGCAGTAGGATTAAATATGGATGTTTTAATTTTGAAAGCACAAGCCAAAGCTCCGATTTCACGGGGTCAAATCTCACTTCCATTAACAATGGTTGTAGAAGGGTCAAAAAGCTCTGCCTCAGTCAGTCAGTATTACGAGATTACGAATAGCACAATGAATGAGTTATAGCTGCTTGAATGCACATGACCTGTGCTCAGTGGAAATTGACTTCAGAGTGACAATTTGTGGGCGTTAAGTCAGAGCATGTTCTAAGTCCATGGATGTTCTCAGTGGCAAAGTGTTCTCTTTAAAGCATATTTTTCAATTCATGTATATCTGGAAAAGTCAGCAACTAATGAACTACTGAAACCATCCTAAATCTTGAAAAAATAGTAAAAAAACATAAAATAATGATTCTTTCCTACCATTGGAATGAAAAACGGATTGGGTTCATTATGGTCTTACAATGACAACAGGCAAAATAAGAAAAGGAAATAATCTGAACCTGGTTAGAAAGGTAGGCCCAATTTGGCTTTTATTCCTGCTGTTGTAGATCTGGAGCCACTCATGAACAGACTGAGGGTGGCCTTTATTCTTAATTGCTGCATTTTAGTGCTATTTATTCAGCACAAAAAGAGAAGGAGTCAGCCTGGGAAGCAGAGGTGCTGTAATCTGCAAGCTAATACTATATTGTGGAAAAGCTGTCTTTATAAGTGTAAAGAAAATACTAATGATTTAGTTGGAAAAATAATTAAAGGATATTGGTGACATTTTTGTCAATTGAAACATATGTTTTACTTGCTTTCAGTTTATGAAACAATGACTAATTTCACCAATTAATTGTTCTGATGGAGAACAGTGTATTTTAAGTTGACATACCCCTTAATTTTACATTATGCTTCATGAACCTAGTAATTTTAAATGAGTATCATTTAATTCTGAGGACAATGAATGAAATAAAGGAGACCTGTGAAGTTATGATACAATACAGAGGAGTTTCTTTCACTCCAATCAAGCCTATACTATTATTTTTCTCTTGGCGTTTTTATAATATATTATTCCTCAAAAGTCACCATGAGGTCATTTCTACAAAAGCCTGGAAAATCCTCAAATTGCTAGCTGGGAAGTGCAGCTCTGCTTACTAATCTTGCCTCAGCTTTGAGTCATCTATGGGTGACTGCAGCAAACTGTGACTGTTCCCTCTATACCTCTGCAGTGAGGATGGAGGCAGGTCTGTCACAGCGTCGTGGCTGCTCCCCCAAAGCCCTGTCTGGCATTCTCAGTGCAGGACAGGCACGTGCTCTCAGTCTTACACAGGAGGAACACTGTGTGCAAATGACTGAGTCTAAAATAAATAAGGTCACAGCAGCACAAGCAGACCTTTGCTGGGGGAGCAGGACCACGTTGTCTGTCGTGACACTACTCCAGGCAAAGACTCATCAGGTGAGACAGGCAGAGGGTAAGTAGAGAAATGGAAATGAAGTGACAGATCAAGTTGCAGCAAAGGCTAATAACACATTTTGGATTAAAAATACAGGTTTCTTGAGTCTCAGGTGAATCTGTTAAACCTAAGATTATCTGCTTATCTAGCCCTCATTTAATTTGACCCCAGTGGGATTCTGTGTGAGAGCAAAGAGAGAAGCAGGGAAGGAAAGCAGCAGCTGTTGCTCAGACAAATGCTTAATTTTCCTTCTGCCATTTATGAAAGTTTGTGCAACCACCACTGGAAATCCCATGGCAAGTTTGCCCAGGAAAGTAACTCAAATGACATATTTATTCGAACTGTGGGTATCTTTCAAGTAACTCCCCCTTCCAAAAATCAAATATAAATTTGAATATGCATGAAAATCACATGAGAATGTTTGACTGGTGAAGGTGAAGGGCCTTTTTACTCTTGGATGAAGAACAGCGCAATATAGAGCTGAGATCTTGCTGCTTAATGCTGGAGCTGAGCTATCAAAGTAACTGAGAGCAAAGTGTGTGTGTTCAACATGCTGCCATGTGCTTTCCGGGTATGTTCATTTGCTTCTTCAAGGTGTTTATGTGCGAATGAGTCTTCAAGCAATAAGAGTGACTGGGTGTGTCTGCAAAGTGTTGAGCACACCGTATCTTGCGCTTCTGAAGGTGCATTTTGTGTGAGGTGTTATTTTGCCAGAGTGTTAGCTTGCCCTCTAGGTGCTAGATTTCGGAGACATATTGCACAGGTGGAAAGTACAGGCTGGATCTCTGTGTGTGTGGGGGGGTGTGTGTCTTTCCAATACACACCATTTGTTTAAAATCAAATTCTCCACCTGGAAGTGGTCTTGCAGAACCTAACTGGCATGGGCAGGGAAATGGTTTACGCTGTGTAAGACTCCCTATCACAGGTGCCTTTGAGGAAGTGTCAGAGAATGAGTAAGTGCTTCCCAGACAGCCTAAGCAGTATAGGGGACTTGCAGTGACAAAATAATAATAATAATTAAATAATAGCAGTAATAATAAGTAGTAGTGAAATGAGATGATACACAAGCAAAATTACCTTCCCGTACTTCCCAAATGCCCTTTTTTTTTTTTTTATTACCATATTTACCTTTATAAAAAAAAAATAAATTTTCATCTCCATCTGCTTCATGGATACATAAGATGAGTCTTTAAATTTGAAAACTGACAGAAGGTCAGTTGTCAAGGCAGTTATGCAGCCAAGAGGTATGAAACTTGATGAGCCAAAAATAATTTGGCACTGTTATATCAAAAAGACTGAAATTCTGTGCATCAATTAAATACCATGAAGAGTTAGCTGAGCAGGGAGAGAACTTCTTGGCTCTTCCTATGACAGGATTAAAGTGAAGATGAGGTACTTGTATGATATTCCCATTGCTCTTTGTAGTTTGAACTCAGATTCGTGGGATTACGTTCAAGCTGATGGTCAGTTAACCAAATTCACTCCTCACTTACTGCTTTGGAGAAAGAAAGGATAGTCTTAGGAGTAAAATTGAAGTTTATGACATCAAGGAAATGGTCTTGGATCTGTTTTCTATTATTGTATTTCTTTGCTGGGATGTCCACTTAGTTGACTTGTGTCTCAGTTTCTTCACTTATCTGAAATAAAGTGTGCATAGCACTTCCAAGTTCTTTGAAGTTTAGCACTCCCTACTGCTGTTGCTTCTTACAGCTTGATGCTTTCTCCAAGGCTTCTCCAATTTTGGATGTGGGTGCACTGTCCTGGTAGAGAACAAGGAAGTTGAAACTGTTCTGCTATGGCCTACTCTGACCCTAGCTTTCTCTTCCTCCAAATGGAGATAGTCTGCCTCTTGATATTTCTGTTTTGGAAATAAACTGTACAATAAAGATGGAGTTAATGAGAACAGGTAGTAATGAGGGACGAAAAACATGATACAACTTTGCCTCTCTTGGGAGGGGGAGTAACGCAGAGGACACTGTGTTGTTAATGTACATACTAGAGTGACAAAGAGAAACAAAGTTTCAAACAATCAGGGGAAGAAACAGTGTTACTTGAAATGCCTTTGATGTCCCAGACTATACTGCAACTCCTGATCTATAAACTTTTTGCTTGACATTGGACTTTGCATGCATGCTTTTCTGGTGTAATATAGCAGCTTAGGTCTGCAGTAGAGGGAAAGAAAATAAATCTTAGTTGGTTACTGTTTGTTACCAAACACTAGCAGAGATTAGAACATAGATTTCTCAGCATTTGAGAGCTGGGCAATGCATCTCTCCAAAGCATTTGATGTCACAACCTCTGGTTTATTAATGTTTGAATACTTCTGGCTTCTGTGAGGCCATTCTTGCCAGAGAAATGTCACCATCATGCTCCTGCATTGCCTGTTGCTTGGTAATTAGCCTGTTCTTCTGGCAGTGAAGACATGAATTTGAATCCTTGTTAGGGAAGGAATTGATTAGATCTTACTCTTATTTCTTACAATTCTTATTCTGACTAAATGGACAATTTTAATAGAGGACAATGAAATGGGAAAGGTACCAATGCCAGCTTTTCTGATAAAGTTTTGTAGAGAGCTCAACATGTGTCCTGGGTGTATTTACCAGATGGACAGCTTTTGGCCAGGGGAAGCATGTGTTTAATGTTCCTGAGGAGATCTGGGCGTCTAGTTCATACTCTTTTAGGATGAAGACAGTCCTGTTCAAGCTCAGCAGTAGAACTCTAAATACCCAAGAGATCTAAAATTGACCTCTGTGTAGTGCGTAGGTGACTTGCATGGATAAGTGTTAGCTGAAATCAGGGATCAAGGGCTGTGGTTCTGGAGTTGGAAGCATCTGTTCCAATGGGCTGAAGTATATTCACAGATCCAGTTGTCAGCCTTTTACTGTGAAAGTGTATCATCAAAACAATATTATTTGGGAGGTATCCTTACCTTCTCAAGTCATTTAAGTGCATTAGTATTGGTTTCAGTAGAGCGATTTTCCTATAAGCTGTCAAAACTTGCTGGGAATATTCAATTTGACTGTGATCAGAGGCCTTTGGTGAGTAACAGGACCTTACAAACAGAGTGCTAATTATATGAGGGATGAATGAGTCTTAACTGAGTGACAAATGAGCATGTCTGTCAGTGATACCCCAGCACATATCAACTTGAAGTTCATTCAGATTCCTCACTTATTGTGTTCCCTGGACACTGCTGAATTACAGTCTCCTTAGGTTCAGATGTTATACATGCATTGGGTTTGACAGTGTCACTATGGGATCTTTGTGTTTTAAATGTTGCTTTAGGCTTAAAAGGAGAAATATGTCAGTAGAAGTGTTTACAGCTTGACAGACAGCTCTGGATTCACCTTGTCAGTCAGGTCTTCCTAATGCACCCTGCTCTGGAAAAGGAGAATACCTTCTCAAAGACAGAGCCCTCTGCTTGTTATTTCCTGTGAGATTTCTACATTGCAATGTCTCATGAGTCATTCTGATAATTGAGTACCACCTGACACAAAGCAAAATGGGCCTTATGCAACTTCAGATTTCCGTTTGGTATGAATAACGTACCATTAGGTGTGCCCTGTAATGATCACAGAGGTTGATTTTTTTTTTTTTTTTTTAAACTTGTTAATTTTACTAAGTTGAAGTTTATCATTAAACAAGCACTAAAAGTCACTGGGGTTTCCATTCCATGCAGCTCAAGTTTATTTTTTTCCCCTCTTGGCCATTTTTGAACTACAGTGAAATTTTAACAGGCTCTCTTGAGGTCCAGAAGAGCATGCAAAGTTCAGCTGCTCCCTGGTGTTCAATTCAAGAATCCCCAAAATAATGCTGTTTGGTAAGCAACACAGTAATTCTCATTCCCTAATTGCCCCTGTTTCCCCTTCATATGTCTTGAGGGAAGACTAATCCTTGATGAGTGATAAATTTCCTTTCATGGAGTTTTACAGCATGGTTTTAAGGTCCCTCTCAGAGAGCTGGTTAATTATAAATCACATGCGATTTCTGGAAAGCTTAGGGATCTTGAGTTAATGATAACTTCTTGACCTTTTTTAAATCAATGAAAAAGTTAGTAACAAAACGCTTTGCAAGGAATCAGCTGTTTTGTTGATGTCTTATGTAGCCTAAACTGAAGTTGTTAGATGTCCTTTTCTGAGATGAGAGAGCTTTTAGGCTGCAGATAATGTATGGTCTCAGACAGTCAGGATCAGGCATGCCATAATTTTCAGTCTTTAAAAAGTCATTAAAATTGAAACTCTCCTCATAGCTATGAAAGAATGCTTGGTGTGACATCTATGTATGAGAGGGAAGGAGTGCACTTATAGATTTAGGGGCGACTCAATAAAGGTCTTGCTTTAATAGTGTTTGCATATGGAGACAAACAGCAAGTAAATAATGATTAAAATATTTGACAATCAAATATTTCTAAACAAAGGTATTCTTTGGAAAGTACCTATGACATGTAAAGCTGGGAGTGGATTGTGCAATTTTTAATGCAACATGGCCTTGATCTTATTTTGTTTATTACTTGCAGGAAAGTTGTTGTTTTACATGGGAAGTAAAAGGATTATGATAGCAGATATATACACAGATTCATTCTATGTAGAATATACCTCAAACTTGAAGATTTTATAATAGTTAAAAAAGACATTCTTGTTCAGATTGTGGCCCAGATTGTGTTAAGATTGTGGACCCATCATTCAGAAAAAGAAAAGATCAGTCAAATCAGTATCATGTTTCTTAAGTACATCCAATATAGTTTCTGGTTAATATCAACAATAAAATGATTTCCACTTAGGGAATTGGAATCAGCAGCCTTCTTTAAGCAATTATAAAAAGTCAATATATTTGAAGAATTTGAGTAAACATTTTCATCTTATTTACCTCTTCCAGCACAAAATGTCAGAAGTTTAAAAAATTCATAAAATGCTTCTCATTTTTTCAGCCTTGTTTGAAAAGTCTCCCTTTTACCAAAAGTTGAGAACATGTTAGCTCAAGTAATGAAAGGCAAAATAATTTTAATTTCAGATTTTGCTTTTGTTTCATGAGTGACTACCGTGAAAATTTTAAAAGCTTAAATACAAGCTTCTGCCAGTCTGCAGACTTACAGATACTCCTTGTAATACTGATTTGTTGACCGATTTATTCCTCCCCATTTCTCCTTGGTGAGAGTTCAGATTCATTCAAACAGAATAATTTCAAAATGATTCAACTCAGTTTCCAGTGCTGCTGGTAGACTTTCACCTTTTTCTGCTTGGTTAAATTACACTACCTTGGAGTAACTGGCTAGAGAATAAGTTTGTACAACCACTTTACCACAAGAGGTATTTTACTGATGAAAGTAACCCTATGGCTGGAAGAAGGAATATTCCAATTGTTGGTCTAAGGGGATCATCACCAATTTTGATGAGCTATGTACTTCTAGCTATTTTTCTCCACTTAATCTCTTCAGGATAATACTACTAGCTGAGGTGCACTAATATATGCTGGATAGGAACCAGTTGCTGAACCAGAACTCTGTTTTTTAACATGTAAGACACTGGCAAGGTTAGAAGCTGGAGGCCTAAATAATGCTTTTGAAATTGGCCACTTAAAGTGAATTTTTTATTTTGCTGAGAGAATTTTTTTTCAGTAAATGTTAATTTACATCTGCTCTCTTGAGATATTCTGAAAATACTAAGTTTTCCAAACTAACTTGCTGTTAGGAACTCTTATCTCATATCCGAGAAAATTAGGTTATTTTGTTTAGTTTTCTGTCCTCTTGTTTTATTTCAGATCTGTTCACAGTTTTCCATGCCTCACATTTCCCACTTTTTTAACAGCCGTACCGTCAGCAATAGGTGGGTAGGAGGGATTTCATCCAGTCTGGATTTTTTTCAGTCTCAGTGAAACAAGTCCCATGTAACTGTTCATCCTTATCTCCCGGACTTTCAGAGAACATCTGAACTGTTATTTTTTCCCTCACGTTGGCTAATCTCCAAGAGCTTGGTTTTGCTGCAAGATTCCCCGATCCCTGCTGTCTTGGCACACATCTGCCTTATGGCATATAATGTTCCTTTTATGAGTGATCCAGCTGCAAATTACCCTGACACATGGGAATTTTCTGATAGTGTCTCATTAGTGTAGCTGCAGCAATGCTGGCAAAATCCAGTAAGCTCTGCTATAGGACATACTTGGGCTATATCAGCATTCAAGACAGGCTGTACCCAACTACAAAACCTTGAGTCCCTTCATGGTAGAATTATTTCTTTGAGATTGCCACAGCCAGAATTATTTGGGGGTATGAGCCTGCTAAAGCACGACACCCATTTACAGGGCCGTTTGCCAGTTTTCAGCAGCATAAATCACACTGAGATCATGGCTCTCCTGGGAGCCAGTTGTTGGGTTTGGAACTTGTTCAGCAAACAGCTTATCTGGAATAGGAGAAGAGTGTTTTTTTCTTGAGTTACAACATATCTTTCTGTTTATAGGGTATCTCATACTGCCGTGATTTATACACTAGAAATTAATGAAGGCTGAGTTAAAATTACCAAAATAATACTTCATATTTATAAATGCCAATGTTCTATATAAGTATGTTATTTGTATATATAATCTCCTCTAGCTGAGGGAATATGGACACTTGAACTTTTTTCTCATGGCCTTTGCTGGTTTTAAGTTTTTCCCAACTTCTGTCCCTCAAAAAGCTATTTCCCTTTTCAAGGAAGATCATGCTTTATGGATGTCAAGATAGGGCTCATGGACAACGTTGTATGATCTATGGGAACAAAGATATAGACTCAGCATGAAAGGAAGAGCCAGAGCTGAAAGGCAAGAATCAACCAGCAGGTGGCTCAACGATTGTGGGACTAGAGTAATGAGAGCCATGGAAGTGAAGGACCAGTCGAATTGACAGATTTTAAAAAGCTTACTTTTTCCAGTGGCTAATCATGCTAATGGCTGGATTCCTTTTCCAGCTGCAAGGGTAGTGCACCAGGTGCACACTCATAAACCTGCTTATTTTTAATAATTTGAGGTTTGAATTTAGCTAAAAAGATAGAGAACTGGAGCAAGTAATAAGGATAAGTATCCTGACAGCCAAGCACCAGAGCTAGCTCCTGCCCTTCTCCGGTGACTGGGTGTTGATGCTTTCTCTGAATTGCCCTTCATGTATACTCATCTCTAGAGTATGACTCCTTCCCATACTTCAAAAGGCTTGGATGTGAATTGCTTGCTCTGGGTGATCTCATCCCTGGTCAGACAATGATCTCTGTGAATCCTCCTCCCAAACAATGTGGAAGAATGTCTGTCAGAATGTAAGTGGTGGCTTATTCTGTCACTGTTCTACCCTGCTGTAGGCCATGGCCTTGAAACAAAAGGATGTAATGTAGATTACTGTAGTCAAGGTAACACCATGCCTTTAAATGGTTCCTGCTGTGCATCTCAGAGAAGGAATAAAAAACCCCTTATGCTTAGATGAGTAGAACCTCACTCAGGAAATAAACCTTTTTCACACTCCCCTGAAATCCTATTTTAGGTCTGAGAATAGTGATCCTACAGTTTAAATGGCTAAAAAAATCTGCTTAAATTTCTGCTGTTGGCATCTGCATTGTTAGTGCCCCTTCCCTCTATACTTTAGAAGCAGTTTTGTTAGAATACTGCAGCATTTACCTTTGCACTGCTGGCTGATCAGCGCTATGCATAACACAACTAGTAAAAACTCAGGGTATTTAAAAGGAAAAAAAAAAGAAGTTTTGTCCTGCTTTTTGCCAATTTTATTATTGAATGACAGATTTCTTTTCACTATCATGTTCTGGGAAGAGGGCTTAGATTTCTATTTTTCAGCTTTCAAAAGAAAAAAATGCGTCCAACGCTGGTTAAGAAAATTTTTTAGCCAAGGCTCTGCTTCATAGAACAGTGACTGCTTTGAGATTTGTGGGATCTTGATTTTTCAAATGATAGAAATTGTAATTATTTCTGGAAATTTAAAGAGTGATGATGAATGTGTTTTTCAGGCTTGTGCACATAGGTAAATACCTGTAATAAAGACGAAAGTTTTCCTGTAGCTCTGCATGTCAGTCACAGTGCTACTCAGCTCCTGAGTGCTGGCCACAAAGGGTAAACATAGAGCTCCTCAGACTGTGTTTGGTCTCCAGGATGAACTGGACCAAAGATACTTTTTTGTAATCAAAGGCACCAGCTTTGAATCAGCTGTTGAGAAAGTTGTCCTAATCCATGGACTTGCAACACTAAGTGAACTTTCACTAGAGGAACTAAAACATGTTTCAGTCTTCGGGTACGTGTATTAATGCTGCAGGAAAAATAAAACTGAGATTTAACTTCCAGCGCCAGAAAAACTTGTTCCCCGGTTTTCTTTTTTGTTGCCCAGAGAGGTGATATGCTTAGTTCTGAAGAGCCATAAGACAAATGTCAGTTTGGCTTAAACCACAACAAAAAGAAACCAAAATGAAAAAAAGATGTTTATTCCTCTAAAATTTTCGTAGATGTTTTCCTGGGTTTTTTCTCCTCTTCTCCATGTAGTACAAATGGAGACATGGGTATATATAGTACAAATACGTATTTTCATATATGAAAGAATTTAAAACATCTAAATAAACCTTAGTTTTTCAACTCTCATTTTGATACTTTTGTGCTTCAACTACATTTTGCTTCTGGAGTGGAAGTGGCAGGCATGGAAGAGGAAAGCTTATCTCAAAAAAACCTTCTGTGGTATTAGTGTATTTGTCTTCTAACACTGCAACATCCAAGATAAGTGTTTATAATAGAATTGCAAAAGTACTACATAACTCTACTGGTCACATCATACAACAACTTTCTCAGGGAAAATTCTTTAAAAGAGTGTGGACAGTCACGCCAGGTCCAGTAATATGTATTTCTGAAACAGGAAAAAGGATTTCCTGGATTGAAGCTTCATTTGTGTAAAATGTTAGTGGGTCAATAAACTTACCTTATAAACATACCAGGACATTTTCTTGCGTCTTCTCAGGCAGTTTGAAAAGATATTCGTATTCAGAGCAGCGATTTAAGCCAAAATGTCTGGAATAGGTAATGTGATTGGTAGTGTTAAAGGCAGTGACCTTTATCTGACATGGTCTGACGCAGCTCCTTCTTTGGTAGAGGCTGTGTTTGAAATAATCTATCATTTAATGTGCCTAAAGCTGGTGGTGAGCTTTGAAAAATGCAAAGGAAATACCACTCAGGTCTTTGCATTGTGATTGGATGCCTCCTGTACTGGTGGTGTGATTTTTAGAACATGTGCTTTGTTCACTCTTTTGAACATCTGCCACAGAGAGATTGCATGTTTGGAACCCTATAAATGTGCAATACACAATTGTATCTCCCCAAAGATGGACAAAACCCATAGAATTTTACAGCCTTTTAGAAAAGATACAACACAGGACAGAGAAAATGCAGTAGGCTGGGATGGCATAACCCAAGTGGGGCAGCAAATAAATAAATGGGGAGGTTTTTTTGATAATTCCAATCGGTTGTGGTGTTCCCCATTAGAAAGCTGCTTTTGGTGGCTACTCAGGATTTATAAAGATGGACATGTATTGACCTGAATACTGCTTAGGCTGCACTTTTCATCATTAGAGCTAGTAATTAAATGCTGCATGCTGATCACTCCAAGTAACATTTTCAGCTTCAAAATTTGTTTGATAGCTCAAAGCAAATGAAAAAAATAATGATATCCAGAATTGTTTCCAAATGTCTGGGTTTTTTCAGATTAAAAGCTGAATTTTTAACTTGAGGAAGACATGTAGGCTTGAGAGGGTCTATGATATTGAATGCATGGTTCTGGGAGAACAAAAATTAAATCCTAGCCCAAGTGATTCAAAACACCATTGCCACTCTTGTCCAGTTTGAGGGAAAAGTGTCATCACTGCTGAGGCTGTTGCCTCAACCAAAAGGATACGTGTACTTTTTTGATCATTGCCAGGGCATTCTGGTTCTCTCCAGTTTATTTATTTAATGAACAAAAGCGTTATTGGCTACAAAGTACTTCTGCTGACATGGAACGTCATTAGTAGGAGTCTGCTCTATCTACCTCTGCTGTTACAGCTGCAGTCAGCCATGACATTTTTGAGAATGCCAGGTAAAGAGCTTCTCACCAGCACGTGGTGTTTCCCAGGTGCCATGTCATTTCACAGCTGGAATCTGGCAAATGTATTGTATTTCTAACAGGTACCCCTTTTCTTTCATGGCTACAGTGTGAATTAAAAAATGCACATGGGAACTTTGTGTAACTGCACAAAGTTTAAATATTTTCTTTTTCTTCTATGGTGCAAATCATAGAAATCCCATTGGTTTGGTGCCTGTTCAGTCTCAGCACAAACTACAAGGACTTTTATTCCTTAGCTTTTATATCTGAAGTATATGTAGCTTTCCTGCATCTGAATCTTTTATACCTTCTTTGGTTAAACATATTTCCCAAACTGTAAATGAAATCTGCTTTTGGCTTGAATGACATGTAGAGTCACTAAAGAAATAAGGATAAAATGTAGGCTTAAAACACAGCATCAAACCTTTTGTGTGGCTTGGAGTCATGGTGATTTACAATATTACTGCTCTTATTTCGAAATCAACACAATCCTGAGAGGAGTCATCTTGGAGAGAACAGATTAACCAATAGTAAATGTTGCATCAAGGGTTTTTTGCTGCCGTTTCTTTTACCTCATGCAAATCTTTTTTGAGTTATGATGAGGTGGCCTTCCAAATCTCATGAGGAAAGAAGAAATTAAGGATGTGTCCCAGCTTTCTGCTATGTATCCACAAGACTTGAATGGGCTAGTGAGTCAGGAATAAAAGCCTCCGCTCAGCTGCAGAGAAGTTCAGACTCTCTGGGATATAGATTTTTGCAGCTTCCAACCTCTCTATGAGGGATGGAAGTTACCTGTAGGACTTCTAGGAAGAAGGCTGTCCACAGCGAAATAGAGGGACCAAAAGGAAAAAGGAAATTAGAGGCTGGCTGTCTCATCATATGCCTTGAAGTGAAAGATAGAGACCTGTCAGTGGGTGCCGGACTAAAAAGCAGAAGAAAAAGGGAACTTCCGTGTCTCCCAAGCAGGCTGTGACAGGGAAGTAGGCAGGTGACCTTTTCATTTAAATGGCTATTTTTGTTGCAAATGGCTGTTGCCGTGGCTGATTCATACATTTTTAAAATATTAATTGACTACAGAACAGACTAGAAAATGTTGTGGTTTTCAATTGCAGAAAACGAAGAGGAAAAAAATATATCAACAAAAAATATTTTACATTTTTTATTGCTATGTTGAATCTTATGGTAAAAGCTAATATGTCCCAAATAACTCTCATGGGTGATACTGCAGTTTGTGAGCAAAGCAAATAGAGCTGTATTGTCACTGAGTTGACGGTCCAGAAACTTCTCTGTGGCTGACAGAGTCTTACCATAGCAAAGTGGTGGAAAGAGAGTAATCACTTCATCTACTTTATGGATATGCTGGCACATGTCCCTTGTGGGCTAAAAGCAGGGGGGGGAAGGAATTTATACACAAGGTTTGAGACTGTCCAGCTTTTTAAAATAAATCAGCCTGTGTTGCTGTTGCAGAACTTGCACTCCATTCAGCTGGAGTGGAAATGCATCCTGATTGCCTGTGAAAAATGAAACTGCAGTGCCTGACCTTCATCCATAGAAAGCAAGCTCAGAAGTCCATGCCCAGATCTGTGCTGGCTAATTTTTTTACATCTGTGTGTCAGGATGCAGATTGTTGAGGCAACCTCAAAGCATCAGCTTGACTCCAGGAGCGCTAGAGAAGGATTTAAGCACTGGGAAAAAGTGTTCAGAAAGCAGGAGATTTCTGTGTATAATGCTGACGTTGACCAGTTGGGGTTTTAGAGTGTAATTGTCTGCTATATAGGCTGAGGTTCTTCTTTGAGACTCTGCTTCTTTCAAAAAAACACAGGTAACGTGGCAGCAGAGAGAACATGTAAATAGCTCCTTGATGAGGCAGCCCTGTAATGAAGCAAACACTCTGGCAGTCTCGCCAACTTCTTTCTACAGCAGTTTCCTCTAATTTCTGGGAGAAAACAGGCTGTAGCAAGGAAGGAAGAGCAGGAAAGAGCATCTTGAAATAGTAAAGGACACAGGGCGGGAAACAGAGGCTGAGGCTTGTGAGGATGAGATCTAGCACTAACACCAGCAAGAGGCTTCCCTGGCCTGTGAAGCTAAGGCACAATACTGTTCATTGGAAAATTAACCAGGGGGAAAAATGCTTCTGGTGCAATCATCAGAGTTATTAAAATGCTGTAAAATCCCCTGTTGTTATTCAGTTGACAAATAAAAACTATATTTGTTATAAGCAGCTTTATGCTTTGAAAAAAAGAATCTATTAAGCAGTTAGCTTAGCCACCTTAAACAGGGTTCTAAAATATATGGCTGTGACTCTGTTCAGCAAATAGTCTTCTGTTTTCATATAGATATCAGCCGTGTTATGTTCCTGTTGCATAGCTTGCTCTTTGGACAGCAAAATAGAGGTTTGTTTTCCACTTTTTGATATATCAGCATTATTCCACCAGATTAATACATAGAAAACATTAATTTACACTGCTAGATATCATGTGATGTCTTTTCACTCAGAAGGATTGATAAGAAGCACCTTAAAGCAGAGCAGATATTTCTGTCTTGTTTTATACTTTACTGTGACCATGGAGTCTGCCAAAGCAACTGGCGCTTCCTCACTGCAGTCTTCTGTATGCAAAATTATTTCCACAATATCTCCTATACATCCATCCAGCCCTGACACATTCTGTTACAAATCCAACCTCCATAACTATTTTAAACATGGTTCTTCTCCGTATGAAGGATAAGTATGGGGTATACTTGCATTCTTTAGTGCTCTTAGTACATATGACTCTGCTTCACAGGTATGACTTTTGGGGACCTTACAGAGAGACTGAGCAAATATTATACCTTTGATAAATGTCTTACATGAATCTGAACAAATAATTCCAAAATCAAGGTACTGTTTTGGTCTCTGTTCAGCAATAACAAGTACACTGCAGGAATGAGAGCTTTGTAAGTCTCTGAGTGGGTGGCTATACTCTAAACACAGGTACCTCCAGATGCTATCCTTGAAACTGAGTATATAGTTCTTTAGGTTTAAAGGCTTATTCTGAAAAAATCCTTTCTCTGAGCAGCTGAGGAAGGTCAAAGAGGAAGATGCCTGTTACAACCTGTCTGACCAGCAATCTTGCAAGATTTGACAGGGGCACTGTCACATTTAGCACTCTCATCTCTGCTAACTGGAGCTCTTGTAGCTATTCTGAGCTCAGGAGTGGATCATACTGGAAAAGAGAATCGAATCCCAAAGTGATGCATCTTGGGGTGAGAAGAGGAGACGGAAATCACTGACAAGAGCATGAATCAATTATTTTGATAGTCCTGTGCAAAAGTAGAAGCATTTTAGAACAGTTTCTTGCAGCTGTTATTCACCGGTTTGTACTTCTGGAACCTTTAACAAGTTCTTACACTGGATAAATCCTAGGTGCTCCTGGCACTACCGTGTGTATGAAAGAATACAATAAACATTGCTCCTGCTAGTATACTACGTAATGCAATAATAAATAAAGATAGCAATAAAGCCTGATGCATTTGTATCACGCTATGCAGGAAAGATCAATTGATCACATAAATGGTGTCTCACTCCTGAAATCACTACCTCTAGGAAGAAACACCACATGTATTGTCACAGTGCAGAAGAATTTGAGGCAGGAAAGGTAAAAATACTAGCTACAACTGCCTCAGTGCATAAATTTGTTCAGTTGTAATAAATTTATCCACTAGATTCTCTTACTTAGAAAATTCAGGGACATATCTGATTAAAAAAAGTCAAATCAGTGCATGATTATCCCTCTTTTCCCAATCAATACAATCACCCTGGCAGGGTAGCTTATTCAAAAGCACTCATCACATCTGCTTTTGTGTAGAAAGACTCTTATCACCTCTCTGTGATTTTATAGTGGTGAGTATTTTTCTAATGCTTCTTCCATTTTGGGCACTGAGCCGTGGATCAGGGTCATAGATGTGGCCGGAGAAAAACAAGCATGATCTACTGTGTGTTTGTGAAACTGAAAACTTTGAAAGCTATTGTGCTCAAGGCTTACAGCAATAAATTGAGCCTTCCTAATAAATCACAGGCCTGTGTTTGCAAGCTGGGATGTATAACACATCTTTGCCTATTGACTTTCACTGGGGTTACTCAGTCCTGCTTTCTTCAAAACACCCCATTTACATCTCTGCCAATCTAAATACTGTATTTCTCTTTCCTTTTCTGCTGTCAGGAGGCCTCTCCTTCTTCATTATCTTTCTTTTTTTCAGGGTCTCCGTGTTTATCTTTGTGTGGCCAAACATACTTACTTAGGTGGAAAGTATCCACTATCAGGGCAGTGTAAGAATACGTGTATACTTTTACTTAAACATACATCCAATCCTATTGCCAGAACCAGATTTTCCATCCACCTACACTGTTACATTTCAAGCCTTGCTAAAATACTTTTTTTCTGAACTCTTAGTCATTTTTGCATAGTCAGAGTCCGGACATAGCTGGTGCTTTAATAAGAATCTTAACTTTATTTTGCAAACAGACAGCTGCCTGCAGCTTGGGCCTATTAATGCCTAATGTGAATCAAAAAACTCTTTTACATCTCACAATTTAACTATGATTCTGTAAGCGTTCCTGCTCTTCCTTATCTTTTGTCCCGGCTGAGAGCAAATCACTGAGGAGCAAACTCAGTGCCTTCCTGAGTAACAATGCAGTTACTTGAGCTGCTGTTATTTTCTTCCTTGCTACATTTTGGGCCATCTAACTTGGTTCTTCAAGGTTGAAGGCAGATTTATAAGAAGTCATGACAGAACTACTATTATCTGAGTGGTACAGCCAGTGTGCTTACCATAAAATCAGCCTTAGTGAAATGGCAAACTGAAATTTAGTCCAGATTGTCTTGTGTCTCAGTTTCCTAAACAGAAATTTCCCTATTATTCACTTAACCCATCGACAGCCTGAAATTTCATTAGCTCAATGTATTACAATCCTAGTATGTTCTGAAGGTCTGTGGGGGCCAGCTGATCGAACGGTAGCCTAATCATGCCTTGCTAGTTCCAACTCAACAGCCAGGACTGCTCAGAAATATATTGCTCAGAAATATATCAGCAAGGCAACTATTTTAGCTTTCTTGCTTTTTCTGTTGCGCATATTTTATGCTTGAATTCTGTTGAAAATTCCTTTTAATATAATCGAATAGCTCAAAAATATTCTATGTGGTTGCTTCTAAGCTATGATATCCTTACTGCTGCTGAAGTTATTTGAAAAAAAACCAATGCTTCACCATATCTCATTATTGAATTTACCTGTGGCTGTCTCTAGGGTGAACTGAAAATAATAGCCACCTTACCTCTAGAGGGTGGCTTAGCCAACCTGAAATCTAAATCCAAGCAAGTAAGATCAGATCGAGTATCATTCTAGTCATATCATTGATTGCTTTCTCTGCCAAAAACAATTCAACACCACATGTATTGACTAACTAATTAGGAAGGGCAAAGAGGTGCAAGAAGTGATTAAAAAAAAAGGATTTAAAAAATAATTCCATAAAGTATCTTTTTATATACACTCAACACTGAATGGGCAGTTATCAATGGTTTTAAAAAATCCCTCTTTCAAATGTTCATGTTAATGAACATAGGGTTAAAATTAATTGTCAGCAGAGCAGCACTGCAGTTCTTCCTATGCAGTCTGTGGTCTGGACAAATTGTCATTTTAAAATATGCCTTTTTTATCAGAGTGGCAAACAGATACCTTAGCAATCACATGGAACTACACAAAGAATAATAATGACTATTTGTTTTTTATTATGAATTTAATATTGTTAAAATGCTTAGCTGACAAGTACATTTCCAGCTCCACATGCAGTGAAATCCATTTTCATCAGCCTCTGCTTTGGGAGATCTATGCACTGTAATACCATCTATTAGAATCTATGTGCTGTATCATTGCACATTATGGATAAACTTACAGATTTTCACCTAATGTTTGGGGGGTCGTAAAGAAGGAATAGAAATACAGAAAATGCTATAATCTCTTTAGCTCCTTTATGCACTTCATTTACAAAAAATCATAAAATGGATAGTAAAATATTTACTAGTACTTTGCAGTCCTCAAATGGCAAAAATTGAATTGTATAGTCTCTCACTTCTGCAGAAGACAGCTTGAGTCCCAGGAAGGCAGCCACTGAAAGAAATGGACTTTTTAACCAGTGTGTTGTAAGGACTAATACAAATCTCATAGCTGTCCCTGCATCACTGGGATTGGGACTTTTGGTGTTTACTGTAAATCCAGAGAAGTCAAACAGATGTGGGGTTTTTTTTGTCAACCCAGGTGAGAGATCAAGGGTATGTTTTGATAGCTGCAGAGGATACAATTGAAGCGACAGGGAAAAAAGGTAAACAACAGAAAGTTTCAGCTAAGCTGTTTGATTTTACATTGTAGCAGACAGCTCACACTAGTTGCAGCTCAGCTGAGGAATGGTAACCTTTTAATTCTATGTTAAGTGTGTATCTCAAAGTATGTGTTTTACTAGGAAAGGCTTTAATTCAGTAAAGCTCTTGAACCTTATCGGTGTCATATTTAAGTGACGTGTATGTTTCCCATTCCAAATCAGAAACATCTCCCAACCTTGTAGTTCCATAAAAGGAAAGAATCTAATGGATTTTGGATTGTATTATAATGCAAAATGCTGGAAACATAATATTACAGTCATCAAATAGTGTCTGAAAAACACTGTTTCACAGACTTCAGAGTTTCTATCTTTCTGATCAGCCTTTTTCTAATTTCACCTCTACCTTACATGAACCAGCCTGTCCAGTCTAAGCTGTTTTCATTTCAGCTAGTGGAAAACCAACTCCTGCCTTGATTGTACCCTCCACAATAGCAATGTAGGGATAATCCTCTTTCCAGTACAAATCATAATCTGAACATAGTTAACTCATGCAATCTGTGTGGATTTTTTTTTTTTTTTCATCCATTTGATGACACTTGAAGATGACTCAATACAGACTTAAGCACATGCTATTGTGCTACTATTTTACAAATTGTTTTCTGTATCTCTAGGCAGAAAATCTTTTCTATTGTTGTTTCAGAGGGTTTAAAAACTCTGTGCATTTCATACTAATGTATTATATTTTCTCTATTTTTTTTTTTTTTTTGCCACTATGCAATATGTTCTTTAGGAAATGTAAATATATACATCCTGACATTTCATGCCTGAGGTAATAGTCCAATATTCTCGTTCTGGAATCCAACTCTTTATTCATGAAATCTTAGAAAGCCAAAAATAGAAATGAAGTTGAAATGCAAACATAAAGCTTGGAATTGCCTGCAGAATACAAAATAGAGAAAGATTTTATTAATTTAATCTTTAATAGGACTTTATCTGGCAAACAAGTTTGTCTTCGTTCACTGAGGGAGAAAAGCCTTCATTACCTGCACCTCCTTCTCATTGTGTATTGGTCTAATTTTTGTACTATTTTTTGAAAAACCATCATGTCTAGTTAACTTGAGCACTTAGTCATAATGAGGGAATGCATCCTTGTAAGAAAAGAGAAGCAATATCCCTTTTTACCAATAGAGGGTTCTGTTCCCAAGGGGTTTCCCTGTTACACTGCCGATTGTTGGCACTTCTATTTCAGAAGATCCCCAGGAATCCAGATGTGAGTCCCCAGCTGTTGGTGAGTGAGGTGACAACTCTGTCCTGGTGGGAGAGGTGGGGACCATGGCATGGTCTGGCCATGGCATGACATTCTGATTCCTTCTGACTGGGCAGTTGTCTCTACTAGCCAAACAAATGCTGGAAAGGATGGAAAGTCCTAAATCATGTTCCCTTTCTGGGAATTAGGCACCTGGATAAAGTGGGTATGTATGGCTCAAAAGACATCCCTGGACCTGCACAGATAAACACTTCCTTTAAAAAACTGCATCCACGGGAAAAACCATAAACACCTGAGTGCAATCCAGTCTTAAGTCTTTCTGTCCCTCACGTTCAGACTTTGAGATTGTGCAAAGAAAGAAATCAGGCCTTACTGAGGCAAAGTAGAGGCTGTGAAAGGGATGCTCACTTCAGAGCGGGAATTGGTTCTAGTTCTGGCTTACCACACCAAGCACAAGATAACTTTTCTCGTTTAAGAGCCAGGACCCTCTTCTTACCTACTGCCAGTCAGGAAACCAGCAGCGCTGAAGTGAAATCTGTAAAGTCATAGTCTTGGAGCAGCTCCTTTTGTTGAATGTTGAGTTTTCAGCTCCCCTCGACAAAGCGAGGTTTTAGTCATTTCTCTGGAATACATATATTTATATATATAGGATCTAAATATCCTCTGACGTTCTCACATTGATCATTATGTTTTGGGCTTTGTTGATAGACACTTGGAGGTCAATTATAACTGCTACATATAATATAGAATTATAAGTAAATATTTGTCCTTAAAGAAAATTTCTAGTCCTACCAGACATGAATATGCAACTGCTTAGAGTGTAATCAACAAACATTAACTTTTTTATTTTTTATTATTTATTATTACTCTTGCAGTTCTTAAGGCATGCACATGAGCTCATAGAAACTCTGCCATTCTGTAATTACAAATAATAAAACCATGTCATAGCTGGAAACTGTGGAGTGATCACAGTAGAGTGACTATCTATAGTCTAAAGATATCTATTTAGACTAGATATCTTCCTAATATCTAGTCTAAATCTACCCTCTTTTAGTTTAAAACTGTTACCCTTTGACTTTCAGTCCCTCCGTGTGTTCAGCAATGTCTAACATGGCAGAAACACTGGTGAAAATGGGCATAAAACTATATCTAGATCTACTTTGTATTGATGCAAATAAGAGATTAAGTTCAGGCAACTCAATCCTTTTCTTGAAACAGGATCAGTGATACTTTGTGTTACACCTCCTATGGAAATAGGGTATTTACTTTTAAATGACTTTTCTATTATCAACCTGTTAAGATATCCAAATTTATTAAACAGTATAGCAGGGGAGACAATTGCTTGAACTCCTATTACAAAAATAAGCCAAATCGCTTATTTAACATTTATCTGCTTCTCTCAGCTGTCAATCTAATTTTCCTGCCTCCACTGATCATATTTTCGCTGTCTGTTCCTTAACAGATTTTGTTTTGATTGCTTCTGTTCAGATTCTGTCTGTCATCTCAGTGTCTAAGCCGACCATATGTTAGCTTGACCCACTACCAAAAAAACTTCATTCTGAGTTCACTTGAGAAGTTACTCTTGTTATTATTTGAAGATTTATTAATTTGTCAATGGCATCTGGTTCTTTACCACCTGCCCTGAAATCTGCTCTTGTTTTTTCACTGCTGGGAAAAAAATAATAATAATTTTCTGCCTTCATATATATTCAGAAATAACAGCTCTTCCAGCCTTTCTTCCTACCATAAGGTGTATAATAACAAAACAGCATCTTTATGCTACTAAAATGCTTTCTATCTGAGATACACAATGGCAAAATAGTACTATTGCCATTTTGTTGCTTCAGAAATTGAGGCACAGATGAACAGTCTGATTCAGCTGATGTTAGTCCAAAGGATGGTGATAAAATGAAGACTACTTCCAAGCTTATCATCGATGTTGGAGAAATAATTAAACTTTCTCCTTAATCTTTGGGGCTGCAGAAGTGAATCAGAGCGAAAGCACAGCCAGTCTTCGAACCCTGCCCTCTCTGACACTCTCTCTATTATTGGTAGAACTCACTACCTCCTTTGTCTCTCCTGCAAAAACAAGGGAGGAGATGCTGAGGAAGGTCTGGAAACCCCATCACTGGCTACTTTGCTTATCTGTCCCTAGCATTGGCCTTGAGTGGGGTGATGGACTGAGCCACTGCCTCCTGACTCTCCAGCTCGTGGCATAATGACAGGACTGTTCACTCTGACTGAAAAAAAGAGACACCCAGGAATGAGTATAACCCGGGGGAGGGCGGTAGGGGTGCTTCCTTTCCGCTGCTTTGGCAATGCCCCAAGCTTTGCATTTTTAGTCATTCATTGTTGTCATAATAAATCCCTCAAAGCTTAAATCTGAGCCTTGTCTTTGTGCATGAAAATGAGAGCTCTACAGCTTGTGCCCAAAGCTGCTTTCTTTATAATGAATTGTCCATCTTCCCTCTTTCATTCCCTGCTGAAACACAGCTAAATATTGTGTTGCTTTGAGCTTAGCCCTTCAAAGCAGAGTGATATATGAGAGTCATAAATGCTGGAAGATACCCATGGGAACATGCTGAAGATACTCCTGGGGAGGCAGTAGGAGAATGCTATGCTAGAAACAGGTAGTTATTAGTTGAATAATGCAGAGATGTATTTTGAAAATTCATTCTCACTGTAGTGTTGGCCTGGAGATAAGTAAGGCTGTATATCTCTACCTTGATCAGGGTTCAATATTCATTCCTATATTTTTACTTGACTTTCTAATTCCTACCTTTTCCCTTCAAGTACCCAAATGATAAGCAGTGCATTTGCTAAACAGTTGTGTTGTTTGTGTTATCTCTCCACTCGCTCAGAACTATAACAGGATGTTTATCTACTGAGGAAAAACCTGCCTCTCATTTACTCTGCAAAGCACTCCACTGCCTTCACAGTAACTGTAGCTGCAATTATCATTGTTGGCATCCAGAGATAGTGATTTTTCTATTTACACTTCATGCCTGGCCCTTGTGAAGTTTAATAAATGAAGTCAGCAGTTACATTATCATTTGATAGACTCATCACCCGATAGTAGCTGCTGAAATATGCAATAAATAAAGGTCCTAGAGGGAAGGAAAGGGGTTAGAAAAAAAACCCCATAATATGTTTTTTCAAAGAGAATTGCATTTTTACCCTGTATGAAGAAATTTAATTACAGGTTTTCTGTTTTGTTTAGTCTTTACTTTTTTTTGTTATTTTATAAGAAGTCAGCTTCAGGAATTCATTAATCGAAGTAAAATTTAACTCAGGGTGCAGGACACAAAGCAAAAAAGAATAACAGGAGGAATGGCCTGGAATTTTGCTGAGATCTTCACTGGTAGTAGTTGAGTAGGGCTTGTGGTTTGTTGATAAAGACACATTAATTCAAATCCTGCCTCCAGCAGCCTTCACTAGCAGGCATGTTTTGATGCTCCTTTGGTGGGCCTTAAGACTATCCTCTCCACAGAGCTGGAAACAGCCCAGTGAAGATAAGATAGAAAATATTCAGCCTTAACAGCAAACACAACCAGATCCTCTGGAGGCAACTAAGTCTTGGTAGTGGAGCAGTCCTTTCTATTGTTAAATCAGTGGCAAAAATCCTATTTCAGCTCAAGGCTGAAGATGGCTGGGTTTTACCAATTATGCCAAGAATTTGCCTTAGCGGTTTTGCTATTTGAGCCCAACAGCAAACACTATCATGACTAGCAGTGTCTGCCCGGTAATAAGTGCTGAGCATAAGCTCAAATAGACTATTCACCACTAAGCAAATAGTAATACTCGCCTACGCACATGTATGTTTATCCTGGTACTCCTCTCATTACATTTTTCAAGTAGACAAGTGACAAAGTCATTGGAAGAGGTTAGCTCATTGGTTGTATTATAGATTCTCTGTAGTGGGAGTTCAGAAAATCCTAGCTCCAGTCACTGCAGAATCTTAACAAGAAATGCACATAAGCTAGATAAATATAAATGAGAAAAAATATGTTGGTATGTTTTACTGTGAGCAACTGGAATGGCCACTGCAAGTACCAAACATGCACATATTTAGAAGAAGTACAATGCATGGCCACTGCTATTATTAAAGCCACTAATAATGAGGAAACATCTAAAATAGTTGTGCAGTTTAATTCTGAATAGTCTCCTTCTGAGAGCTGCTTGATCTTTACCCTCTGTAACATAGATTATGTCGCCTGGAGATTCCTGGATTATTTGATGAGGTCTTTGCAAAGATTTCATTTAGAAAGAAACATGGATGGATATGTGTTCTTCCTCTCAGCCCCCCACCCCAAGCACAATCAAAAGAGTTTAGGTGTATGTAGATTTATATTTAGTGTGATTTCTGTTATTTCCTTTTGAGACTATGTTTGTTTTTCTTCCTCATGGTGTTAAGGTTCTTAATTTCTTTTTCTGCCTGCTTCAAGGATATAAGAATGAGCACCAATTCAATATTTTGCTTGATCTTTCTTCAGTCACAGACAGCAGCAGCCTCTACTAGAGAGCAGGGATGTTTGGTTCTGAACCCAGGTTCTCTTCTGCTGAAGAAGCTTTGGTTCTTCAATGCTCTGAGGACAACAGCTGCAACTGGGAGCTTAAACCAAAAATGATTGCTGTAAGCTGAATTAGTTCAAAAGGGCTCAAGAAAGGTCTTGATGAACTAATAAATCCTAGGAAAAGTAGTATCCCTTTTCCCAACAAAATGCAGAGACGGCCCCAAGACCATCTTTGCAGCTGGGGCTAGTAATAAATAAAGTAGTGATCGCCTGGCTCCCTAGTTTGTTCCGATTCTTAAAAACGTGTAGGCATCTTCTCTTTATGTAGATTTTAATTCTTAGTCAACCATTTAGTCTTCCTTATCAGTCAGACCTTTCTGAGTCCTGCCATCACCAAAACAATGCTCTAGATGCCTAACTACTGCTCTATATGGTAACTACAAATACTGCCTATAAATACAAATATATATAAAATATACATATTTACAGATAAGATGTATATGAATATATAAAAATATAAAATAATACTAAATGTAAAAATTGTCCTGCCAGCATGGGATTATCACGCATTCATTTCCAAGCTGTGGGAACTATCTCTGCTTTCTTTTTTCTCCTTAATGAAATGGAAAAAAGGTGGAAGGGCTCAGAAAATAAATAAACAAAGGTATGCAAGACATTGAAATCACCCAGAATTTTGTGCAAATTGACCCATAAAAAACCAAAAGATTTTTCTCCGTAAGTTTAGATAGCCAAAACTCAAAATACACTTAAATAATAATAATTTTAAAAATCAGCTAAGCCAAAATGTTCACAGCCTAACTTGCGTGAAATGTGCCATGCTTCCAGTTTCCCTAAAATAATTTGATTTTTAAATATGCTTTTTAACAAATGCTCCCCACAAGAAAGACATTTCCCACTGATCATTCTGCTGGTCTCAGATGATCTGGAAACAGACAGAAGCTCACGGGTGAAGGCAGAGAACATGTGAAATGGCTTTATCTCACACAGTAGGCAGCTGGATGGCAGTTCTGCTCCCAGCCCTATTGCATCACCAGCCCTGCTTTGCTGTGTCGCTGAACAGTTAATGGTGGGACAAATGCAACTGGTGAATATAGATGTATGCCCCTCTGGAGCCAAAATAAATGCCTTCCCACGATACAATATATGCAGACTTTTTTATTTTCAAATTCAGTCCTTTTTATTATTCCCCAATGGAAAAGCTGAAAAGAGCAAATAATGCTTGAAAAGATCATAATTAAACTTAGATATCTTTTTTTTTTTTTTTTTACTACTGTGAAATCATGCTACAATATACTGTGATCACTAAATAACTACTAAATATGTTTCTGTGTAGAATGAAGCAGGTTGTGTATTTTATTAAGGGGAGCTGAGCTGTTAGGAAGAGAACAATGGTCACAATGAATATTGTCAAAGTCACCAAAAACCTACAAGAGCCTATTCTTTTTCTTACATGAGTCTGTTCTTTTTCTTCTGTGAGTTTTGGATCAAGTCCATTATGAAACATTGTCTGCTGACACCTTCCTGTTCCACAGAGAAACAGGCTTGCTGATTAAACAGTCGTTTTCTGTCTCTGAACTGAAACTTATACATTATGGATGATCTGATTGAAAGTTTTCACATGAAATCCTAGTCACTTTTATATCAATACTAAAACTGCCATTAAACTCAATAGGGTTAAAATTTCTATCTGGATCCTTTAGGGAACCTTGGATCAGATTAGAATGTTAAATCTAACCCATTCCCAAAACAGGCAGAAAAAATTTTGAGAACACACACATGCCAGGAAATTCAAAGTTAATATAACGTTGATGTTTAACTCACCTTGGGAGCCTTTATTTTTAGAAACAACCAAGATAAGGAAAAGATGGTGCCTGTTGAGCCTTAACAGGTTTTGTCATTTTGCATTGCAGAGTTACTTAGATCTTAGGTTTTATATTATCTTTGAATATCAATTCCAGGTTTGCAATTCTAAATACTATAGAGCAAGAAAAGCTGCTGAAATATCACCTGTCTTTGTGGTGCTGAAACAGGCAAGTGTGTTTCTGAGATGTCAAAAGCAACTCAAACAATACACCAAATCCTAATCAACAGAAGTCATCATAGTTATTTTTTTATTGCTCTCTACATCAGCTTGTTTTTGTAACACAGACATTTCACTTTATGCAGGAACAGATGTATTTGTGACTATTTGCACTGAAATATCCAAACATTACAGTAAAGCAGCAATTTACAGTTGGCTGACTGTGTCTCATCTTTAGTATACAATTAGTGAACAATGAAAAACTCATTATCTTCTTATTTCATTACAGTCAGGAAAGCAAACAATTAAATTTGGTGGTTTAAAAAAGATACAAACAAACAAAAAGCATGTTGTCTTCCCAGAAAGAACAAAGTGCAGGGCTTTCCATCAACAGCACTCGGGTGAAATTCATCAAAGGGGCACATTCTTAAGCAGAGTTCCTCTTAAATGCTTTCTCTTAACTTTCAGGCTGAGATAGAGAATGATAGAGAACAAACTTACACATCAACTACCATCAATATACTTATTAATGTATTATAGCATGGTACATGTGTAACATATATACGAATCTAAGCATCTCTGAAGTATTTTAAAATATAACTTTTCTTTTTTCCTTTCAGACTTGGTTAGTGTTTGACTTAAGCCATGAAGCATGGATCTTTGTTTCTGTCTCAGGGGCTCTAACCATTGCTGTTTCATTGACCAAATAAATGACCAAATTTTGCTTGAATCTTGAAAAACTCATGTATATAGAAGTTTTCATACTGCAGAAAGGCATGAAAATGAATTTTAGCATGGAAGATTAACCCAATTTTAACAGTTTTAAAATATGCAGTTTCTCGTACTTACTGGTTTCCCACTTGTGCTTATGTTGCTAAAAAGAAACAAAAAAGCCAGCTCAGTGAAATCTAGGCATACTACATACTAGTACATAGAAGTCTGATTTGTCTTTTTCTGTTATCTTTAGCTTTCCGGTACTCATTTTGTCCATCTTTTCTCTGATAAAAATCAAACATCTAGGAATCTTCAGTGACAGTATTTAGACATTCATATTTTGCTTGTGAGGTAGAGCAGCTGAGCTCATTCCCAGACTCAGAGGTCAATCTGCATCCCTTTTTTATCAAATGACAGTATTCTGTTCTGCACGCGTTCTCATACATTACAGATAGTGTAGCTTGAATTTAGAATTCGCATGGTAGACAAGGATTGATGCTTCTTATACAGGTCCATCAACACAGAATTTTGCTAATAATTTTGCTAATCCACTCATATAATTCAGTGTTCTGGAATGTCTTCAATTGTTTTTTTTCACCTTTCTTTCTTCTGTCTCATCTGAAAAAAAAAGGTTGATTAATTCATGGTTTTCCTACAGTCCAGACTCTTCTGTAGTATACTAAACAATGTATGTCCTAAAGTCCTGATTTATTTCAGGTTGTTTGATCCGACTGGAGCTACTTACATGCTTAACATTGAACAGAGCCAAAGGGTACAAAGCTGCTGTAGTTGCAACATTGCGATAGATCTTTTCCTCTATGATGCAGGGTGGTAGAGAAAAAGATGTTCAAAAGCAGAATGAGTTGTCAGTTCACTTACTTCATGTTGATGTTCACAAAGAATCAAGAAGGCTGTAGGGATCTAACTTTCTTTTATGAATTCAGGCTTACTTCTCTTTCACATCCTATGTCATTCCTCGCCTATTGTTTCACCACTCAGTATTAACTGATCCTGTTCAATTGTTGCCTTTCAGCTTAGATGAATATTCTCTTTTAAAGCCTTAATTCTATTCTTTGAGGAGACTTGCTTGTGGATGGACATCTTGCTAATAACTTCTTATGCAAAAGGTGATGCAAGGTATTTTTATTCCATTGTCTCCTTCTCCCTTAATTGTGCCTTACTCTGATAACATCAGTAGGAAAATGCTGAATGTAAAATTTCATGATGGCATACTATTTAATATCTGGTCTGACTAACTACAAAAAAATGTACTGCTGGTTGGGGGTTATGAAGCACTAAGAAGTGCTTCCACTCAGGTGGAAGAAAATACAGAAAGGTAAAAGATGCTTATACTGAACATCACAATAAAAGTCACATAATTTCTTAGTACTTAAAATGAGCATGTCTAGGTGAATGCCTGAGAATTAATCTCAAGGTAAGCATCTAATCTCATCTCCTTTTCCCATGATAATCAGAGGACAGAACTAATATTCGGAAGGTGGGTCCTTCTGTGTGTTCTGCAATGGATAAATCTTTCTCTGTTGGTGCCCATTGATATTGAGGGAAGACAGACAGCTCTTTCTCTGCTTTGGTTATTGACAGAGAACAGCTGATTAGTTTCAGATGGCCAAACTTTCAGGTACCAACATTTTAGGTGAGGTGAATCATTCCTTGGGGATGGAAAAGCAAGTATAAATTTAGGATGATACACCATGGCTCTTCCCAGCCTGGGAAAAATCAGACTGCTGCAAAGAGTAATTTTTGATAACACAACACATATATCAGGTTTACATGCTACTTTGGAGAACAGATTAGATTAATTCATGAGGTCCTTTCCTTATCTCCTGATTCCATGCATTTTTTTTCTGAATGATAGAAAATCAACAACAGTTGTTTTGAAGAGAGATACAAACATCAGAGGAAAAGCTACTGAAAATGACACTGATTAGAGCTGTTCAAAATCACTGTCCCATGGGAAATGTTGATATTTTGACATATGTTTCCCTCTCAAAATGGGATGAGAAAGGTTTAAATACCAGCAATTCTCATGGTAATTTCTTCACAAATGCTGAAATGAGGAACAAATATTTCATTTTGAAATAACTATACTTTCAACATTTCAAAGCGTCATTTGAAAGATTTCGGTTTAGTCTCAGGTTTTCACCTTTAACATACATATATTTGTATCTCTGTGTGTGAATGTATATTTGATGCTGACTTTTTACTTTTGAGAAGAAAAGAGTAATTTCAAAAACACTTGCATTTTTTCAGGAAAATTTTTGGGTCGCTACATTTGGTCAGTCATAGTAATGGCACACTAGCCCCTTTCCTGAAGGGAATATGGACTATTGAGTCAGTCACCATGATGCAAAGCAAGCTGTTTAGGACAGAACTCTACCAGGAAACAGTTCACAGTTGTTTTGTGAAATACTTCTTTGTAGTGACTACATTTTACTGACCTAGCAAGGGGCAGGGAATAATCTAATCAACATCTCACATGAAAACTTGCTAAAAGAAATTATCATGATAGCTAAAGAAATGCAGCTTTACCCATACTGTGTCCTCTGAGCACTTTTGCTTTATACTATATATATATAGTGGTGCTTTATACTAAAAAAATGGCCTATAATTTCTTATAATTTCCTCTATAAAGATATATGTATATTTATCTGTGTGGTGCACTCTAAAAATGTTTTGAAGTCTGAAATACCATCCAATTTTTAAAAAAACCTGGTCTAAATAAATGGACAACATTATTAAGGCAATAATGATCTTTTAAAAATTGTTTTAAATGAAGAAGTCTTTCAAGTGTTACTTATGAGAGAAGG
The DNA here is from genome assembly GCA_033628505.1 of Tringa tobata. Taxonomy (NCBI): domain Eukaryota; kingdom Metazoa; phylum Chordata; class Aves; order Charadriiformes; family Scolopacidae; genus Tringa; species Tringa tobata. The sequence continues at coordinate 2,412,739 of JAHREE010000228.1, read as the reverse complement.
AAATTTTACAGGTCTCTGTGCTAGTTTTAGGTACAAGTTAAGGCTGAAAGACCTCAAATTCACACATACACAGTTTATAAAATAGTGGCACCTTTCCTGAATTCATTTATTGTCTGTGCTCTGAGACACAAGACCCATATTTTCTTTTCCCAGTTGCCCAGTAGCTTTTTGAAACTAACGAGGATATTGTGTCTTGGTCCCTGTTTGCAGCTTCTATCTTGAGCTAAATCCTGGTGTGAATTTATACAAACCTGCTAAAGAAAAACTTTGAAAAAGCATTTAAGACATTAATGGAAGTTAAGGATCCAATTTCATGTTAAGTATTTTCAGGGTTTGTAATCATTGAATCACTATTATGTTTTAATCACTTGAGGATAAAGAACCCAGAAGATACTTTTTTAGCTTCTTCCTGCCTTTATCTCTGCCTTGTTTATTTGGAGCCTGAGTATTTTAATATGTGCTGTTTCTGTGGCTCTGCTTAATACCTAGGACACCAATGGCCCCTATGGCTCAGGCTATGGGCTGAAATTGCAAAAGATGTCATTAAAAATACAGCAGGAAATCAATTTGGTGACTTTACATTGGTTCATAATGGACATTTTTGCCTCTAGCTCTGGATTACACTAGAATATTTCTGAAAAAAAGAACATCCTGTGAAATCCAAATTGTCACTGATCCAAAGCCCATGAATGGCAATAAAAAAAAATCTTACTATTTTTATTAGGATTTCAACCCACACCCCCATGCCTCAGCCTTCACAACTGTTAGCCTAAAATTTCTTTTGAGTTGCAAAATAAAAATACTGTGTGTCAAAAATAGTAATATGAAACAAAGAGACAAAAAAAGTTTAGTATCATAAGTGAGTCCTACCCAATGATATTTGCAAGTTTTAGATTAATACAATGAGATGCCAATTTATTTCATGCAAAAACCCCGTGATGGCACATTGTTATTGCAATTTCCTGTCCTTGAAGGAAAGTATTAACCTTCATTGTGACAATGTACAGAAAGCAGCACAAAGTAACACTATGTATGCTTTTCAGATATTTTTATTTCAGATAAAATATCTATGTAAAGTAGGAATGGAATCATTGGATGCATGTTTCACCCGTTGCACCCTTTCAACATCCAACTTCTTTGCCTATGGAAGCAATTGTTCACCCTGCATGGCTTGCCCCAGCATCAGCCTCTACACAGAAACAAGGGCTTAGTGCATTAGCTGTGCTGAGGCTTTGCTCTGAGACCAGTGTTGAAAATCTCTGCTTAGTATTGCTATGTGTAGGTTTGATATAAGAACAAAGAAACAAAAGAGTGTAGAAAAATGTAAGTAAGGTATCTTAGTTAGTACCACAGATTAAAAAAGACTAGCCACAAAAATTGTTTTCCTTTTTTTTTCTGGAAGTATAAAGATAGTATCTCCAAAATACTGTATGTAGGCATGCCAAGAATATTTGCATTTTTAAGAAATATATGTGTGCCTTTGGTTATGTTTATATATAAGCACAGAATTTCAGTTTTGATTTTATATTTTTTACTTTTTTTCCTTGTTTTTAACTTTTTAAATATTCTTTTTCTTACCAAAATAAAAAGATAAAGGAAGGAGATAAATCAACACACAGTAGTAAGAAGAATTTTATTTTTCTTTACTTTACAACACAGATTTTGGTTTTGTCTGTAGCACTTTGGCTCTCATGTGTAAATGGATATTGCTAATCATCAATGCAATCTGAATTGTGGTCTGTGAGTGCAAGCAGAGCTGGAGAAATAATAAGAAACCCATAATCCAGCACCAAGCAAAGAAGGACTATAAATGTAATTCTCTTACCAATCAGAAGTGCAACTGTGCAAGCACATATACAGAGAAACACTGCCACTCTCTTAGCTGTAAATCCAGGGTTTCTAAGATACATTCATTATCTGTAACAATAGTTATCTCCCTTTCCTATGTATACTGGCTATTGCATCTTATCCTGCCCTGGGTTGCTGATAGAGGTGGATGAACTGGTTCAGATGAAATTAGAACTGACCTAAATTTTCACCCCTGGCCTGAAATGTGTTATTAGCTGTGGCTGAAAAACTTCTGATATTTTCTTTCTTCTTCTATTATTCCAAGTGGTTCAGAAAAAGAAAGCTGCAAACACTGAAAATTGAAGAAGGAAACAAACAAGCAAAAAACGCCAAATGTGTGAGATTTCAGGGGTTTAATCTGAATAGATCTTCACAGAAGCATTCAGAATAAAATTCACCTATCTCTGTTTGGATGGATAAAGTTCTTTTGAAATGAATGAATTTGCAAACATTTCTTCCAAACACTAACAACTTTTAACAGTCATTTTTTTCCAGCAGCTGATGAGTTTTGGGTTAGGTGTTTCTGGAAATCCAAAGACTAACTCTACAATCAAAAAGAGTAAGCATCCAGCTGTTCCAATCTAGGATCTGAAAGCAATACTTTGCAGAAATGCTTATTGTCAGCTGTGATGCACTTATTTTTAGAAACGAACATTGCTACCAAAGGTTGTTCTCATTCCCAACTTTCCCCTGCTTGAGGGTATGCTCGTTCCACATTCCCAAGGTACATTTGCAGCTCACATAGTTATATTTACTTTAGATCTAATTTAGCAAGTGCAGGTAGCAACAAAAATGAAAGAAGAGCTGCAGAGAGTCTGAAAGTCAGCACTGGGATTCTGGTTGCTTTCTTGGCTTGCTAGCACACCACAGCCTGTGCTGCTGTATTGTCATAGCTACTGCTACAAGCTAAGTGATGGAAACTTCTGTCTCCAGTAATTGCAATGCTGAACTGCAGGGTAGGTAGACACCTACTTTTCTCTCTCTCTGGCAGAGCCTATGAGTGACAGTGTTCCTCCATTTCAATAAGAACCAGAGATTTAGGGTTGTGGATGGACTGGTTAGCCAAGAAACTCACCCAAAATATATTATCTCGTAATCTTTTGACCCACAAACATGAGCCACAAGACATTAGAATAACCAGTGGCTGAAATCTGAAAAGCTGCAGTTTCTTCCGAAATGAGTTGTTATGGTGGACATATCGCATCATGGCTTCTCTCTTTACCTGTGATTTTAAAAGGTGGTTTCTCAAAGTCAAGCAAGGAGCAGTGATCTTTTCTAAGAAGGATGTGAAAGAGAGAGATTGGTTTTGAGTTCCTGTCCCTACTAATGGCTGCAGGGAGCATCAGCAAGAGAAGAGCTTGAGAGGGAAGGGGAATTTCACATTTGTTCTGCTTCCTCCTGTTTCCTCTCCTCTTCTATGAAGTGGATATCCTTCCCTGAACTTGGGGCTTTGAAGCTTATTTCGGACACTGCTCTGCTTTTAATAGGAAGAGCTGAGAGCTCATTACTGTCAGGAAGGGTTTCCTCCCACACACTATTAACAAATGTTGTTTCCTGTCTTTTCACGTTAAAAGGGTGCACACTATGACCACAGAGCTCATGTTTCAGTTCAGCACTTATATTATACCTTGATGCCGCTAAAAACTTTGTGAGGAACCACTGGAGATAGAGAGATGACACTGTTACATTTCTTCGTTCAAGTTCCCAGGCCAAAATGATCAAGCAGGTCAGGATTTTCCTGAAGGCCAGGAGACCTTTTCTCTGAAAGCAACTGCATGACCCAAAGCTAATTCCTGACTTGTCTTGCTTCTGCTTCATGGCTCAGTCTTGTTAATTTAGACTCTAAAATTTCAAAAGCATTAGTTAGCTCTTGATTATGTCTCATTCCTGGGGCAGAGCCACAACACATGGTTAGTTAGGACCTGAAAGCACTACTCTAATTAGCACTCCCACTGTGCAGAAGGGTGCTTTCCTGGGGAGGGAGGGAGTCAGATGGCATTTGTGGAAAGAGATGTGATGTGTTCTTCCAGAGACAAAAGTTTCTATTAAGGTCCATTTAAAAGGAAGTGTCTCCCTCTCTCCAGATTCCTCCCTCTTTTCATACACTGCCAGGTGCTCTTCTGTGCTTCGGTGCTGAGTCACGCAGGCAGTGCCTGCTCCACAGTGCCAAGTGACACCATCTGACAAAATGACACATCACAGTTGGACTGAAGATGTCTCTACTTTTTCTGAGAAACAAAAAAGAAATAGGAGTTTCATGGTCCAGCCTGTTATTTATAATTCTGACTCACCTTTGACTCCTAAGAAATAGAAGTGCCTGTCACTAAAACTCTGCTTTTTGAGATGTTTCTGGAAATGTGAGCATAGCTGCAATGGAAAGGAAGGATGTTTTCTGTGTTAGTCACTGGCTTGGGAAAATCTGCATTGTGTTCTCATCTGGATTCAAGTCCCTAGTGTTACCCTGGACCAGTCATTCAGCCTTTCAGTGGGTCTGCTCCATGTCTGTGAAATGGCTTCCCAAATATGTCCTCTTCTTTTTATCCTGTTTTGGCTTTTTAGACTGGCAGCCCCTCACTGGGAAGCCAGGCAATGGCTTAATGTTAGCACAGCAACTATCCCATCTGAACTTTATTTCTTGCATCTAGCTGGTATTGCAGTAAAAAGCAATAATTATGTGTCCATGCAAAAGCTGTATTAAAATGATGGCTTAAAAACCGAGGACTTAAAGTGCTCCTTAAGGAGTTAAAGCATGCCCCTTTGTGGAAATGCATTAAGATGCTGCCTTTAGAGTGCCTTTTATTCCTAGAAGACTGCTGTTTTCTTTCACACAGAGAATGAAATGAGCTTAGAGAATGACCCAACTGATCAATATTTTTTCTAGTCATTGAATCAGTGGATGTTGATTTTGTCTTTTATTTTCTTTTTTTTTTTCCCTGAAGCCTACTCACAGCTTGCAAAGAATGCATGATTGATCTCTTCATACAATTATGAAGTTCTAGGGAACTCTTGATCAAAACATTAAATTGCTCCAAAAACATGAATTAAATAATGTAAGCATTATAATCCTTAGTATCAGAAGAGAGGGCAAAATTAATTTTCCACATAAGAGGGAGAACTTATGGCATGATGAGAGCTACGTAGCAAGTTCTTCTGCAGTAGGGCAGTATGGGATGAATATATGCTCTTCTGCGTGACACAGAAGCTAAGACGCACAACACTTTATGGAAATTAAACATCCTACTTTGGAGTATGGGTTTTAACTGCTTTTCCTTTAGCTATGGTGTGACTTCTTACAAGCTTTCACATCCTACTTTACAGGTCACTTGTACTCTAACCTGTCACATTTTGCATCTTCTTCTTACTCTTAACTGAGAAACATGGAAAAACATTAATTTAAATTATGTTAGTAGTCCAGTGGCAGTCCGGTGAAGTTCACGCTGACTGGAAAAAGGGGAAACATACCCCCATTTTTAAAAAGGGAACAGAAGAATACCCAGGAAACTACATGTCAGTCAGTCTCACCTCTGTGACCCCCCAAGATCATGGAGCAAATCCTCCTGGAAACTATGCTAAGGCAGATGGAAAATAAGGTGGTGGTTGGTGACAGTCAACATGACTTCTCTGAAAGCAAATCGTGCTTGATAAATTTAGTGGCCTTCTATGATGGCATCATAGCATTGGTGGATAAGGGAAGAGCCACTGACATCATCTACCAAGACTTGTGCAAAGCGTTTGGCACTGCCCAGCATGACATCCTGGTCTCTAAATTGGAGAGACATGGATTTTACAGATGGACCGCTCAGTGGATAAGGAACTGGCTGGATGGCTGCACTCAAACAGTTGTGGTCAATGGCTCGATGTCCAAGTGGAAACTAGTGATGAGTGGCATTCCTCAGGGGTCAGTACAGACACTGGTGCTGTTTAACATCCTTGTCAGCGACATGGACAGTGAGATTGAGTGCACCCTGAGCAAATTTGCTGATGACACCAAGCTGTGTGGTACAGTCAACATGCTGGAGGGAAGACATGCCATACAGAGGGACCTGGGCAGGCTTGATGGGTGGACCTCATGAAGTTCAACCAGGCCAAGTGCAAAGACCTGCACCTGGGTCATGGAAATCCCAAGCACATATACAGACTGGGCAGAGAATGGATTGAGAACAGCCCTGAGGAGAAGGACCTGTGAATGTTGGTGGATGAGAAGCTCAACATGAGCTGGCAGTGTGCTCTGGCAGCCCAGAAAGCCAACTGCATCCTGAACTGAAGTGTGACCAGCAGGTCGAAGGAGCTGATTCTACCCCTCTATTCTGCTCTTGTGAAACCCCACCTGGAGTACTTGCATCCAGCTCTGGAGTCCTCAGCACAGGAAGGATATGGACCAGTTGAAACAGGTCCAGAGGAGGGCCACAAAGATGATTAGAGGGCTGGAACACCTCTCCTATGAAGACGGGCTGAGAGGGTTGGGGCTGTTCAGCCTGGAGAAGAGAAGGCTCTGGGGAGACCTTTATAGTGGTCTACAGAAGAGATGGGGAGGGACTCTTTATGACAGAGTGAAGTGACACAATGAGAGGTAACAGTTTTAAACTGAAAGAGGGTAGATTTAGATTAGATAAAATGTTGCCCAGGGAAGTTGTTGAGGCCCCATCCCTGGAAGTGTTTAAGGCAAGTCTGGATGGGGTTTTGAGCAACCTGGTTTAGTGGGAGGTGTCCCTGCCCATGGCAGGGGGTTGGAACTTGATGATCTTTAAGGTTCCTTCTAACTCTAACCATTCTGTGATAAGATGAAATCGATCCTCCCATCCTTACTTTGATGAAAGAACAATAGTAGATATTACCAATGATTTCTGGAATCCTCCATTTAAGCGAATGCATTCTCTTCAAGGTATAGTATCAATTTTTTCTGCAAACTAACCTGGATTGTGGTTACCCTCACTTGACACTTTGCAGATTTTTGATCTCATAACAATTTTGCTTTTTTTTTGGTTTAGTTTTTTTTTTGTTTTCTAATGAAGATGGAAAATAATTACCAAAGTGACTATTGGATCTATTTCCTTCCCCTCATTTGATTGCCCTCAATCCTTTCTTAAAGGCATTACACATTGGAGCCTGCAAAAATCAAAATAGTCAGAACTGCCTTTAAAAAGTATTATTAATGTATATTTGCAAGTATTTAAACTTCTTCCCCCCCCCCCC
>JAHREE010000228.1:2297225-2405616 GCA_033628505.1 Tringa tobata | reverse complement strand
ATTCCCCTGGGGAGGGAATCCAAAACATTGTTTTAAAAACAAGGAAGGAGGAAGGTCTGTGAACCTGCAAACAACTTCCAGATATCATCATTAAAGAGCCTGCAACTTTTAAAAGAATGAAGTAAACACAGATGGATAAACAGCCTGGGATTCAGTCAGAGGGAGAAATGATTTCAGATGTCATTGTGGAAAAGGTGAGATGGGAGATGTGAAACTGAGACTAAAAAGCTGGTTTTGAGGGCGGGAGCTGTGGAGTAGATGGCTGTCTCCTCCATAGCACTGAGTGACCAGGAACAATGGGAGTGAGCAGATGAGAGAAAAAGAACAGGCTCGTCAGATTGGTGAATTCAGGGCAGGAGAGCTGTTTGCATACTGTGCCTTGAAATGCTCTGGGATGTGTGTGTGATACTGGGCAGAGACTGACCCAAAACTTGTGTAAGCTGCTTGCTGGGCTTGTGTCTGATGTCTGCTGTTCTACCACAGACATCTTGTGCGACCTTGTCAGACATATCATGAAATCTGCACTCTGCAGCCAGCTCTTAGGGAGAGTATTTAGTTTAATTCATCATTTTTTATGAACACACATGTTCAATTTCACATTTGCTTGTTTAGCTCAGCTGTGTCCTTTCTAATTCTGAATGGTGTTCAGCTCGGTAAACTTCTATCATTTATCTAATCTCTGTTTATAATCTCTGCTATGTTGTGTTTTTTTTTCTGTATAAAAGCTACCAAACGCTTGTGACTTGACAGGAGAATTCAGATACCATTTGCGTAACTTTCCTTTGCATAACTAAATGGTTTGATCCCCTTTCGTTTTCATTTCTATCAATGTCACTTTCTCTTTGCCCACCAGCAAAATCATAAGCTAGCCAGATCTTCCCAATGTAGCCTTGACGTGGTATTAGTTTCTAGCACAGAAGTAGAATAATTTCTACTGATTCTTTATGAAATATTCTATATTTCCTAACACATCCAGAAATTATTTTCTTTTTTTATTTCCAATATTATAATTTCTTTTAAAGGGCTTAGACTGCTTTTTTTTTTTTTTCCTTAACACAGAAGGATTAGATTCTTCAGGTGAAAAACACATAAAAAAATAACATATTTCATAAACACTGACATCAAACTTTCAGACCACTTTCTTCTCATCTTCTGGGCCTGCAAGCTCAGGTACCTTGCCAATAGAGCTAGAAAATAGATCCCTCTAAGGTACCGTCCAACTAAGATAAGACTTCAGTCCTCACATGAGAGCTACTGCCTCCCATACCCATACATTTGGTATGGCAGAGGTTTTCTATGCAGAAGCATCATTACAATTTTAGTGTCAAAAAACCTTCGATTAATCTGGAAAGATTGGAAAGTATTAACTGTTGATGTTTATGACCTCACTGAAAATGACATGACTTTTCCCATTATTTCCTTTGCCCCCTTGCCCCACAGCCGTTGCTGAAGCTGTACAGGAATGGGAGAGCAGAAAGGGGATGTGCAGAGCTGTCCCTCTGTTTAAATTTTTGCTGACAACACGCTTATGTATGTGGTATGTTCTTGAGGATCTTTAATATTTCACAGGACAGAATAACAGTTTATGACTTTTAAAATCTGTTCTAAGCAAGATCAGTTTCAGTTGGGCTTGAATTCTGGGTTTTACACCATCAACAGTACTGAAGAGCAAAATACTGCAACAGTAAGCTGGCAGCAAACACTGGGCACATTTCAGTCACTTGACACTAGTCTTCTCACTCAGATCGATACTTTTCTCCTCCTCCTCTTCCCTGTTTCCCCTCTCCTACCTGACTATGCATATGTAACAATCAGTATGTTCCCACCATCTTTTAATAATTTGAGTAGAAGTCCTGAACATTTATAATCATCTTCACTTTCCTCTGGATCTATTTTATTCCTCACATGTGCCTCTTCTTTACATTTAATTGCACTTTTCACTGTATAGGTTATCCATTTGCTTCTTTCCCCCCACTCTAAGCATATTTATTGCTAGGTAGCTCACAGCCCTTTGGGTATACATTAATTTACGTAAGAACACTTTCCATTTCTCCTCTGTGTCCTTTACCTCTGTTGCCTCATTCCATTGATTTCAGTGAACACTTCTCGCATGTCTACACAAATTATCTCTGCTGAAATTCAGTGGCTTTATTTATTATTATTTTTTACTCTTTTATGACCCCTATTACTTATACTGTACAGTCTCCTCCTTTCATCTATCATCAATTCATGTTACAGTAAGCTAATCTTGAATTGCCTCCTTCTTACAATTCTTTTTGATCACTTACATGGTGAACTATGTATAGAAAAAGCTCCAAGAAGCTGCCTACCAACTACTGGCTCTCTTTATAGAGGAGGATTGGTTTGAAAAATTCTTATCTTTTTTTTTTTTTCTGGGGAAGTAGTTTTTTTAGGAAAATATTATGTTTTCAGAATGCACATACTTCATTTAGGAAGTGTTTTGGTTTTTTTTTTTTTCTCTCAGAAAACTGAAAATCTTTTGAGATAGTTTACTTAAAAAATCAGTGTGCTACGGGAAATGTAAAAAAATAATCTCAACATTGTAGGAAAAATAAATCAATTTTCTGACCAACTCATTCTCCTGAAGCAAAATTGCCTTTACCTGAAGACACAAAAACACCCTTATTGAGAATGTTTTAGTGATATTTTCCGCTTTTCAGGTAACTTAAAAATAATTACAAGGGAATATCCTGACCTGATGTGAATCTGTTCTGTTAAAATAAATGGAGTATTTTGATCAGGGAAGGGTCTGGCTTGTGGTAATCCTAACTTTGAATCTTCTCATTTTAGGCTAGACTGATTTTAATACTCTGTCTCATGCGATATAAATGTAACTATTGGCTATAGGGTGGAAAAGAAAAGAATTATCCAAAATGGCTAAAGATGAAAGTCTTAACTGAAGCTTTCAGTATGTCTGTGAAGCTCCACATACTGTTGGAATTGTTTCCTCAAATCTGGATGAGCTGTCAGCTGACAAGAAAAATTACTCTGTCGTGCATTGTGTTACCCAGCTTGGTCTCTGGCTATTGACAGGCAGCAGATAATTTATCATCAGCAAAGACTGGTGAGACATGATGTTTCTAATGAACTCAATTGATTTCATGCTCTTGGGGTTTTACGTTATGTGGTGGTTTAGCTCCCTAACTGTCCTTCCACTGACTAAAATAGTGTTACTCTGTGCTATTGCTTTGGATCGTAACTCTGGACTTGTGTTATATATGCCAGAATTTTTTATTGTTTTACCCAGTCTTATCACTACATTGCAGATCAACAAGAAGTTGGAGCCCTGTTGCAGGCCCATGATGAGGGAACTAGTTCTTGATTCAAAGGCTGGGGAGAAGTACACAAATCCAAATTGATGGGCCCAGAGCAACTTCACATGGGTAGAAAGAGGTAACACTCTCTCCTGTCTTCTTGAATAAATTAGTCACCTCATTCATGCCTTTCTGGTGCCCCTTTCCAGCTTATTGTTGTTTCTTCTACTGCTTAACCACGAGAACATCTTGGTTGCATTTTCTCTGCCTCCTAGCTACAGAGAGTTGCTCACTTTAGTTGTAATTTTTGTCTGCCAGCTTTTGTGTAGATTCTCACTGCAGCTGTATTTTTCTTCTCTCTCACTCTTCGCTTGTGCACAGACTCTCCTAAGTATACTATATATTCATTATGAGCTAGAGTTACCCGTACTGTAACTCTCAATTCTCCAAAGCCCAAATGTATGACTCAGGCTTCTGAAATAAGTGAGAGAGACCTAGGGCAAGGTACATAGCAAAAATAGCAGTGGGAATGATGTGAGATTATTAGATACATATATTTTTTTAATTAGAGATGGTCCCAAACCAAATCAGTCATTCCCAATGCACTGAAGTGTTGGGCGAGTTTGATATGAGATCTGAGGCTGAACTTTGCAGTTCAGCCTCACCTCTAATTTTAATATTTATACAGTTTTCTATAACCTCCCCTGTGAAGGTCAAAACTGATAGCCAGTTATCTAAGCAGTGTAGGATTTTACAGCCAGCATTTGTGGACCACCACACAACGATATGGTAGAAATGATCACTCTGTTTTATCTGGCTCACTAAAACAATGAGAGCTTTTAATATGAACCTCTTATTCGGCAAAACAGTCACACTATGAGATGCCCTGATGAAGAGGCAGCACCAACTACCCCCTGGAGTCCCAGGAATCAGTACATCCAGTTATGTACTTAGAAAGAGTCATAATGAAACCTTTATTTTCTTGCTTGTTCTGTTTTGCTAGCAGTGAGAAAGTGTAGTCATAAGGGGGTTGGAACACCTGCTCAATATGAAATGTAAATAAGAAGCATAGAAGGGTAATCTGGATTTAGGCTATTTGGGCCAAAATAGAGATCTGGGTGGAATATTGTATCCCTTCACTTTCCTCAGTTACAAAGATGGTATACAGCATCTAGAATAGCTAGATGTGGTGCGCTGTTTTCAGCCAACAGCACCACAATAAAAAATGAATCAAGTAGCAGTGTTCATTTCTGCTATACTTCCACTGTGCCATCATATCAGTCAGTCCCTGCCAAGGCTGCCCATCTTCAGTTACTCATTTCTTGAGCACATTAGGATGTATCCAGACTCTGTTAGAATGTGTAAAATGGAAAGTCTTTGTGGGAGCTTATTTGTAGATGTGGTGTTTGTCCTTCTGGGGCTGTCTGTACTCAGGCCTGTAGGACGCCTGTGCTCTGGAAGTCAGAAAGGTGTTATGGGATTGCTCAGCCAAAATTGCTGTCGGCAAAATTCCTTTGCTTGAAGTATGAAGCATGACGTTAAGTTTGAAAAATGAAGGTGTGGTAGGGAAGCAAACTTCATCCCCAGAAGCTCAGCTGAACTGATTTGATTAGGAGATACTGCTTACAGGTTTTGGTGGCTTGTAGGTGACCTGGAACTTGACTCAGATAATCAATTTAGGCCTGGCTGTGGCCTCTGCGGTTTCTTTTATTTGTATGTGATGAACCTGCACCCCTTCTTGTCAGAAGCTATTGAAAAGATGAACATGCTGAAGATTTTGAGGTATTCAGTTTTTCTACCCATAATAAGAAAGAAGCACTTTCAAAAGACATTCTAACCTTCTCTTTGCCCTTTGATCAAGATTTTCAAATTACTTTGCAAGTACTAGTATTATGCGCAATATTCTTATTTGGTTAAAACTCCTTTTGCAGGGTGATGGCTTCAGAACATGGATCATTAATTTTATGTAATCTCTCTGACATTTTATGGTTTGGCGATGAGGCTTCAGCTTGCTTTCACTTTCCATGTGCACATATATTTATATTTGTGAATTACTTGTATGTACTGCTGTGTGTTTGTGCACACACACTTAAGTGTATTTGTGCATACACACTTAAGTGTGTGCGTGAGCGTCCATGTGCACACAGCCTGAGAGCAGCTCCAGAAGGAGAATGTGTTCAGTAGATTAAACAAAATATGGTTCTTCACGCAACATTTCTCCACTTCATTTAATCTCAATATTTTTCAAATCCCATTTTTAAAATACCCTTTCTCCTTTGCTTGTACTTCTTAATATCCCTCTACACCTAATACTGACTTTATAAATTCTACAAATGTTTTAATATGTCCACCTTTTGGTGTATTCCCAGGACTCTTGTTTGTGTTTTATATCAGAGATTGCTTTTTGTTCTGTGTTATTTAAGGACTGTGAGGTCCATGCGGAAGGAGAAAATGCAGTTCTCCCAAGAAGTGCATGTTGGTATCAGCTGAAATCATCACTATTTTAAAAAGAGAATGAATAGAAGAAAAATGTTGTAGAACTCATTGATAGAACCAAGAAGTCATTTTTCCTATAACCTGTTTAGTGAGTAAATAGGTTCTTGATAGAGGAACTGTCACCAGATAAGGACATTTTTCTGAAGATTTTTCAGCTGAGTATTGGAATGGTTGTGCTAGTTGAAGTCCAGTGGGCTGAGGGCTGTAGGTCCAAGTATAACATTTTGCCTGCAATTTAGAATAAGTTTTAAAAGTTTTGCTTCATTGTTAAATGAATTTATTTAGCTTGCTTCAAACAAAGATTCATATTATCCTCTCTTTGTATATAACGTGTACGAACACATACGCATGCATACCGATTTTTAGCATTTTAACTTCTGCATAAGTCAGCCAAATCTCTGAGTGCCAGGTCATATGTATATAAGGTCTAGCTAGGGCTATAAACCTGGCCCTTTGGTTTAAACACTAAATCCAACATTGAAACTAAGTGAGACAGCTGCAATAACATACATCTATAACTTATAGGACTTCAGGAGCTTTTTCATTCAAAGGAATGTAATTAAGTTCACTATACACAATCACACCAGCGAAATCAAGAAAAGACTGGAAGGCATGCTTATGATCATTTAATATAAATATTAATATAAATGAGAGTTGATTGCTATGTTACAGTTTTGTAGGTAATACAGGAGAATGCATTTGTTGATATTAAAAGGGTGAAAACAAGCCACTAGGCTTCTAGTGTATTCCTTTTTCTTGGTAGAAAATAATTGCAAAAATCTTGAAGTAAGTATTCTTGAGCAAGCTCCGGGATAATGTGAGGTCTTACAGCAACACAGCCCAGAAATCACTCCCTTTCAATCATTGTATATGCACCACTGTCACACCATCATAAGAAATGGATGACTCTTATAGTTGTAAAGAAGACAAATCTGAACAGATATATGCAATGAATCCAGCCAAACCTGCAACAAATAATTACCTTTTCAAGAGTCTGAGTGGGGTGAGACGATCTTAGCGTCCCTAGATTCAAACCTTTTATTGTCACCCAAGGCTTGCTCAAGAATTTTTCCCAAATGAAAATAGATCGAAGAATTAAACATTCAAGTCACAATGATTCAATCAGAATCATTTATTTATAAGTCATCTTGCAAAACACTCAGTGTATATTTTCCCATCTCTTTCCTTGCATGCGTTTGAGCCTTCTGGTATTGTAAACATTGCATGCATTATCATTTAGAGGAATTCACAATGGCTTAATAAAGAAATTGGGAGCATCTTTCATTTTACCTCTCTAAAAAAGCTACACGGTATTTAAGATGCCTGTTAATGATATGTGAAGCAAATGAAAAGTTGACATGTGTATACAGTGAGAATGTGTGGCCATTCCAGGATGTCTGAATTTATCTAGACTATCCTTCTCTTGGGGTTTATTTTAAGTTTATTGCAAAGAATATCCATATTAGTCCTCTCCAACCACCATCTGTCTTTTTGCCTGTCAAAACCCTCTCCTGATTGTCTGCCAATCCTTCCCTTGATGTCCTTGGGCGACAAGAACAAATAAGGTATAAAAAACCCCTTTCTCTGATGCCTGAGCTATTTCTACCCTCTCCAGGCCAAAGTCTAGCAGGCACCATAAATCCTTCAGGGTAAGCATTCCTGCTCTGTGGATCACCTGCCTTCCATGGATGATGAGTGGGTTCTCTCCACCACTCTGTCAATTGATTTACTTCCATTGCAACCACATTCACATCCTCAGTTCCTGACGTGTTGTAAACTTAAAAAGTCAGATTTGGGTCTGACCTTGAACCTCTCATCTCAGTCAGTTGGAAGTCTACCCCTAATCACTCAGTTCTGTATCAGAACCAGCCTTCAGAAACTAGGAAGAGAGGGGGCTGTCGCTGAGGAATGGGTTTATGGGCATGTCCCTGGAAAGTAGTGTTAATGGCAGTAGTTTCTGTCCTCAGCTATCCTTTGTTCCTGTTCCCACATCTCCTCTTTAGCTGTGTCACAGCATCTTTGTATGGGACCAGGCAGAGAATTGGATCATTGAATTGACCCAAGATAAAACTAAGCCTTAAAAAAAAAAATAAACGGGAAGAGTATTTTAACATGGATAAGTCTCTTAGATTGGTTCCCTGCCACCCTCCAAAAACATCTATATAACATGAACATAACAGCATAAAGAATATATGGTGCAGGGGTGAGAATAAATGTGCATAGAGTTGGAGAGGAGGTGGCACAAGATGGGTGTGAAATGCTCTTATGAAAAATACCCTTTGAATCATGACAGTACTTCAACTAAAATACAGCCCTCTGCAAATGGCCTTAAAAAGGTGTCACTGAAAATGCAAAGAAAGAAGGAAACCAAATGAGGAGTAGAAATCCTTGGAAAATATGGAGCGAAACACTTGAATTTCCACACAGATCAAGTTCCAGCTTTGTGCCTCTGTTTTATTAAAGACCGTAGCTGGTTCTGGATTTCCTCTATTGTTAACAGGTTTCCAGTGGTAATTGCAGAAGCTGGGGACTGTTGATGCCTTTAAAAATGCTTTAAAACGCTAATGACTTCTGACTCAGAGCTAAACGGATATTGTTCATTTAAACATAATGCTGACCAACAGAGAGATGTTGTGTGATCCGTTCTGCTACTTCTTTTGAATAATAGCTTGAACAAGGTGAGGAGCATCAGAGAAGGTGTTCTGGTGCAAAAGAAACTTTTCGGTTGATGGCTTGCTTTATCTTCTCCGTTTCAAGTCTTCTAAGCTTATAAACTAATTTCTGTAATCATCCTGTTGCTTAAGAATAATCAGCATCTTCTCCAAATTACATATTTAATTGTGATTGTGAAAACATCAAGAAAGAGATATTGGGATATTGGAATGAAACAGTTTCCTTCTATTTCTTACCAGTCAATGGAAACAGTGTTTCAGCACTGGTGTGCTAACACATGGTTCTTCCTCCAGAGGCTTTCCAGACACCTGTTACGCATTTTTGTCTTCTGTCTCAACATAAAATTACCAAGATCCAGGCCAGACCTGTCCTTTAAAAGCAGTACATTGCATTTGTATTGCATACATGCATATATATATGTATGCAATTATATATTTATGTGTATAAAGATCATACATCCACTAAATAAATTAGGTAGGAAACTGGCCCTGCTTTAGGTAAGGTGAGGTGTGTTGCTATGACCTCAAGTGTTAGATTCAAAGTTAAATGAGCTTACTTAGGGGTACATTTTGTTTGAAAAATACTTAAGGGTGTGATAAGTGTCACACTTATAAGCACACATCTCTATATACATACTAGGGTTTTGTCTGGGTGAAAATCGAAATAGAATCTTACAATTCAAAGCAGTACAAGGGGATGATACATAAATGTGCTATGCACTACACAACTAAAGTTTTCATTACATACACTCGTACTGATTTTGAGTATAACACATAGCTGTATAGCCTGAGGAGAAATAGAGCTAAGCTGAGGATTGCAATCTAGTACTTTCTTGTTTAAAATGTTTACCTTTAGATTTTTTTGAATGCTTGCTACCTGCCTTCACTCAGCTCTCTTTTAGATCTCCAGCTGATAGATATGTAGCAAAGAGGAATGATTTTACATTGAGAGCAAGAACGGCTTAAGTTACTAATGATTACATTGATCATAGCAGCTGAATAACATATGTTTACAGCTGTTCAGACATTGATAGTTCCTTGCCTTTGTATTAAATGATAGTGTTTATGGACAAGTGAGTTTTGAGCTATTGAGGCTTGATTCGGATCTCATTTCCCACCAGCACTAAACTGGCATAACCCCATTGGTTGCAACAGAGTTTTTCCATGTTTATCCCTGTGTGTAAGGGGCCAATCCATCCTTTGTGAGTTTTACTGCTGCCATATATTAATGTGTGCTGTGTCTAGCCTGTCATTTCCTTTATCCTTCTTTGCTCTCTGAGTTTATGAGTTAGATCTCTGCATAAAATGTCATCATATAACATTGTGCTTTAAAAAGCCCGTTACTTATTAAGAGTGTGAGTTTACGCTGCTGGGCACATTTTATTTTCCCACCAGGAAAATGAAAATGTCATTGAGGTCTAACCAAACCCCTGAGCTTTTCAGACAGAAGAAAATTATTTTTAGGATTCCCTGCAGGACCTGGTAGCCTTTGTGCACATACCGTATGTCTGAAATACAATTTTGCCCTTATTGATAGCCCCCCCCACCTCTTCCTAAGGAAGCAATGACACGATATTGCACATTGAGGCTCCCAGTTCCTATGTATTATTTTGCTTGTTGAAAGATGTGACACTGGAGCTATGTAATTAGCCTGGCAGGAGTCATCACTGTATTTCGTAGCTGCAGCACTAAGAGCTAGATTGCAACCCCAGGTGCAGCCCTGAGCAAGGGATCACGTATAAAAGCTTCCCGTTTCCTGTCCTTCTCTTAGAATGACTCAGAGGCACAGTGTTGAAACATGCCAGCGTTTTCCCACTCTGTCCCATTTAGATCTCATCTGGTGCTCTGCAGCTGGCTGTGCTGAGGTGCAGAACCCCTCCGGGACTCTGCCACTGACTCTATCTTTCATGCTGTGTAAGCCTGCAAGTGGGCTTACTTTCAAGACTGGATTCATCCGCCATCCACAAGGTTAACCTTCAAGCCTCTGCTCTTAAGTCACATTGTTCCAAGTTCTGCACTCATCTGACAGGGAGGAAACTTTTGACACTTTACCACTGAGCTTTGGTCATATTTATAAGCTGCAGAGGATGGCCAGAAGGGGAGACTGTCAGGTCTAGTAGATGATGCCCTGACCTTGAATGCTACCCTTGCTCCAAGTAAAAGGAAACATACATGTGAAGCTCTCAAAAGCCACGGTGAAAGCTGCAGAGTTGCAGCGGCTGAAAGATGGAGTAATTCTTTGTTACCTTCACTGGCTTGGGTCTGAAGAGCTAACTTCCAGAGGAAAGCCCATGATTTAGTTTAGCTTTGTCTGTTGCTGTCCCTGAGAGATTCACTCCAGTGACAGATCTCTTGGCAACAGAAAGATGTGTGGGTTTGCGAGCCAAATCACAAAAAGATGCATAATATATCTGAAGTAGCTAACAGAAAGTAGAATTGGTCATCACTAATCAAGAGTATTCAGAATTTTTCAAGAAGCAGTGACCCCAACTTTCAGTAGTGGTGAACAAGTCAACGTAGAATAACAGTATTGGATTGTGGTCTTGCTGTTGGCTTCAGTTGTAGGTTCCAAGATTCTTGTAAGTGAGAAATAGTGACGAATCCTCACTGGCAATTTGCCATCTATGAATGCCAGGTTAGAGACCACTACTAAAAAGAATTAAAAGATCATATGAAAGCTTTCTGGATGCATCTCAAAACAAATGTGAAGAACATATGTAGTGAATAAAAAGAGATTCAAGCAATGTTTGGAACGTGGAAGGTGAACTTTGAGCAGCTGAAGGAGCATCTTGAAGCAGAAATCTGTTCCAGGCAGAGAGAAATAAACCCACTTAAATTACACAGAGATTTGTGGGATTATACACAGAAACTGTTCAAAATTATCTGGCTAAACCAACTAAAGCAACAAATAGTTTGACATCTGCAGACAACTGAAGTCTTGCCCAATGTGATACAAGAGGAGAAGACCAGAAGATGGGAAAAATCATTTGAATAAGAAACTAATGAAAATTTACAGACCATCTGTGGGTTTTACATCTTGGAAATAGAACAACAAGATGCTAGAGAATGTGACATGGAAATTTGACATGATACTTCTCATTCAGGAGGAAAACCTGATATTAATTAAAAATTATCTACTGAATTTAGTTAGTGCAGTCAGGTTTTCATCCTGTGTTGAATCAGGCATATTTTGTTTTTTTAGTAAGGAGGTGGCAAAGCTAAGGGAGTTTTGCCCATTTATCAGCCTTGTCAGTTCCACCTGTTGTCTGGTGTTCTTCCTGAAGCCTACAGCAGTGTTCCACGTGGCTCTAATGCCCTTCTCACTGCCTTTTAGGATCATGGCTGGATTTGCTCCTGGAAATACTGTAAAAATGTGATAATTTAACATGAAAATATTGTCTGGGAGATACTTTTAGCTTCGTGCTAACTTCATATCCAAAATCAAATATTAGTAAGATGAACGAGGGGGATTTCAGTGGCAGATAACCTCAGAAAGGAGGCTCAGGTAACTATGTAACAGAACAGTTTAATTTGGCCTAGGGAGGGTAAGGAAGAGGAAATTATCTACTTGAACTGGCAAAGCAACTAAAGGCATTAATAAGGGAAAATAAAGATACCAGCAAAATATTTTTGAGCTGGTTGAACTAGGTACAGAGTTTAGCATAATGGGGAAAAATATTAAGCCTTGAGTAAGACTATTACACCTGCAGCTAGTAAAGTAGTTATTATTAATACATTAAATGGAAAAGTGCTCAATAAATATTTGTGTTCAGTATCTGTGAAGAAGGAGGATTAACTTTTAGTGGGTTAAAATAATAAAACAACTCCTGATCCACTAGTAATTAAGAACTTTAAAATAAAACAAGCTTTCTCTACAAGGGAAATATATTTTAAAAGAACAATCTCAGATGAATTCACTCAGGAATCCCAGGTGGTTTAGTTGAGAAAATCTTTGGCTAGCCATTAACTTTGATCCCTGGAGAAAAGCCAAAAGCCTGGAAGGGAATGTAACTGATGTGAGTATCTGTGGACTGTTAGTCTACCAGCAATCCTAGGTAAAATAATGGAAAACTGATACAGTATTGAATTAAAAACAATTAAGGCCTAGGAATGTAATCAATGCTAAAGTTATTTTATGGAAAATAAATCTTCTTAAACAATTTCTTTTCTCTGATGACTTCAGAAGTTTGAGGAGTAATGGAAAAGATGAACTACTCTTAAACTTTTCTGAGACTTTTGATTAAGGACTACAAAATATCCTGAAAAAAAAAATAATAGCACTATATAATGTTAAAAGGGCACACATTGAATTGATTAAGAATTGGCTAATTGAATTGTTTCACTGCTGGAAGTAGCAGTTGTTATTCAGCAATTTTGTCAGTAAGATGTGTGTAACATTTTTGCTACTAAAACTGTGACCTGGGATGAAGGGTGATAGAAATACAAGTGATGGCAAAGATAGAGTAGATAAAATACATTTTAATAAATAAAAATTCAGAGTTTCACACCTTCTTGCCATAACTAGAAGCTATTCTGTAGAGTGTGTGGAAGGATACCTGGAAAAAAATCTGTATGCATGAAACTCTCCCTCCATTTCTGTATGATTCTGAACCAAAAATAAAATTACAACATGATCTTTGGATTTATAAACTGGGCAGCAGTAGCTATAGGGAGGTGATTTTGGGGTTTATATACCATACCAAAAGACTGATAGCTTAAAACCGTCTAGTTCTGGTCATATTTTTAGTAGGTTGTTGCAAAACTGAAGTAGATGTATGAAATAATAAAATTTAATAGAGAAAAGGGAAAATGGAAGAGCTTTGTGAGCTTTGAGTTAACATCTGTTTCAGAGGATAGCCTTTCTATAAAGGATGCCCAGCATGAATGGGAATATGTGGATAGACAGACAGGATGCTAAAGGAAGGTATAAAGAAAAATGTACCTTGGGTATTGAGACTGGATGCAGAAACTTGCTTTTCTTACCACTAACCCTGTAGAAATCTGAAGTCCAGGCTTATGTTATTACTCTAGTTTCTTCCCCATGGACAATGGGAAGATATCAGTGCCTTTTGAAAATGACTTATCCATTTATCTGATGCAACATTTTAGGTTAGGCTTGTGTCATGCTCTTTGAATACCGCATGCTCCGTGGGTCACAGAGAGCCTGGGTAACTAGATGTTTAAGTTTTAGAAGGCTAAAATTAAATAGAAAGAATTTCACCTGTAGTTCTTGTCTTGCGGTATGAGAAGCCATAGGCCTAAAGGTTATAATTTTTGCTTTGCCAAAACTAGTTGAGAGATCATGGATCTGTATTAGTTCTGCATGCAGTTGTAACCCTGACTCAACCCAGCCAACAACTCAAATTCCTCATTCACATTCTTCAAACTCTACATATCCGGGCAAATTTTTTGCAGAATTCTCAACTGCCAGGAATTAAACTATGATGCTGTAAAATGCCTTTGCCATCTGTGGGTGAATAAGTCATACTGAAGTTTACTTCCCCAAAATGTGCCTGCTGGTTACTTTTGTACAGTAGCAATACACTCTGAAATTATGCCAGTTTATTTTAATTACTCAAGCTTATTATTCAGACCACTCTCTGAAGGAAGGCAATTATCTCTAGACACAAATGCAATATTGTAGTAGATGAGCCTTCTGTGATTAGAACAGTAAGAACAATATTAATCATATTATGAGATATTACAATTTCTATTTCCTTGGATCAGGAGGAAAGAGAGAGACACAATTAAATTTATTACTGTATAAATATGTCATGTTTATTCAGCCACTAGATAGGAAATATCTCATTTTTTAATAATGCTGAATTGAAATGCATTATTTTTTCCCGAAATGCAGTTTTATTTTTTTTCTTCACACGAATCAGAAACAGTTTGGAGGCTGCTTTCTTGGCTTGTATCAGAGCAACTTCATTGAAGCTACCTCAGCATCTGTTCCTGTGTTGTGAGAGTTGTGTGGACCTTTTATTCTGAAAAAAGGAAAATAATTGTATGGTTATGAGGGATTTTTCTACACAGAATCACAGAATTTTAGAGGTTGGAAGGGACCTTCAGAGATCGTCTAGTCCAACTTCCCTGCCAAAGCAGGTTCACCTAGTGCAGGCTGGATAGGAACAGATCCAGGCAGGTTTTGAAGATCTCCAGAGACGGAGACTCCACAAGTTCTTTGGACAGCCTGTTCCAGTGCTCTGTCACCCTCAAAGTAAAGAAGTTTTTCTTTGTGTTGAGATGTGATATTTATGAGTATTGATAAGATCCCCTCTCAGTCTTCTCTTCCCTAGACTAAACAGACCCAGGTCCCTCAGCCTTTCTTATTAAGAGAGGTGCTTAATTCCCTTGATCATCTTTGTACACCTATTTAATAAAGCAATGTGATCCACAGTTATTTATGAATTTATTCTGTTGAGAAAAGAACAAATCTTTTGTTCTTTTGGACCACCTATGAAGCAGTAGAGATGAAAAGAGAGCCAAGCCAAGCTTTTGAATGTTCCCTGAATGCTTCAGATCTGTGTACTTCGAGAATATTTATTGATCATTCAATGGGCTGGAGAGAATTCCTGGAAAAGAATAGACAAAATTAAAGTCTGAGATTTAAGGAAACCCCTTTGGGTCTGCAGGTGCAGATGTGCTCCTTAATAGATAGTTCCAGTAGGAATAGTATCAGGATTTCACCATTTCATATGTTCAAATTGCAAATTATGCATTAAGAATTTATAGCATGTATTCTTACTTCCTTATGAGTCAAATTAATATTTCCCCCCACACAGGTATTATCCTCTTTTCTCCAGACTAATAGGAAATTATGTCTAGATATCAGAGACTCTTATTTTCCTTCCTTATAAAGTGCATCTTATATGTAACATGGTAATTGGACTAAAAATATGTAACTATGTAACATAGAATTAGACACAAAAATACAAAAGCAAATAGTCTTTTTAGATTTTTGAACAAAGAAAAAGGTTTCTTTATGTTATTACAGTTAAGCATTTCATCTCTCTCACGTCATGTTATTGACATGGCTAACCTTGGAAGGATGTTCCAGGAATCCTGTTAGAAAATATACTGATTTGTGTCTAATTACAAAAGAAAAGTTTCAACGTAGTACAATTTCAGAGTATTGCTTTCTCTGTCCATGCAGTTTGGAGTGCATGCTGGTCTCTAAGTATATGAGAATGCCTGCAGTTGTACTGTTGAGCATTTTCATTGAAGCTTTATGGAAACCTTAATGGAAGCCTTAATGGAACCTTAATGTGAAGACCCAAGGAGCTGATGGTGTTTGTCAGATAATAACATATGGATTTGATCACAAGAAAAGTCACTAACTTCTAGTTACATACCAGCTGGACATTTAGTTTAAGCTGGTTGTCTAGGATCTTTCTTCAATTCATCAAGGGAGGCACATATTTTCCCGGAACAGATATGTGGGTCCCACCAAAGGCTCCAAGAAGATCTCTCTTATTTATATTGTTAACAGCCAGGAGTGGAGAGCATCTGTTTTTATGCAAGGTCTGATGTCACGAAGTTTTGGGGGTTGACCTGGACACGTCATTTACACCATCATAAAAATTAGTAGTATTGGTAACAGTATTTACAAGGAGTTTTGCAAATGCAATTTGTATAATAATACATTGTTCTGCATCTTGGCAATCTGATGCCGCATGGTAAATTTGGGATATGCATATATTTAAGTGTTAGCAAAATATAGAATAAAAAGCCTATGCGCCCAACAGTAGGATTCTTTTTATCAAATATTTGGTCAAAGTTTATCACACTGTAGGAACAATATGAGACTAAAAACTCAGATGCCAGAGTGCTTGAAGGGATGAATAAACCATCCAAGCAAATTTAATATCTTAATCCCCAGACTACTATGAATATCTCAGAGGCCTTTTTCAAAGGCCTTTACAGAATGAGGGAATGGATGACAGGAGACAGATGGTGGCGGGAGAAGCAATGGGAAAGATACCCTCTGTTTCACTTCTGCTTTCTGCTGGTGTAAGAATATTGGTGCCATATTGTGTGTTGTACTTGCACATGAGAGATCAGAATTTGACTGTTGTAGAATCATGAAGAGGATTAAAGGAGCTGCTAAACGGGAAGTCCCACCTGGAGAGAATAATTATGGTATCTGATATTTGAGATCATTATAGATGTTATTGTTCTATTGCCATGGATACATGACTCTGACGTTAGAGATAATGTCTATTTTGTCTTTGCTTTCTCTTTTTTTTTTTTTTTGGTGGGATGTTGCTTTTATTACTTTAGTGATGTTGATGCAAAGTAACATTTTATTCCTTTTGTTAATGTGCTCAGGTAATTAGGGGGTTACATTAGACTACTGTGAGTTCTTGTAGTCTTCTGTGGTTATGATCAACCTTAGCAAAATGAAAATTGTGCTTGCAGATGAAACAACATCTAATAGAAGCCAATGAAAAGGAGAGAGAAAGTAATTTAACTGACTAATTAAGAGCCCCATCTGTGTGATGACAGGACAATACTTACCTCAGAACCACTTAGCCTTTCTGTTTTTGTCCACTTAAGACTCCATTATACCATATTCAGCATAGAATTATATACTCCAGGGAATGTACTCAGCTGAAGTACCTACATTTCTTATATCTTCAAGGTACATGGCCCTCATTATACCCCTAGAGTATGTAATTATCTTGTAACAGCTACACACCTTGGTGCATTTTATGATCTCCTTAAAATGTTATATTTATACTTTTCTTCTAAAGCCCCAGGCAGACAAAAAGTTGGTAACAGAATGATTAAGGTATCTTGTTACAAACTTAGAGCTTTGAGTTTCAGCCCACTGGAATTTATGTGGAGAGCTTCCTCCAGCTGGCAATCTTTTAAATGAGAATCTGATCCCCTGTCTCAGGGAAGTGGCTAATATTGAATCTAATGGGGTGATCTGACCTCTTGCATAGGGTCAACCCACAAAAGAAATTGGCTTGCTTCTACCATAATAGCACAGCAGACTATTGAGCTCCTGGGAGATCTTTAACCTGGTGTTATTCAAGCAAAAGTCATCAACAAATGTATTATCCAAATCTGTGTGATCCTGTGGCTGTTAAAGATAACAAAGGTACTTTTCAATATCTTGGGGGGAGGGGACTTGATCAAGTGCTTGCAAATTTTTGTTACCTTCATATATGAAAAAGTACCTCTGCCATCCTCAATTCCCTTTCTTTCTGAGAGCGCTATAGAACTCCCTATATGAAGATGTTCTTCAAACATTCTTGTCCAAAAGTTTAATCTGTATGTAGTCCCCTTTACATCCATATTTTTCTGAATAAAAACTCAGAAGATCCTGTTCCTGTGGCTTAAATTGGTGTGTGCTTAAATGCTTTGTTGGGCAATGATATGGAATGCTCAGTCCGACATAAAATAAATAAAATTACCACATGCCGCAACACCAGAAAAAAGCTAGTAATTTCCATCATTCAACTTTCCTCTATGGGTAAAACTATTTTTATATGACCTTAGAACATAAGAAGAAAAGTATTTTCTCAGACAAAAGATTCATCTGTGACTGGTAAAAGTGAAACCTATGAAGACATAAAATACTAGAGCAAACATTTCTCAGAGTGTTCTCCTGTTCCCCAAGAATGTTCAGCTTAGCTGTGTTTGATATCCCCCAATAGATTTCATATCCATGAAGGTGTTCAATTACCTGTAAAACTCCTGTAAAAAATGTTTAGCATTCAAACTATTCTGTGTAAGGAGGATTACAGCTTATCTATACACTGAAGTGCAGACCAAGCCTTCCTGTTGTAATGGAGGTTTAAAATGTCATCATGATACTATGTTCTGTTCTTTATGTTTTTGCTGGTATTTGGTTTTTGATCACTACTGAGCACTGAGGTGATATTTTCATCATTATCTGTTGCATACCAAGATCTCAAATCTGAGTAGCAACGGTCAGTTCGCAGATATCTTTTTATATGTAAAGGTAGGGTTTATGCCCCCAAGTGCATCACTTTACATTTATGTACACTAAATTACAATTGCCATTTTACTTCTTAATCATGCAGTCTCATTAGGTTCTTCTCTATTTTTCATCATCAGCCCTCAGTTTTCTATCATGAAAATTTCTGAATGATCAGCAAACCTTTGTCTCCTCATGAATCCCTCTTACAGATCATTGATGGCTGTATTTAATGGAACAGCCCTCTGCAAGATGCTACCAGTGACAGCCTTTCCTTTGCACCCAGTGTTAGTCTTATATTAATTTTCCTTTTTTCTCAGGCAGAAGCATCAAACCAAAACAAGCACACTTTATCAGTCATAAGATCTCATGCAAGTTATTGCTTCCTAGCAAGGAGGGTAAAACACAACAAGGCTGTACTCTTGTTTTAAATTTACCTTTGGATTTTTTTTCTCTTTTGCATTACTCTCAAAGCTAATTCTCATTTCCTCCAGCTGTAAATCTATCATGACTTGCATTTAAATGAATACAGGTTTTTTTCTGTGATCATTTGAAAAACTGTAACACTTCAGCTGTTCACAGCAGTTTTACAAATCCAACACTTGTACCACACTAAATACAGAGGTTTCACAGTGAATTGTATGGAGTTATTCCAGATTTACATCAGGAGAGCATAAGAAGAATGTGATTCAATCTCCTACAGTGATTTTCATGCCACTTGGAGTTATATGCTGCTAAACAGAGGTATCTAATACATATTTACTTTCTATATATTCATGTGTTGCTCTTACCAGCACATTTATGGTCAGTCACAATAGGTTTTTGTTGTTAAACTAGTTGCCGATTGTGATTTATGAAAGTAAAGGTGTTCACATATAATCATGGAAAATAAAATCAAATCACGGAATCACAGAATCCTTCAGGTTTTATTCAATGCTTTTAAGCTTTTTTTAGCAATTCTCCTCATTCTTGTTTCTTTCTTGCCTTCCATATGTATTGATTTTGTGTTGTTTGGTGATTAACAAATATACACACCTGATGGGATTTTAAAAATCAGAAGCTAACAATATCTAGAGAAATCAATCAGTCCTAAAAAGTATAAAAAGAAGAAACCAGTTAGAACAGTTTTTGCACCACCATAATGTCTCCAACTAAATACTGATTGCTCCTTCATGTATATTTCCCTATGCTTTGTTGAGAGTAATAAAATAAAATTGTTTTAAATGATCCATGTGATGAAGGTTCCTTCCACTCCCTGCAGAATGGAGACTGCTCTCCAGTCTAATGGATCCACCACCTATGTGTTTTCTTGTTACTCACCTTAAGCGTTCCTTTTCTGTGTATAATTCCATTAACTCCATTCCTAACTTTTATGTGGATTGCCTATACACCACAGTGAATGTAATTTCAACTTTATTAACTAGGATGTGGTCTGGCTTCCAGTAGCGCCAAGTAACCAACCAACCAACCATTCTTGAATCTCATAGATACTTTTTGATTTACCAAAGGTGCCCAAAAATTCAGGTTCTGGTCTACTAATTCAGCTGTAGATCAGCAGCACATCTGCAGCTTATACAAGTTCATGCATGCTGTTCTGACAGTATGGGATTGAGGAAGTGTGTCCTTGCTATGTGGTTGGTGTGTACGTGTCACATCGCCGATCGAGATAACAGAGATTGTCCAGCTTTGCCCCACTGTCTACACAATCTTTTTCACTTGATGTAACATGGTATAACTTAAAGAAATAGCATTGATTCCATGAATATTTACATCAGCCAATCTATCCTAGAGAAAGAAGTCGAGCCTGCAGTGAACATGAAAAAGACAGTGCAGACTCATAAAAAGGCCTGGCCTGGTTTTAGTGGTAGGTCAGCTAAGGCATTCATTAAAAATTGCCTGTCAGCGTTCCACAGATTTTTCCCTGCTCATATGCAAACGTTCATTCTTATGTGGGTATTTAATGCTTAACCTCATGGGGCCATAGCGTGTCTGAGCTGAGTCAGTGAGTTGCTCAATAAGGGTTAATCAAAACCTCAGAGGGATTCACTGGCGAAGTTGAAATTACAATAGTTACCTACTTGCTTTGAGGCTCTACTGTCTTTTGTACTTTGCAATTAACTTCTTTTAATTGTTGCAAGATCTTGGAATTTTTCTGATTCTAAATTTTCCCATGTTTTGTAGGTATTTCCTCTCTGCAGCAGGAAGTGAGGAATTAGTCTAGTTTCTGTGTGATTGGCATGGAGGCTGTATGTCTATCGGATACTAGTAGGAACTATTAATCGTAATGATAAGCCAATCAAGATGATACTTTATTTAAAGGAATGTGCTGTGTCTGTTGCGCACTGATGGGAGATTAAAATTCAGCACTGACAGCTCTAAGATTTACCTTCTTCTAAGAAAGACAGTTAAGGACTCATTTCGTGTTTTCCCACAAATACCCTTCTGGTTGTTTACTGAACATCTCTAGCATCTGAAAATAGCATTATTCCAGAGTCAGTCTCAGCTGTGTTACTTTGGTCTGTTGTCTGAAGCCCGTATTCATGCAAACCAAACAACTGTGGATCTGAGCCAGAAATTTTCCCTCTGTCGACAGCTGTGGCTGAGGTTGGAGGTTTTCCTGAGTCAGGGTCTTACTGCCACATCCATTTTCAGATCATCTTCTTGTTTTATTTCTTATTGTCCTGTTACGATATATTTTTGTTTCTATTTCACTTTATCTCTCATGTCTATGGTGGTATTTTCTTTCTTGGAATTTCCATCCACTGAATATGTATGTGTAAATTTGCTTTCCCTCATCTCATTACCTGCATTTGGTCAAGGTGAAGCCTGTGCTGATCCCTGCTCATTTTTCTAACCTGTCTCTTTCTCTTTGTATGATTTTCCCTTTCTCAATGATGTTTGCAAGACATCTCAATTTGGTTGGATCCACAGACTTTAATTAATGTCCTGTTTGTTTCTTCTGCAAGACCATTAATAATCCTGTTAAGTAAAAGCAGGCCTAACACCAGTCTCTTTCTTCCTGCTGAATATAGTGTCTCATCTTAATGCATGATTATTTATTCTTAACTCCTGTTTATGATTCTTTAGCCAGTTCTCAGTCAACATGGTATCATTACTTTTGGAGCCATGGTATGAATGATTGTGATTCAAATTTAAAACAATTCCTGGAAGAAAATAAAACAAAAGCTAATAAAAATATCCATAAACATTGTTACTGCTTGTTTTATTGCAGGTTTGTGTAAGTCTTATAAAAGAAGTTTATTACCTGTTTTTCTAAGTAGTCTTCTAAATTGAGGTCCCATCTCTAGGATTGTTGCACTGGATTCATGCCCTTGTAATGAAAGCAATGGTGAAACTGGTACAAGTAAACAGAAATATTCCTATCAAATACAGAGCAAACCTGAGTCAAGAGCCAAAAGCACAGCTGATATTATTTGTTACAGCTCTAATGAAATTAATAATTTTAAGTCATTATTTTTACATCAGGAAAATTAAGCATTGAATTGACCCAGTATGGCATTTAGAAGATTTTTGCTTGTGTATCTTTTCATCAGGACTAGGTATCTTATTTGAATATGTTTTCTTAGCTCAGTCAAAAATTATGGGTCTCACTGCAAATGTGTAAGGGTCTTTGGCTTGTACTCTGCAGGCAGTCCGTCAAGGTTAACCTTTATGATTTCTTTTCACCTTGAAAACTGACAAGTTTATGTTTGATACCAGCTAATGTTCTTATGTAAAATCTTCATAAATGGAATGTATGTATATAATTAAAATACAACTTTCTGTTATATTTCAGCACTGCTTTTCCAAGATTATTTAGATCAATAACAGTATAATATATAAGCCCACATGGGGAATGATATGAAACGGTCCTTTCCTTGCTAGCTTCACTCAGTCTTGAAGAATCAAATTTCAAAACACTGCTCCAGCCATTGCATGTTTATTGAAGCACAACAAAATTTGGGTGCTATTTGAGATTTGTTTACAACTGCAAGCACGACAGCGTCATTCTCTGTCCCTGGGGCACAACAATGGAGAAGATAAGTAGGATTGTTCTCCCCAGGAAAACCTGACATCAAAAGGAAAAAAAAAAAACCTGTCTTTCCCGACCAAGGTCAAAGTGGAATGTGATATAGAGAGACTTATCATAGCAGAGGTTCTAAGTCAGCTCAGATGAAATTACCTGTTTGAATCTAAACCCATCACACTCGTGCAGTGCTGCACCTGACCTAATTAGCCCTGAGTGATATAGTTGTTCTGTATGTGTATTTGAATGGACTCTTTACATGTTTAGTCCCAGAGTTATGGAAATAGAGCTTGCTTTTTATCTGTTCCCATTTATGAGCTCAGTTCTACCAATAGTGCCCTTATGGAGGTCTGGATAGTGTAAAGTAGCCTCATACTGGGGTCTAGAAACATCTGCCTAGGAAGAAAGTGTGATTTGCTGTGGCTATCGCAGGTGTGGGAATACCTCACCCCTTGGACAATGTAAACTGCAGGTCACTCTTAGGGCCAAGGGGAATTTCTGCTCTAGTTTCCAAGAGTACAGCCAGGCACAGCGAGAGCATGGTTGCGACTGTCACCATTGATGCTGGCATAGATTGGTTTGTCATGACTTTTTAATATTCTGGGATTATTTGTACATTTTAATTAGAAGTGCAGGTCTGTGCTCAGAGCATGGCAAGGGTTGCTTTGAAACCATCAAATTTTTCCTCCACAGTTTTGCAGCATCCCAGTAATACTGGGGGTGGGTTTCTTTTTCACTTTTTTGCTTGTAATGTAGGATGAAAAATGATGAGGTAATCTGTCAGCCTTTATGCAACTGGCAGATGGGTTATATTAATATCATAAGAACATATTGTTCCCAATGCCTGCTTAAAAGGAGAAATGCTATATCAGGCCTGGATTCAGCAAAGTGCCAATGCACGTGCCTGTGTTTATTGCTCTTTAGCAAAGTAGTTATGTACATACCTGATTTAATTGAAATGGATGTTTGAACTGGTTTTCTTCTGAGGTGCAACACTACCAGCACATGAGAAAGTTGCTTTTCTTTTGCCAGTGTTTTGCTTCTGATTGTTTAATAACGTTCTCTGACCCAGCATGATGAAATGCTACACACAGCTTTCCTAGAGTAACTACAACAACACTGTGTTGATATTTGGGTACATGAAAGATTATAAATAAGAGCCAGGACTTGTCAGGATGTGGAAGACAATTCTGTTTGCTGAACTGTGATCTAAAATATGTGTAAGACGTCCAATAAGGTTGAGATCTCATACACTGAGATCCCAACTCACTGTGAACATCATCTCAAGACTTGTTTATACGTAGTTACTGTACAGATGTCATTTATGCATACTATCCTTCCAAACTTCACATTAAGGAGAGGATTGTAAGTACTTAGTGGAATCTTAAATTCAGAATAGGCATTTTAGTGCACAGATAATGAACATTCTGACACATCAGTAGCTTTCTCATAACTACCATCCTATATAGGCACCACTGGTATTTTCTACAGGTATTATTACATTCATCTGTATATGTTAATAGCTCTAAGATACTTATAAAGTGCCTTGATAATACATTGCTACTGCAAACTTTCACCTTTATTGTTTAGAGGGACTCAGAAGTCTGCAGATGACTTTAGGAGATCTGCAGAACATTTCTCCTTCTCTTCAACAGCCTTGCTCCAAACAGAGCAAGGAAGGTTTCTTCTTTTATCTAGAAATCACACTGCCAACAGGGAAAGTGCAAAAGGGAATATTTCTGCCTAGATTGTATCTTCCTTAGCTCTCCTTCCACCTGTGCAGCAGCAGCAACAGCATTTCTAAGCTTTGAACAAGCTGCACTAAAACTAAAATGGATTTATTTAAAAACCTCTTACATTTCAGCAGCTCCGGTCAGGACACAGAGAGATCGTAAGGGACTGGTGGGAGGTGAAGAGCCTTTTTCGTCTCCTGCGAATGTCCTGGGTAGAAAGCATTACTTGTATTGAAAGATGACAATTAAACAGCAATAAATTAACACAATCATAAGCACAGGAGTTGCTCTTTCATTCTTTTTCTCTTCATTTCTGAAGAGAGGGATTTAACTGTGATACTAGGCCATTTCTAGAGGATTAGCAACCTGTACCTTTAGGCAATCTGTTCTCTCTGCATTCTGTTCAGCTATGTAATTCAGGCTTGCAAAATGCATTGAAGCAAGGAAAAAAGGAAAACACTTTTGCTCTGATTCTTCAAATTGTTCTGCATGGCACATTTTATTAATATTATTTATTTATGTATTTATTTATGCACAGTGTTAGAGCATGGAAAGCCTTTGGCTTTGTTATGTCAGGCACTTTGTTGACATATAACAAAAAAGACAGTGCTTGAAAACTTTAGGGTCTAATCAAAGACCTGCTGTGGTCTTACCTTACAACTGTGGGGGCTCAAGAACACAACTATGTGCTGATTTTAGGCAATGTAGGATACTTTTCCTCCAAATAAAACAGTTTTAGGTGAAACAGAAAGACAGGAAGCTGAATGCTGTGATTTCATTGTTCCTGCCTTCAGGAGACAGCTAACCTTTCAGAGGCAGGGACTGTGGAGAATATATTCATCAGGTAGGGGAAGAACACTGATGGATTTACTAGTGTCTTCTTTTTATTTTATTACCGAAACAAACAGCTGTCTTTTTGATATACAATTCCATAGCTTGGCTTGTAGAACACATAAGGTGAAACACTGTCAGGACTGAAATTTAATCACCTTTGACTTCAGCAAGGCCAAGATTTCAATCCAGCATGGGTTTCAGTCAGTGTTTTAGTTTAGGTATTCAAAGGCTGTGTTCTCTATTCATATGGTTTTGTTGTGGTTTGTTTTTTTTTGTTTGTTTTGTTGTTTGTTTGTTTTTTTTGTTTTTTTTTTTCCTAATGAATTATAACCCCCAATACTTTTTGAACCTATTGATGTATTTCAAGCAAATATGTCAGGCAGTTTTCTCTCCTACAACTTCATGGAAGTTGTCACCTGGCTTGAGGAAAATATTTAAATCTTGCTCCTAATTGCAGAAAGCCAGTTCAATCCCTTATCCATTTCAAGGGAAAGAAGCCAGTAAGCAAATGTATACAGGACACTGTGGACAACTATACACAGGCAGTGCTTGAATGTATATGATCTAGGATCAAATGCAGATCAGTTCAGATACAGCCCCCCTGCTGTTTGTTTAGTGAAATATTTAAAGGATGTTGTGAGACTTTAAAGGAGATGAAGGGCGATACAAATACCTAAGGTGCAGTGTCTGCTCCAGTTCTCACTGACCTTGTGGTTATAAAAGACTATTAATTCCCTATAGCACCTTGTCTCTTTCACACTCATTTCATTGTACTGGACTTTCATTTGGAAGAACTTAAGCCAAGATTTTTAGTTCAAATTAAGAGATATTTGAAAAAAACTATGTATTTATAATATCTGAAAGACAGGATGGCCTCTTTTGTATTTCACACTAAAGAATTTGTAACCGGATCTTTACTGAAGACCTGACCTTGCATCTTGCCTGCCTGTTGCTTCTGTCCCTCTGCTGACACGTTACACTTCCATAGGAGTTTATACCAGGCTAAGTCTACAGTAAAGTTAAAAATTACTGCTAATAAAAAAAGAAAAAAATACAGGTTAAACCACAATTGCTTAGGGGACACACACTTAGAGGTTTCGTTGCTTAATAGAATACAGAGACCTAACCAATATTATCTATAAGTCTGTGGGAGCAGTCTTTGCTAATGAGGGACATTTCTGTCAGCACCAGTACAGGCTGTGGGGAGGCATCAAAAGTAGCCAAGGGAGATGCTGAGGACGGAATGTCCTGGGACATGACTCTCATATGCCTTATTCTGACCTGTGAGGAGACAGCAACATTCAAAAAGGAACAAGGTCTGTGGTCCATTTCTTGTACTGACAAGTTTGCACTCGCTCTGGCTTATAAAATATGGCTAAAGCGAGTTGCAGTGCTGTCACTGGAAGGTTGGGTAGTACAACTACCCACAGTGTGTTGATGCAAGCTGAGATCCTTTTTCTACTGGAGGAAATGTTAGTACTTATGTATTCTCGCTTTCCTATATTAACTATTAGAACAACTTATGAGGTACAGGTTATGGCAGCTGCCTTGGTGGTACCTGGTGATGCAGTTCACGTTTTTGCGGAAAGAGAACTGGAGTGACCGCAGATCTCTATCATGTCTGGGTGACCCTTTAACTACCTAACTACTTGAGAAAAGGGAACACTGACATGTCCTTCTGAAATACCTTGCATAGTGGTGTCCAAACTACTAAATAAGTGTGGAAAATGTGTGCTAGCCTGACTTATTGCCGAAAGGAGCACCTCGCACTGAAAAATGCATAGGGCTTCGGTACTGCCAAGTTTTACACACTTTGGCTTTGGCACCTTTACTACTAATTATTATTCTAAAGATTCAGGATCTGTGGATTCTATGTATGTTATAGGGCCTGAGGTCTATGACAGTAAGATTTAGGCATGTGCTCTCTCTGATAAATCTACTCTATGCCCTTCCTTCCAGATTGCACATTGCTGAAGTGGAGCAGATCCTTGTACAGCTTAAATCATTATTCACTTCCTTGGCTGTCGTAGGATGCTAAACACTCACATTTACTGTGAAAAGATTAACACTTGTTCATTCATAAGGTGGCAAAAGAGCTGTTGGTCCTTAAAGATTCTGTAGCAGCTGCTACGAATCTGGAAAAGTTCCTCCAGATAAAAGCACAACCCAATCTATTGCCTTATTTCTGGGCTTCCTCAGTCAGCTGGGGCTAATTAAGATAACCAGGCTATAAAATGGCAGTGGAAAGCATTTCTTGGCTCTTCTGGGTAGCTGGTTTGCTGGGGTGGGTTTTGATGCATTGTGAGTGGGGAGAGAAATGGAGCATGTTAATGCTACTGGCCAGGAAGAAGGGGAAGTTGTGGAATTCGGTGCTCTGCTAGAAACTTGCCCTCTTAATGAGGTGATCATAAAATGCCAATTCCCTAAAGCAAGCACATATTTTTGTACAGTGTCTTTATTTTTATATGAGGTTGGGATAGCTATTTTTCCACTTTCTCTGACAGCAGGCTGACCAAATACCACTCAAAGGAGTATTGTGGCTGCTCTATGCTTTCCTCTTTCCTTTGGCTGTACAGTTCTCAATTAGCTTTTAAGTTGCATTATAGATCTGCTAAGAGTTGTGCAGTTAAATCATTAATTACCTTCTCAGTCAGCTGGGAACTCAATTTCACTTTGGTTTGCAGTTTGTGCTCCACAGTAGATTACTTAGCTAATCCATAAACATCTTCAGACAGTATAATTTAAAGTTAATGATGAGGAAGTTTAGACAATTTCATCACAAAATAATTCTTAGTTAGGCATGTGAAATAAAAAGTGTTTATGAAGGAGAGGTTTTTAGCTGTGCAAATATCAGGCCAGTCATGTAAGCAAATGGAATGAAACATTATGTGAGATTGTGAGGTTTTTTCCCCCCAAAGAGTAAGAAAACTTGTTGTTACTGTCATTGTTGTTATTATTATTATTATTGTTGTTTTCTGTCTAAAAGATTAAGAGAGAAATAAGGATTCAGCAGAATAACTGGACTGGGAACAAAAACATCTGAGGTTGTTTCTAGCTCTGTTCCTGACCTGTGTTCTAAGTGAGTCTCTGTGCTTCTGAGTTCTGGTTTATTTTTCACCCTTTGTCTTGTCTATTTAAATTAGAAAATCTTCAGCTCAATCTGTTTCTGCTGCCTATATATTTATACTTACCACAGTATGGTCTTAGATTCAATTTACATGCTAAGAAAAGATTCTATTGTTACTAATAAATATACATTCAAATGCAGCAAAGCTTCTAGGTGTATTGTGGGTTTTATCTTGGGATGGGGGTGGAGACAAAGCTTTTCAAAGGGTGTTGATTTCCTAATTAATCTAATTCCTCTGGTGTGTTTCAAGGCTGCCTCAGTCCAAACATTATTTGTTTCAGAGTATGGAGGCCTGGACTTGTTTCTCCAGACAGGAGAGCAAAGCTATCTAGAGAGACTGTTATCGCCCTGTCTAAATCATAAGAATAACAGCAGAGAGAAGTAGAGATTTCTAATAGTGTCTGATAATCATTTAGTAGGAAGCAAGAATTCTAAGAGGAGTGTTTGGGGGCTGGTATTCAAGGATGTTTTCTAACATAAATTTTAAAAAGAAACATCCACTAGATAATTATTTTCTGAGAACTGCTAAGGCACTGCTGCTAGAGGTGTAAAGCATTTAAAATTAAAGCCGTCACTTTACCATGTGTTTTCAGGTAGGGGAGGCCTTAACTTTCCCTACCAAATAGACTGAGAAATTGTAAACAGGCCTTCAACCCATTTTGCTGTGCTAATGACAGAAGTGTTGTCTTGGAGCAATTATTTTTCTCATGAGTTATGAAACTGAGAGAAGATAGGAGTTGAGAAACTGATGTGTGAAAATGGTAGTAGAATTCCCAGTGAATGCAAATGTTCTCCCCATCCAGAAGATCAGTGAGACTGCTGCAGACTCAGTCCCTCTAATCCAAAAGGGAAATGGAAGGAGATTTTACACCTGGAATGAAAATGGTTGGAAGAGAAACAGAAGGGCAGGCTGAACCCTGCAGAATTGTTGTAGACACGTCGGCAGTGTTTCTGACCATCTCCTTTATGGATCTGAGATTTATTCAGATCAAGCCTCAACAGTTAACAACATAGCATTTCAAAGAAATCATTATGGTATATACAATAGAATGAAAACATAGAAGCTAAAAAGAGGACTTTGGCTTCCCTGGTGCAATGCTACTTGGTTTTTCTTTTGACTGTGCACTTGGACCAACCAGCATGCCAAAAGTTCTTTGTGTTCCTTCATTAATAATTTGCCTCCATTATGTCAAGCTGTCTTGTTCCTCTTGTGCTGTAAGGGGGTGAAAGAGCTCTATTTTGTAATTATAATCATTTTACTATTATACTAAAAAGGAAAGGTTTTGTTGGAAATACAGAATTTTCTCCATCTTCTGTAGTCGAATTTTAGCCATGACTTTAGACAGTTGACTGATGAGCTATTAGATATGATTGAAGAGAGCAATACATTTTACAGAAAAACTTAGAAAATGTATATTACTTCACACAATTTTTTCAATTTTGGATTACATATCATTTCAAAAGGAAAAACTTGGAATGTTTTATTAATATTTTGAGGCTTAATTTTTTTTCTCTGAAGCAGCTTGACGAAAATTGTGTCAGTCTCAGTATTTTGATGATGTCAACTAGCTCAGGAATGTATAGGATAGCAGCTGGTGTACTTTTTTTCCCTCCCATTTGCAGATACATTTTTCATTTGTCCTTTTAGAAAAGGATTTGTGTTTTTTAAATATTTGCAAAATTGCTTCCATTCTGGCTGTCCAAGCAACAACAGGACCATCTTCACGTCTGTTAATAAAGGCTGAAGGGACTTGTTCTGTGCCAAATTAATTGTCCAAATAATATGCTTATCCCCCAGCTAAAATGCAGGCACACGATAGGTATCCTTCTGACTACACTAATGGCTGCACCTCTTGTGCACTCCTAAGGATTTAGTATGAATCTTATCATCTGACTAATAGTCATATATGGTGGACCATCTGTGTATTCCATCACATTCTTTACCATAGCTTTTGGCGTTTAAGGGTGTTATTATACGCCCTGTGATCTACCCCACAGTGTGTTATGCTGTCAGAACTGGCCCGCATGGTGTTTGTTAGTTATTTGGATCCTTGATGTGTGAGGAAGGGCTCACCTGAGCATGTTTTCTCCTGTTTCTACTTTCTCAGCAAAGTGAGTGAAATGTGCACTTTGCATAATAGAGTTTGTATTTTCCTAAAAAACTTCCAAGGGAAGAAATTGTACACAGCTTTCTGAAGTCCTTATAAAAGGGTTGGCTTAGCACAATAGACCTAGTACAAAGGCATGTTCCACGTGGCAAAGATATTAAAGTTGTTGGCTTTTCTTTCCTTCCTTTTTTTTTTTTTTTTTTCTAGAGGTAGGTTACAGAAATTTAGCTTTAAAAGGGAAACTTAAGAAGGTAAATTCACTCTGTACTGGATCTCTTAAACAAACAAGTCATCCTTTCCCAAGGAGGATTTTCTATCTGAATTGTTCCCTCTTGTTGATGAAGAGTATCTGTAGAATTTGGCTCTCCTACAAGTACAACCATGAATAATGCATGGTGACTAGAAAAGAACGGACAGCAAATAACAACAGGAAAAAAAATACCACACTTTGCAGGACAAATTTCCAGGTGCACAATAATTCCTTCTAAAATCTGTGAACCTCATGGGATTCTCATATATTTTCATGAACACCTGCAAGCAATAAATATCCTGATGCTGCATATTGCAGCTGAATTTGCTGCTTTCATTTGTGGGGGGGGAGAAATCATATTCGTATAACTCATCTATCTCCTGTGTCAAGCTCCTGTGCTCTGCCTCGCAGTTCTGCAATTCAATATAAATAGTGGGATAGTTTGCAGCTACCACACACACTGAATAGCCTCTTGTGGGGATCACGTTTGCAGGTAGGCAGAGTATTGCCACAGGACCCGATTAAGTTTGTAGGGAATAATGAACGTGTTGTTGATAGCAGTCTGATGTGGGACTGAGCCTCTCTTCACTCTTCCATTCAGGTATCCCACATCCAAGTGGTGTAAGAAAGGGTGATATTAGCAAGGCTTTTTTGCGGTTATCCCTGCAGTGAGGATTTATTCCACCAGCTACTGTAATTTCTCCCTCTCTGCCAATTCTACAAAGTTTTATATTGAAGTAACGTTGATAAGGCTGTGACAGCAGTGGCTCTAGGAGTTAAGATTCCCTAGCAGATGAAAGAGGATATTTGTGCATTTGTGGACAGGCCGGCAGCATTGACAAAACATGTTTGGGAAACAATACAGGTCTTCTCTACGAAGAACTAAAGTAGTTTGTGATATGTGATCTTAGTTAATGCATTTGCAACAAATGCTGTGATTTTTTTTCAGTTGAAAACAGCCTTGAACTGAAACAAAAAAAAAAAAGAAAAGAAATTACCAAAAACTTGTGACTTGCTGAGAAGTGCTGTGTTAACAGTGGAATCTGATGGGAAAGTCAGAGAAACACCTTCCAGTATGGCTGAAGTTGCCAGTTGAGGGAAGAAGGCCAGGGTCACCAGATCAACAGATTCTAATCCAACTCAAGCAATGTCCTTTGACTGATATGAAATAATTTCTGTAAGTGTTTTCTCATTTTGCACTTCTGTGATTGCATATTCAATTTAGCTAATGAGAATACAACTCTTTACTCAGCTCAGTGGCAGCAATAGCAGTGAAATAAGAGACAAGCCCATTGCTTTTATTTCAAGAGTGTTGAAATAGACTCAGGAACCTCAAAGGCACAGATAATGTTGTGTACCTGAAAACAATGGATCCAAGAAAATGCCCCAAGGACAGGAAAAACGTGAATCCCAGGACAATTCCATCTTTCTGAGGGCTACTTCAAGTCTATGTACCCTCAAGCACCAAGTCTCTGTAACCTCAAGCAAACCTTTCTGGTTTGTACTTTTCAGTGTCCATGTGTTACAACAGAAGAGAACTTATATTTGGACACAGCTGCAGTATTTCAAAGTCTTGAGGAATAGGACAATATGCATTTATAATTAATTCTCTGTTCATCTTATTCTGTCCAGTCCTTCCAGGGAAAAAAAAAAAACAAAACACCAAACTTCTTCACTTAATCCTGGTGGAATTCACGTTCCCTTCACCCCAAGGTAGATCAATGCCCCTGTCTGCTCAGTGTTAAAAACATTTCCCACAAGTTTTTCTGGGCTTGCTAATTTACCTTTGTGCCAAGGGGTATTTTCATAAGAAAGTGAGTGGGTTAAATTGGCCTTTGTGACAGATCGAAATATATCATGTTGGGGTTTTTTTCCGTTAAACCCTTCAATAAACAATGTGCACACTTGGACAGCACAGTGGCTTTATAATCTTTAAATGGAAAACAGACTGCAAACAACGAGAAGGTGAGACTCAGCCTACGGATATATGTTTTAGAACAAAAACTTGTTGTTAAAATAAGAGGTATAATTTGTATATTTTACTAGCTAAGAAAGCACTATGTAAATGGAATCAGACTAAGGAATAGTGCACAACTTTTCCTTACTTTAGAATACTATTCCTTAGTCTGATTTCCCAGACTGAGATAGAAGTTTTGTATTATTGCAAGAAAGGCAAAAATATCCAAGAAATTACTTAAAAGCAAATGAGCTGTTATTCCATGGTAGTGCCTAGATTTCCACCTGTCTAGCTTTTTCAAGCCTAGTCTTCTAGTTTTATGTGAAAAGGCTTACCTGTACAGACTAATCTCAGATCTCAGCCACTGGGGATGAGAGGAGAGGGTTATATCTTCTTGCTATCTATTCTCTGTGGCCATCAGTTGCAAAGAGATTGGCTGCAAAGACCTCCTAATCCTTGGAGACCTTATTGCAGTCTTTCAATATATAAAGGGGGCTTATAAGAAAGATGGACAAGGACTTTTTACCAGGGTCTGCAGTGACAGGACAAGGGGAAATGGTTTTAAGTTGAAAGAGGGTAGGTTTAGATTCAGTATAAGGAAGAAGTTTTTTTATGATGACAGTGGTGTGACACTGGAACAGGTTGCCCAGATAAGTTGGGAATACCCCATCATTGGAACTCTTCAAAGTCAGGTGAGATGGGGCTTTGAGAAACCTGATCTAGTCAAAGATATCCCTTCCCATTGCAGGGGGTTTGGACTAGCTGAACTTTGAAGATCCCTTCCAACCCAAATCATTCTATGATTCATGTGCAGAATGTCTGGGTGCTGTATTGAGGGAAAATAACCTTCTCCTCAAAGAAGCAACATCCTCCTGGGGAGAGCTAAGAACTAAAGGTGGCAACTTTTTCTTATACCTTTGAAGATGTTTAGTGACATACTGTCCCTTAGTATTGTAGGATGCTGTCTATTCTGTAGTGGGCAACTGCTTAGAAAGTTTGTAATTGAAAGGCAGGGAGTAGTTTCTGGAATAAACAAAGTAGAGGAGGAGAAGGGAAGACACTTGACAATGAAGATAGATTAATGCTGACTAGCTGCAAGCTTACTTTGTAGCAGAGCAGTGATTGTGATCCCAAAAATTAAAAAAAAAATATTTCCTTTCTGGTTTGGACAGATAAGACAGCAGTTAAACAGGGTGAGATGTATTTTCCACAAGGGAGAGAACAGAGTCACCACTGACAGAGCAGGCAGCAGGGTGAGGACATGAGGATGAGAAGTTGTCTTCACAGAGAAGATAACCAGAGTTCAGGGACATCATTCTAGCTCTAGACTACTAAGTAGATTAGATTGCACTAAAGCTATGGGCAGTTTCAATACACATTGAATCCATTTAAAAATTGTTTCCTGGAAAGGATGGAGTACCCTGCTTACTTCCCAGATGAGTGCCTGCTTCACTGGCACCGTGCTGAAGTGGAAACAAAAAACTGGAAGAAGGAGGGCAAGTGTGTAGTGAGCAAGGCCAAGAAAGGATGGATCTTTCCTTATGAGTGAAACAGGCTGAAAAAGCTATAAT
The DNA here is from genome assembly GCA_033628505.1 of Tringa tobata. Classification (NCBI taxonomy): domain Eukaryota; kingdom Metazoa; phylum Chordata; class Aves; order Charadriiformes; family Scolopacidae; genus Tringa; species Tringa tobata. The sequence goes on along the minus strand of JAHREE010000228.1, from coordinate 2,371,614 downwards.
GATCTACAGTTGCAGTGCTGGCAACTAAGTAGGCTGGTGGATGCTCAGGGCAAGGGGCTTCTGATTCATTATGAATCACATCAGGCTCTTAAGAAAGGTGGTGCTGCATGCACCCATGCCCAAGAGAAAGCTAAGGTCAGTGAGATTGCCATGGCATGGTGAAGGGATGAAGGCTGAGGGAGGGTTGGCAAAGAGAAGAAACAAACCTGCTTTTTATGCAGAAAAGATGAATATATTAGGCTTCTAAAATAACATGTTTAATTTCTTCAAGTCAGTTTTATTTTGGTCAACAGCAAGGGTCAGGACAGAGCATTAATACTACACTGTGTACAAGTGTTTGCAGAGTGCTGCACTGGAAATGCACTGAGCTGCTTGCAGACTAGTGAAACAAATAAAAATAAAAAGAAAGATTAAGGATTTGTAAACATGATTGCCCCATAATTCATGGATGATTTTCCTCAAAGTATATATTCTTTTAATGAGCCTCCTTTAAATGCAGTGATTGTAATTTTTGGTAAGCATTTTCCTTTTGAGAAAGCAATAAAATGTAAGTGATAACATAAAAAAAAATCCTTATTTCAGTTGTAGTGCGCAGTGTTTCTGACTGTAAGTTAATGGTTTACATATTAATTTTCTCATCTCTCTGTTGGGCAGAAAATTGCTTTAATATAAATGCAGTTAAATTTGTCAATTTATATCTACACAGCTTAGGTTTAGAAATTTATTACAAGGAGTATCAAATTGTTTCATAGCAATTTAGCAGCTTTTGTGGAAGAAAAATCTGTCAAGTTGGAGGTTGAGGTAAAATTTTTCTCACATTATAATTAATGTACTTTTTATATTTATTGTCTAATCAATTATTTTAAAGGCGACTTGAGGAATGTAATAAAAGTGTTAGGCTGATTCTTGGAAAAGTTAGGCTAGGCTTCTAAGTGTGCAGAGCAATTTTGTGGTTTTTTTTAACCACCCAAATAAAAAAAATTAAAATTCACTTTTTACAAATAAAAGTAAAAATGACAATTTTGGTTCAAAAATTCTCTCACTGTTCCAGAAGGTGAGAGAATAAGAAGGAAAATAATTTATCTATTTTATCGCCTCAGCTTTCCTTTTGAAAACCATACTTCTGTGCCAATAATAATGTTGGTTGCTCAATCAACAAAGTAATAAAGCATATTCTTATGCTGGAGGAGTATACTATCAGCTTCCTTGAGGCTGTTCTTAACCATTCCAGTGAAGGGACGAAGTCTGATCTTAATATTAAGCAGTTCTTTGAGTTCATCTCTCATCCAGTAGTAACCCATCCTGAAATACTTTTGTAACTTAGATCATTTGCATAGCACCAATGCTATCCATAGGGACAATAGGTGTACTTACTCTTGAACAACACTTCAAGGAGATTTTTTGTTAGAGACTTGAATTCTCCTATCTCATCTGGAATAAATTCCACCCAATAATTAATTAAGCATTATTATTATTATTACTATTTTGCATCAAAAGCCACCCCTAGGCAACGCACTGTAAAGGACTATAGTTTCATCTCAAGCCTAAGAAAAGGTTATTACAGTAGTTTCCCATACTGGGAAAAGGGTGTCTAGATGGAAAACGTGACTCTCTCTCTCTCCTCCCCGCCCCCCTTTTTGGAAATTGTTCATGGATTTTCACTAGCTCTATTTTCTGTAACATCCACTATAAGTAAGTGTACCAGTTACATTGATTTGTGTTCTGCCTGTGTGATTCATGGCATGCCAATGTGGTCATTATAATTGAGTTCCAGAATGAAGATAAGCAAGAAAAAGATAAAGCGATAACCTCCAAAAAGCTAGAGATTAATGAGGAGCACTTTAGTCTCGAAGAAGGTGGTGAATGCATGTGTTTAGGAAACTTAGGCCTGTGTAAGAAGGGGTAGAAGGTAAATAGCTTTTACTATGTACATGTCAAAAAAACCCCAAACTGTAGAATTGTACAGCTAAGGCAAGATTTGGGGAAAAAGAGTAGCCCACTTCCCATCTGACAACATCCCCTCCATTACTTTTTTACTCCTTTTCTATCTGCTGCAGGGTATCAGCTAATTATCAGAACAGAGTGAAGAAATGTAACAAATTTTAAAAAGTGTAGACTTGGTTTCTAGGTGCCAATATCCATTTCATAAAACATACTCATTGATGTATTGAGTTTTCTTGCCTTAGCATTGAGAAGGCCCCCAGGTTTAACTGTAGAAGAATATAACCTTCAAGGGGGAAAAAAATCCAATCTGGACTTTAGAATTATCAGTCATGGTGAATCTATTACACAATATGGATCTCTTAAATATACTTTAAAATATACTACTGAGTATGTTTTGCATCTTTCACCATAAGGCTCTTCTTCCAGTGAACTCATCCTTCAATTCTTGAGTATCCTCCTTGAATGTCAACTCCAAATTTGTCATAGGATTCCAGTTACACCATAATATGGATACTCTACTCTTTCTCAACTCATGTTTTGTTACAGCATTACTATATCTTTTGGCCATGGCATTTCATTGATAACACATGTTCATTTCATTGCCACCAAAAACTCAAAGCCTGTCCCAAAAAAAATTTTTCTGAGACAAAGCTTGCAATCCCATGCACAGGAACACCTTTGTTCCTAGACGCATGGTTTCAGATCTGGCCATACTGAAACGCAGAATTGAGTTTGTTGTACTCCTTTTCTAAAGTTCATGTATTAAAAATATGTCCACTGAATAATTCACCAGTCCCCTAATCTTTGCATTATCTGCACTGTGTCAGTGATGGATTTATGTTTTCTCACAAGTCACTGTTTAAAAAAATGTCATTAGTACTGGTCTTAAAATTAGTCCTGCAGAGTCATGCAGACCCACAGGAGAAGGGCTGTTTGGTCCTGACTGCTGTTTGGCAGAAGATGCTGGGCTGTATGGACTGCTGGGCTGATCCAGTGTTTCCAGTCTTTTGTTATTTTACACCATTTAATAATGAATGCTTATAATCATTCAGAAATATAAATTAGCGTATCGTATATCCATGAACACATGCTGTGTTGATTGTACATTGTTCTTAAATAAGTAGTTGCATAGTACCAAGTGAAATGCCCTACCCAAATCTCCTGCATTTATTAATGGAACTCATAATATCATGGAAGGGTATCACATCTATTTTTCATAAAACTGTTCGTTGCCATTAATTATTTCAACTTTTGTTAATTCTTTATTGAGCCTTGTACCACTGTTCTGGTATTTTGCCCAGGATCAATGTGAACCTGACAGACCTGTAATTATGCAAGTAATTCCATTTACTTTTTTAAATAATGGCATATTACCAGCTTTTTCTAAGCTCCTGGAGCTTTCTGATAGAAAAAGACATGTTTTAAAAAGTATGGATGTTTCCCATGTTCTCATTTTTTTCTGTAACTTTTTAAAAAGAAATGATAATATTTTTTGTATATCAAATACACAGAATATATTTCCAGTTTTCCAGTTTTTTGGCTTTCAGTTCTCCTCTCCACTTTCTGCTTTTTTTCCTTCCTCTTTTACTGAAAAGCTTCCCATTTTACCATAGAGAATGGGCTGGGAAGAGGAGGAGCAGGAAATAGGAAAACCAGTGATATGTATCTTGAAAAAAGATCTGATATGTATTTATTTTTCATTATAAAGATCTTGAGGGTTCTGCTTTTAATTTATATTAATTAAAAACTGGAAAGTGAAAATATTAAACATTAACAACATGAATATAATTTTTAGTTTAAAAAATGGCATTAAAATGTCAAGTTGGTTTTTTTTTAAATACAGTCTTAGAGAACTTTCTCTGAACGCCATTTTTATCTGCCTTGCACAAAGAAAAGCATAGCTACTTTAGTTGGTGAACAGGAGAATTTAGTTCAGCAGTTCTAGAAAGCCTAGAAGGAGTGGTCTCTCCCTCATCTAATACCAAATGTACTCTGTGTAACAATATTTGTCTGGCAGAAGAGAGTCAGACTGGAAAACGTCTGCTACCTCAGCAAGCCTGGTCCCCTCAGTTGGTATCCGTACTGGATGAATGCATGTGTCAGGAAGGGGAGATATCCAGCAAAGTGTTTTGAAAGCAGGAAACCACTTGCCTACAAAATGAAATGTAAATATTTTAGGACAAAAAACCCTACAGATTTCATAGAAGAGTCAAAGAGACCTATTTGTAATATTAATTCACTAATAAAGTCAGGCAATTTACAAGGTTGAGTGAGATTTTAACTGTTGTGGAAATATATTAGCTGGCAAGAAGCTGTAATACAAAGTATATATGGGTACAGCCTGTCTCAGAGTTTGCTAAATGCTTTGTTTTTTATGCCATCTGTGTGCTGCTATCTTTATCTAAGTGAGGATTTTGTTTATATCTCTATATTTAGTACATTGAAAAGAAGAAAAAAAAATGGTTTTGTTTTATTTTTCAAATGAACCTAGGAAAAGATTCAGTGCCTACCAGAGTAAAAAACGTGGGCTGGGACAGACCTCAGGGCAAAATTTGCAATGATTTTTTTGTGTAAGCCCCTGATATTCATCAGGAGATAATATTGATGAAACAATCCTAAGTTTCTTTAAGAATTTCTTTCATAGGATGGATTCAGGTTCCTAAACATATGTGCCTAGGTGACCCAAGCATCTGCTAAAGATTGACAGGTACAACAGAAGACCTGTGGGAGCTGTGCCCAGGAGTAGTGGGGGCTGGAGACAAGGAACAGCTGTATTAGGTTGTGTGCAACAGAGTTCAGGCACTCTGCAGGTGACGTGCCAGAAATGTGCATGGATGGAGACTAGAAGACTACTGGGTTGAAAGGCATCCTCAGGCAGGGATGACCATGGGGCTTGTATCTTGAAAGCATTGGGTACAGAGGGTTGGAAGGGTAAGGAAGTGTGCGCCCTGGTCACCAAAATATCTCTTGGTAGGTTAGTTATGAATGGATCTTGACTAAGATTAAGGCAGCTATTATCTCATCATGTAAATGAGAAAGCAATGACACCTGTCATCTCCTTTTTCATGGGAAAGGAACTAGCACTCATTTTCAGTCAGCTGCCTTAATTTATTTCAGCTGCCTTTCTGACCCAGACATAATACTGTGAGCTATTTTCTGTATAGGCAAAGCCTTTATGCAACTAGGTGATGGGCTGTGCGGGTGGGAGACCTGAGCTCCAAGTTCCTCTGCAAATTTCTATTAACATCAGATAAACAATTTCACTTCTTTATGCCTGGTTTGTTAGGTGGCATTTGGTAAAGGGAGGAGTAAGACCCAATAAGGTTTTAAAAGATGCATAGATTGAACCAACGTCTTTCTTGCATGTGTCCCTGTAATTCTAGTAAATTCTATAGGACAATTTATATTTACCGAGTGAATGACCCAACATGCTTGTTCCTTTGGAGTTTTAGATTTCCTTTTTCTTCCTTTATGTCCCTTAAATCTACTTTCTGGTCAGAGAGGATGTACATGCATTTCTTCTGCCAATCAAGGAGAACAAAGACAATTTTGGGCTTAAACTGGCTAGGAATAACATTAAACTGGAAATAAGAAAAACGAAAGGATTTGTACTGTAAGCTGCCGTCACTTGATCAGCGGTAAGCATTTGTTTCTATTGTGTGGGTAACTTGAATGCTTGAGAGCACATCTGATCAGTTGAGTAAGTTTCGCTTTGAGTCAAGCAAAGTCTGGCCTGTGCTGGGATTTTCAGGGGATTTCATTAGTAAATCTTTCTTGTAGCCCATGGTCTTCACCAGTTTTCCACTCTTGCATTTGTACCTGGGGGAATATCTCCCAGAAGACCTTTCTCCTAAAGTATTCTGTAACTTTTTCTAGCAGCAATATAAACTAAAAGAGCATTTGTCTGTCCCCAAATGGAAGGTAACATAGAATGCTAAATGAATGGATTTTTAACTCTTTATACTCTTGATTCTTTGGAAGTTTCTCTAGGAGTGTGCTGGTGCGAGTTATGATGGATCATTGTGTTAAGAGCCTGGATTACTTGTGTTGCCAGGACATATGCCGTTAGAGATATTAGAATGCTCAGTTTTAACTCTGCTGATCTTACTGCTTGATACAAGATCTTAAAAGACCCTGGAGTCATGATGACAGCTGGGATAAGAATGAAGAATGTAACCATATGGTGCTTTTCTATGTTATAGGATGCAATTGCTAAACTTGGCATGGCTCACTTTGTGAACCAAGAATGCTGGAGACAGATATATCATAGGGAGATAAAAAATCTTGCATATCCAACAGAAGACTGAAGCTCACATATCTGCTAGAACTGTTTTGATCTTATCTACAAACTTATCCCCATGCTATGCTACAGAGCTGTCAGTTATCAGTGCCGTATCTGCTGAAAGGCTGAAGTTTTGGATTTTAAACCATCAAGAAGTAGAATTTTGCCACTGCTGAGCTGAGTGACAGGTGACTTATTTGGCTCTTTCTACGCAGCTTGTGCTTGTGACCTCCTGTAACACGGACAGCTGCCTATCTTTTAAAATTACCAGCCTCTCCAATCTATTTTGTGTGCCTTTGTGTAAAATAGGATTACATGAATGGGAAATGCAATGTATTATTTCGGAGAGACCGTTTTCAGCATTTAGCTTGTAAGCAGAGCCAGTCATATTTCTTGCTTAGCAAATCATTCGGACTGATAGAGGTGAACCAATCTCTATTGTATAAAAAAAAAAAAAAAGTACTTAAAATTCAGGCTTTTGAAACAGCCCCCTCATAATGACAGACAAACCAAGATCCTGAACTAGAATCAATGAACTGACTTGTTCACCATATTAGCCACATGCAACAGAAAGGCATCAAAACGTCTTCCTGATAAATCATTCATACCTTATAAATGTGTTTGCATCGCTTTATGCTTTATGCTGATACATAAATGCATGAGCACTTAATTTAGTCTGATGTCACTCTCCAGTCTTAGTTCTGGTCTCCCATGCCCCTACGGTTACTGTGAGACAGGGCAAGTGCCATCAACTAGGGAAGAATGAGTGGCACAGCATATTTCTACAGTAGGTATAATTACCATTTTGTGTGCCAATTAATATTAGATTAAAAAAAAAAAAAAAAGACATCCTCCAAAAGAACCTATTTATTATTTAAAAGCCCCCTAGGGTATCTTCTGACATGGATTGGTGCTATAGCAAAGCAGAGGCATGAAAGCAGCTGAAAGCAGACAAACTGTTAAGCAGCATTTAATCCTTTATGCATGTTTTATACATAAACAAATTGGAATGTGTAGATCAATGTCCTCCAGCTGTTTTTCAAACACCATTCTGCCTTCATTAAAGATTTAGGGAGGAAGTTTCCAAACATAGATATGATATCGGGAAAAGCAGGATAGGATCTTTTTTTTCTTTTTTTTTTCCCCTGAGAGGTTTTCTTAAAACCACCACTGCTTCTCGCTCGAGTAGCAGTACATTTTAAAGTGTTCCTTTGCCACCGTAGTCTGCACATTAAATGTTTTATACAGTCATGTCTTTTAGTGCTGAGTCCCGTTAATTAGACAAAAGATACGAGTCCCTGATAAAGTGTCCTAAGAGAGAGCCAATTTGGCCACATCAAGTTCACACGGGAGTCATAAAATACCAGGCTCAAATCAATTCCATGTAAACTCAGCCTATTTTCAATGACGTAGTGCTCTATGGCTCCTTGAGCATTTATTCTAACAGCCACAGTGAGAATTCATTGATTTAATCAGGAGGAAGGGTTTTCAATTTACTCCTCTTTGTCTTTAGAGGTCTCTCACGTACTCCTCTCTCACTTCCTCTCCTGCACTCTTCACTTTTCCAGGCTGTACTCCTCTCTCCCAGCCTGGTGGTATGTTTGGGTTTCAGAGCAGGAGCTGCCAAAGCCAGGTCTCTGTTACAGCCACCAGAAGGTTTTTGGGAATAAATAGCTTTTCTGTATCTTTGACTGTACTGCCATTGGCTTTACTAACCACACACTGATTATAAGTCCCCAAAGCTGACTACTCTCCCATCTAATTGCACAAACATAAAAGGACAAACGCAGCAACTTGCTGAGACCTCCTGGCAGGGAATATGGTCTTGCTTCCTGGCTCCTTTGTCCATTAGCACATACCTCTGCCTTCACCACATCCCATTAACAGCAACTTGAGCTTTCTGGTTTTACTTCCTAGATTTGTGCACGCTGAAGACACTAAGCACTATCCTGAAACCACTGTTGGAAATACAGGGATTTGAGTCCTGTGCAATGTCATCCTTTCCTTCTGTCACGGAGAGCAGCGTCTCTGCCACACTTCAAACCTGGCATGAATTTCAGTCAGATCTTTTACCTGGCTACTGCCTGCAGCGAGTTAAATGGGCTGCCACAATGCCAGATGGGTTTGTTTCTTGCCTTCCTATTACTTGGCTCCCTCAAACATACAGAACAGAAAAATACCACTTCCACAGCAAAAGATGAGCTGGGATTTCCACTCTGTGTGTCTTGAATTTAGATTCCTGGGACTTGATTATTTAGAGGTGTTTGCGGCAGCACTATAAAGTCAGTGAGTCTTGCAGATGTTCAAAAGCTGTAAAAATCACACACACACAAGCACCTAGAGACTTCCCAACTTAAAGCCTTCTCAGCAGCTGCTGTTAGATGCAGCTTTCATTTACCCTTTACTCCTACACTAAGGTTATTACTATTTAGAATTAATATACAGCTGCTGTATCACAGACCTGTGGGGGACACAGTTTTGGAGTGGGTGGGTCCTCTCTACCCAGAAGGCTTCCAGAGCACTGTGAGGTGAATGGCACCGTATAAATGTAATAGATTAATAGAGCACGCAGCCTGTATTGCGCGTTCCCAGTGCATAAGCACTCCAGCCTTCCTAGCTGGAGAAATTAAAATGTAAACACAAGATGCTGCTTTGCTACATTCACATCTGGTGTTGTGGCTGGTGTTTTCCTGTGAATATTTTCAAAACAGCCAGATTGTTCAGAGCAAAATTGCAAATACCGCATCTGCTCCCTGAGGCCTCTGAGAGTCTTGCACCCGGATGAAGGCAAATAAACGGAAACTCGGCAGCACTTGATAACATATCAAGAAATCCAGGAAAATATAGTAATAAGCACTTTGGCTGATTTTACATTAGGAAGACAGTTGCTTTCTGACAACATACGTTGCATACCTGAAATCTCCAAGTATGAGATTTCATGACCTTTATTGTATTCCAACTATGTTTGAATAATATCGCTTGTGTCTTAATTATCTAACTCCATCTGAGGTATAGAAGTGAGGATAAATATTAGCTGGAAACTCCAGGCACATTGTCTTTCACTACAAGTTGCTTCAGAACATCTCTATGGAGCAGATGAAAGATACATTTCTGTAAATATATATAGATAGACACAAGTAATCATCACTGAAGTGCTTTCCCAGTCAGAGGTTCCCACTGGCTAAGACAATGATAATAAATCAGGAATTTACCAGGAAAGAAGAGATCTGTCAGATGCATAATTTTCTGCTGACATGAAGCCAGCATGTTGATCTGTCTTCCAAATCATCCACAAGGTTAGAATTCCTTCTTTCTTTGTCTTCATCCTGCTTCCAGGCTGCATGGACTCTACCCTAAACCCAGGTGATTATAGATCCCTCTTTCCACTCTTTTCTCAGGTCTCTTTGCAATAACCTAAAGATCCAAGAACGAAAATGTAATTTCTCACAGACCTCCTAGCAGGATTTAAAAAAAAAAAAAGCTGCCTGTAATTTACCTTCCCACTGTGTGAAATCTTCACCCATATTTACCAGTGATATATCTGGATAGAGCTGCTTGCTCACAGGACTATTAATAGAAGTTGGCTTTAGTTGAACCTTAGTGAGAAAAGTGATAATAGAAAAAAACTTGATGTCTACACAGTACAGTCTGTGACTGCAAAGATACTTATAAACCTGTGTGCGTGGGCTTGAATTCTCAACATCCTCTCAGCGCCAGCTAGTGTTAAAATGGTTGACATCATACCAGCTGCAATTGAACCCAACAGACCAATCTAGAAATCACAACAACCATGCTAATGAGGAGTCCTAAATGTAAGCTGTACGGTGCAGCCAGCATTGTGCCTTGCATTATTTTGGTGTTGTAGAGGACCCCCATCCACCAAAGTGACCCTAAGGTATGACGACTTTAGGGACTCTGCTCATGGCTATTTTTTAATTTAGGCCTGGATGTCAATTCAAAATCACTTGGGATACAGCAGACTAATTTTCGTACAAAGACTCAATATTTCAGTCCATTTATATAAGTGATAGATAAATACGGCCTTTCTCCAACTGGAATGGCTGCACACATGCCCCTTGTGGTGTCTTCTTGACTCAGTTTTTTCAGTAGAAACCACTTTCTGGAGTCCAAATACACTTGAGTGATAAGAAAAAGCAAGTGGGGCCAGGACTGAGATGTGCCGTTCTTAGTAACCAGCTAACTTCTTTCTCTTAAACCAAACTCTTGTTTCCAGCTGTGCATTTGCAGCTTTCTGTGACTGATAACTTTTGTTATTACATTTTTTTTCAGTGTCATAATAAATATTTTGACAAAAATGTCTTTGATTCTTTGTAAGAATGGATGCATTTTGTTGCATGCCAGAGGTAGCATATAGATAGTGTAGTTACCTTTTTAACGGGCACTGGTTTGATTGCACAGGCTGTAAACTGTCAGTTTGGCTCTCCAAAGAAACACAAAACACAGAAAATGACTACAAGATACATTCTAAGGTGTTACCTGAGCTTAAAAAAAAAGCAAAATGACCACTAAATATATGTATATATAAATTCACTTTAAATCCTATCAATAATCAATTCCTAAAAACGCTCCCCCGTCTTTACCCAAAATCAAATAAGCAAGCAAAATAAAACTGTTTCTTTACTACTGCTGCAGTACTCTACTTTTCTCTTGCTGGGTAAGATGATAATTTTTCTAGTGGTATTAGAGTGTCTCTTGTGGCAATTTCAGGTAATTATGATTTAGTAACAAACCTGGAAAATGCGTGGAGAAATGACCATAAAGTTTAAAAATCCTTCTTGAGAGCAAATGTCGTAGGAAGGTAGACAGGCAGATTTTCTCTATTCCTTTGTCTCACCTTCTATCTTATCGAGAGAAAAAGAATAGAATTGTGAGGAGTTTCTTCAGATAACTTTCAGGCCTTTTCCTTGGCCATCATCTGAGGGGACAGTCGGCATGAATCTAGGAGTGGATGGATAGCTTTGCATTTCAGCCACCATATTCTTGCAGGGGCTCTTTGGAGGGGAACAGGAACCAAATGTGCTGGAAGGTGGCGGCACGTAATATGCAGATGTATATGCAGATGCAACCATTCACAAAATAAACCTTTCCTGATTAATGACAGCTCTGCAGACTTAGAAATGTTCCTCTGAAGTGATCTACTGAAGCAATAGTGACACAAAACCAGAGGGGCAAAACAAAAAGCAATATGACAACTCTGGAAGACTTATGACAAGAAAACAGTCTACTTCTCTGTGAATGTCCCTATCTAACCCAGCCATACAACTGTTTCTTTTGTAAAGAGCATCTTTTGAAATTTCATAAGGTAAACTTCAAACTTAATAACTTCAGTTATTGAACCAAAGTTGATTCTTAACTATAGACATAAAAAAGCCTGTTTGCAGACCTGGGGACTGAAAGGAGTGCAAGCCATCATCTGAACTTCCTTCATATTGCAATTGGTCACAGACATCTGACCTCCTTTGGCCACAAGAAGCATATTGATATCTCCAATGTGTGTTCTGATTCTACAATTTCTTTCTCCTTTTTCCTCTGCTAATTCTAGCCTTTGCTATGAAGGTCATTGCTGCTGCACTGTGCTAAGTGACAGCCAGGAATGAAATGGAAATAAAAGTTATATAAACTTTGTAAAGGTGAGAAAACACCTGGTATTATCACATCCTGCTTGAGCTCTACATTCTGTCAACAATCCATTAAGCTGCTCGTAGAGTGAATAGCAGATTTAGGTATAAGCCCCTTTTAAAGTACATTGTCTGGCAGAACAAACCCAGAAATCTGTATTTGCTGGATTGTTGCAAGGACTACAATTCTACAGTAAGATGTAAAACTTAAAAAACAGAATTTAAGAGTCAAGCCTTGTCAGCAATATATAAGCATATTTATTCAGTAAACTCAAAGATAATCTACCTTTTGAACAACTGCTTTCAGACACAGAAGTGAAGTAATTTAAATGTGCTTGAATGAACCTCAGATGTTGAAAGAGAGTACAGAAAAGCACAAAGCACAAAGATAAGGTCAGCTAATGAAACTAACTTTTATAACAGCTGTAAAGTAGCCATTTCAGTGAATCAATATTAGAGACCTGGTATTTATGACAAGATAATAGTTAACATTTTAAGTTCAGCCCACTGTGCAGTCAGTAACTGATATTTGAAACAAAGAAAGCTGGAAAATAATTATTTTGGTGAGTTTTAGAATTTATAATTAAGGATACTAAGAGATGGAATTAAAGCGATTTGCCCAAAACCAAAGGAAAATAAAAAGTCAGTGGAAGAATGAGGTCTAAAAACCAGGACTGCGTGATTTCTACTTCTGTATTCTTTCTCACAGACCTCTCTACTTATCTTTTAATAGAAAAGCTATTAGAAAATATTGAAGTAGATAGTTGCTCTAGCTATCCTTTCAAATGATTCAGCTCTACATATTCCGCAGAGTACAAACAGTTTAATTTGGAATGCTGGCCTCAGGGAATACCCAGAAAAGATCAGAAATAATCTGCTCCCATATTATCTAGATTGGTGCTTAATAGTTAAGCATTGGTCTCACAGCTTTTCTTAGCTGGAGTTTTTCTTACTCAGGATTCTAAGTGGCATCACTTGAGTGCCTCTAATGATAACCAGCATGTTATTTTATTTACCCCCAGTATCAGCTTATTTCATTCAGAAGACACCTGCTTCTAGGAACAAGAAAGTCTAGATAAGTGTTGTGATTCTACCTCAGCATGACAGGCGTAAAGTCCCCCGTACCTGTGCTCCTGGGGCTTCCTTGAGACTGTAGCAATAGCAATGTCTCTTCTGCATCAATCCTTGGAGCCATCGACCAAGTCCAAGAATTTATGAATTTCCCTCCTGAAAATCACCATGATGCCACTGATGGTCAGGAGGCATGCAAGTAGCACAGGGAAGCTTTCACTTACACAGTCAGTGCATGAACTCCAAACCATTGCTATGTGATAAAACCTGGACGCATCCTTCCTTCAGCTCTCTTCATCTGGGTTTCACTTTCTCCCAGTGAGTTTTCCCTAGCAGGTGCAAGTCTTAGCAGGCACAAGTGAAGGAGAAGTAAAGTGAGGTCTGGCTACAGCTGAACATGATGAAGCACATCCAACCTGAGCCAAAGAGTGGGGGGATTCATCTTGTCTGCCTGAAAGATGTCCAGTCCAAGCCTTCCAAAGAGGCTCTTGTAGTCACTGCAAAGAGAAAAGCATTACATCAAACGAACTGTCACATCTTAAACTAGGTGTCTACCATAAGTGGAAAGACTGTCCCACCATTTTTTAGCTCAGCCTTTAATCAGTCAGCAGAAAATGTTTTGCCTATTAGCTAATTGCATTTAGATGGAGTGAATTCCTACTGAAACATTTGCCATACCACAAAAGACTTCAGAATTTGAAAAAAAAAAAAGTAAACAAAAAGAAGTGCTTAAACTAACTCTCTGCAGATCCACCCCATTTGACAGCCGAAAGAAAGCATTGACTCTCGACTTTCTCTTTAGCCTTGAAGAAGTACCACTTGGATCTAACGTTGTTATTTCAGTACATGCTTAAAGATCATATTCACTTTCTCACCTTCTGCTTAGTATCTCATCTAGTGGCCAAGGTGCCTTCACAGGCCCCAGGTGCAAAGCAGTCTGTAGCCTGGTTCATTGCTTCCTTTTCAGAACATCTCAGAAAATTTTTCCTCCAAACTTCAATAAAAATTGAGCATCTACTAGAAAAGGATGTAAGTGGTGTATGTTTCTTAGGCTAAAACTCTGCACTGTCCAGCTTTGTTCAATCCACCTAATTTCTGGAGGAAGTCTGGCACCAGCAAAAAAGCATTTAAAAAGATAAATAAATAAGCCTTGGCTTTGCTTGAATTGCTGAATTCTTATTTTTTATTCTATTTCTTCAGTGTTATTACCAAACAGGCATGAATTGTATTATGAAATCATCTTGTTCACTCAATAGTCTCATCAGCTTAAGCATTTTCCATAAACAATTTCTTAAAACTAGAGATTACACTTTTTTTTTTTTTTTCTTTTTCTCTCCTGTTTCTTCAGCTGGTCTGAAGGATAAACAGGTTTTAAAATTGAATATATTTTGAAGGCAGAGTTAGGAATTTGCATGTTTATTGGTTTTGTTGTTGTTTGTTGCTGTGGTTGTTTCCTCTTCTTCATTATAAATGAATAAGTTGCTTTTATGTAGCAAACATGATTTTTTGCCTGGCTAGCCTGGCTCTTGCCATCGCAGAAGACAAATTTGCAACCTCAGGATTATTTTCCTCTTGCTTTGGTCTTTGTTCCTCTAACCTGTTGCATATGCAGATTTCAGAAGTGTTGCTCAACATGGGTAAGAGATTTTTCTTTCATTACCGAAACTGAGTTAATATACTTCCCCTTTTTAACTAGCATTCATTTATATTTGATGGGAAAAGCTGGGAGGTGGGAGGGAGAGTATTTCATGTTCCCCAAAGAAATGCTGGCAATAAATTAAAAAAGAACCACAACAGAAAGGACAGGGGGAAAGAGTATTATGTAGTTCTGTTCCTACTTGTTTCCAAATTTACTTATTTCTTATTGAGGGGAGAATAGAAATTGCCCGTGGTAACAATGTTAACTCTGTCTCTGAGAGGTTACAGAGAGCATTTGGCCCTGAAGGACACAAATACTTTGGGAATGAGGTTTTCTTTCTGTTATAGATTCATAATATTTCAAAACTTATGACTCTGATCGTTGGTTTTGACCCAGCAACTGAGAAATATGTATAGTATATAGTAACAGTATAGTTAGCTCAGGCATCATTCCTTAAAACATCACATAAGGAAAGGTAGGAACTCAAAATCTTTACCTTCTGATTGATGCAAGCTTGATAAGTGGAATAAATAACTGGCCTCAGCCTCATTATTTATGACCAGTATCCTCAGAACTGACATCACCTGAGTCCAGTGCTCAGCTGCACTTGGGATCAGAATTCTTTGCTCATTACTGAAAACAACACAGTGGTGCAAGTTATTTCCACAGGGTGCTGGCTTTTGTCTTAATGTGCAGCTGGTGTCATCTGAAGGGAGTATCTCAGAAGGCACACAAATGGCCATATGCCTTAGTCTCTGTGACAAGTTACAAGGAGAAAAGGCAATAAAAGAAGCAGCATGTTGAATTGAAGAAATACTAAACTCTCTGGCATAGTATCAGCTTGAAGATTGAGTGTCACAATTTCCTCTCTTACACTGCTGTCAAATAGGTCACGTGGGAAGCTGCACTGTCCAATGGTTGTAAACTGGTTTGGACTTAAACTGACTTTTATTTCCAGCTTTTACTCTGATTTTCTATATAAACTGAGACAAGTGACCCAACTCCTTCTGTCCTTATCCTATTTGGACCACAGGTTAATCAAATCTGGGAACGTGTCTCTTGATTATATTCTCAGCTGAGATCTCACCACTGTCTGATTACAATGTGCTGCAAAAGTAGGGAGGTAAAAGACAGAAGAGTGTTAGAGCCCTGAATTGTCTTAAGGTTTGTTGTTGTAACTTTGTCCACAAAATGGTTGCAATGAATCTCTGAGTTAGGACCCACAATTGAGTCTTCTGGAAAGTGGTTTGCTGGTCTTTCTCATTGTACAGTGTGTTGTGGGGTTTTTGATTGGCTACACTAGTATTTTCTCCATTTGCAGACTTTCTTTTTGATGGTCAAAGAAGACTTTTACTTTAAAACTTCCTTACCTCCACTGAGCTGAATGGAAATCTTTTTTTCTACAAATGCAAAAGAGTTTGCAGACCTCAGAGAGCTAAATCACACCAGTCTCAGGAGTGACAGTAGAAAGGAAATAAAGCTTTTACTTGTTGATTATCTACACAGAAGTTTTTTGAAAATAAATACCCCATATCTTTTAACTTCAATTGAAATACCACCCATTTAAAACAACATATCCACATTACATTATTGTGTATGGACAGTGAGTGGAGAATAGCATTTTAAATTCAAAATGCAGGGGAAATAAGATAGGCAGAACGTTACCGTCTGGATTAGAATTTGGTTCTGTTACCAGTTATTAGCTTCTAATACCACAAGTTTTATACACTCACAAAAATGCACACACCCATACACATATGGAAATGTATGTGCTGCATTATGGCCCATTTCCTTCATTATTCAGGAAAAAAATCATGCTTTTGTTCCAAATTATGTTTGCAGAACCAGCCACAAGGCTTCATGAATACTCCCATTCCCACCCAGAAAGTTTGAATACTTCTACAAGTAAACTATACGCTGTGAAAGTATTTAAAGTTTGCTCATAACTGCTGAGAAATTAATAGAGGGGAAAGTAGGGAGTAGATTTTCTTTTTAACACAGCCAAGACTGAACAAACAGAATAAGCACAGTTGCTGTTGTTTGCCAGCTCTTAAAATGCAACATTCAGCCCTGACAAATGTGCAAAAACTTGAAAAAATAATGTTAAAAAAGACATAAGAGTAAAATATTTAACAGATTGTTTCAGTCTCACTGTAGGAAATCTTTATATGTACCTCTTGTCTCATATTGCTAGCAATATTATGGCTTTGTGTGTGATATATGTTTAGGCTTTTTCGGTAATTTTTTAATTCGTATTGGGATATTTATGATATATGGCTTAGAGTAGTGTCATTCTGCGTTCTTTTACTCATTATTGTGTAAGAGAGTCCTGGAAAAGCAGCGTTATCTCTTGCTTAGTATCTGTTATACCTAAAAAAAATAAATTATGACATTTAGTGAATTATTAAAATTGTGACATTTTAAAAAACTAAATCTGATTTTCTCCAGCATTAGGAAACTTTTCCCAGGACCCTCAAAGTAATTTCATCTTCTAACTTCCAGTTTCACTGACAGAGCTGACTAGAGGGGTTTATCCACCTCAGTTTAAATGAGTAACAGGTTCACAGTCTCTTTAGAATATCTAAAATATTAATCAGAATTATTTAGTGGAGATAGTTTTAGTGTTTTAAATTTCTCTTAATAGAGACAGTTTCCACTACAGTTCTTTTTAATTATGGATTATATGCATGAATTCCTGAATGTAAATGTTGCTAACCTTGAGGCATTGGGCTAACTTATTTCTGTCCATGAAAAAAAACAAAACAAAACAAAACA
Source organism: Tringa tobata (assembly GCA_033628505.1). NCBI lineage: Eukaryota > Metazoa > Chordata > Aves > Charadriiformes > Scolopacidae > Tringa > Tringa tobata. The sequence continues at coordinate 2,354,264 of JAHREE010000228.1, read as the reverse complement.
ACAAAAAACAACAAAAAAAACAAACCCAAAAACCCCTGAAAAGTTGGAAAAGGGAAAATGCTTCTTTCTATAATTTTTAAAACTTTATAATTTTTTTCAAATTTGTGTGGTGTTTTCTAAGTCAAATGGTTTTGTTTCTCTGAAATGACATCATATATAGAAATTCCTGCAACTGCAGTTTTTTTAAATAAATGGACGTCCAGAATAGGAAAGTTTTCCTTCAGATCAAGCAAAGCACTTCAGTCTACCCAAAATGTGTATGCGAGAGGAAGAGCTGGTTGGCTGGCTGTATTCATCAGGTTTCAGAACTATTTCTGAAAACTGTCACAAATTCCTGCTCAATAATGTTGCTTCTGAGGAACACAGGACTGCTTGTTGAGTTGTATTTGAGACATTTATCCACATGTTAGCACAATATTAATAATAGTATAGCTGAATGAGTGTGAGGGTCAGCCTGGGCTGTATAAAATACCCAGGATCCTGACTAAATATATAGACTTCTAGACAATCTTGGTTTCCATGGACTGCATTTATTGCTTCTATTTTTAAGGCCAGTTTGTCCTAGACTAATATGTCTATACAAGCTTCTCTCTGCATTATAAGCGTGATTTATGTGGGTAGAAAAGATGGACTTGTAGACTTGAGTTTTGTATCTCATTACAGGAAATCTTTAATGTCTCGTTCCAGCTCTTGTTTTGAAGAAACATAGTGGTTTAAAATAATAAATTGGTTCCTGCAACACTTGAAAAATTTGGTATGTCTGCATTAGGGTCAAGCAGCACAACACTGTAGCCGACAAAATCAGTGTAGATCAGTTGTTTTCAACAGAGTGTTTTTTAGGTGGTGTCTGCCTCAGTGTTCCCTAGTATACTTTGCATGCTTGCTAATTTATAGCCCTTTTCCTATCCTAACTTTCTCTTCCTCTGTCTATCATTGATGTTTAAGAATTAGATTCTTACCCGGGATGGCTTCACATATTTGGTAAAGGTTAGTCAATCCATGAAAGAAACAAAAGGCATATGACTTTTCTGTACCAATGTAAGGTACTGTAGATTCATTACATTGCACATAATAATGAGTGTAGCTGAATACCTACTGGTAACTAACTGCTCACTGACTAATACAACTGTTCTTCCCGTCTGTGCAAATCATTAGTGAGCATAGGTGTGCTTCTAATTATGTTATCCACAAAGAAAGGGTGAAAAATGAATCTCTGCAGTAAAAAATAAATCCCAGACTTTTTACGAAGACCAAGAGAGATTTTCCTTCTTGGTTGAGACTAGGGTTTAAGCACTGCAGTAGATCAAGGAAAGGATGCTTCCCTCCAGTTGCCAAAGGTGTTTTTTCTCACCACACAAAAACCCACAGTTTTTTTTCCCATGAAAAGACCTCCCTGAGGTCTTCCTTTTCCACAACATGTTTAACATCTCAAAATATGCTCCTATTGAATTACTAATCTATGAGAACAAATAATTTGAAACAGAAATTAAGCAGGCAGTAATAAAAATTAGATCTCTCTTCCATATAATGTAAGACAAAGGAACATTTCAAAATAACTTTTCCAGTTATACCAAAAAAAGCTAAATCGTGTTCATATTTGCAGACTAAAGGATTCATGTCCCTTACACCCTGCACCACACCTTCATCTACAAAGGTAACTTTTAGAGGGAGAACTATAACTCACTCTCAACAGTCACTCAGTGGTTTAACGTCTTGATCTGTGTCTTAAAATATGACTATCATGAGAGTAACACTCCTAACTCCCTCTTAATGTTGAAGGAACACATACAAACTAGTAAGCAAAGATAGTAAAATTATCTTCATTTCTTGTAAGAGGCCAGAAAGAATTAGCAGAAAAGCAGGACAGACTATTACACTGAGTAGATGTGGTTGCATAAGTGCAAGGCAAAAAGGCTTGGAAAATTGAACAATTTTTTATCTTGACAACAATGTATATTTTTGCCCTTTGCTTCATGCCAATAAAGCCTAACTTTGCTCTGGAATTTCATGGTGTATCCCGGTTTCCAGAATTTGTGAATGTTTATCATTTCAATCATTTAGAATTTGCAACAATGGCAGGGATTACCTTGATGGGAAAGAATGCCACTGAGATGTTCCTTGTTACAGCTTAATAGCTTCACAAGTAGATACTAAATTTCCTAAGATGAACTGTGAATTTTTTATGGTGCTTCTGAAAAGTGACTTGCTGGAAGCATTGCCCTTGGAAACTCCCTTGATTTATCTGCCATACTATTATACTATTCACTTTCCAGACTTGGCTTTTGCAGGGTAACCTGAAACAAGCCGGCACTGAACACTCTGAAGGTCTAGGAAATGTTAAGTCTAGGTAAAAGAGCTTGTGATCTGGTGCAACTGGAAGCAGAGGAAACAGAGAGAGTGTAGGGAAGCAGCACTTCTCATTCATATTCCAGAGCACAAAATGTGCTACTCTCAGAGGAAGAAAGTCAGTGAACAATGGTTATAAATTAATTAATGCTTCATGGACTCATAATTTTATATCTTTTGCATTAAATAGTCATGGAATGAAATGCATAAACAGTACTTTTATAGAAGACAGAGACCCACATTTCTCTGTTTCCAGGTGAGTGCCTATCGCAGGAACATGGAGTCAGGCTCTGCTGCACTCTCTCCCATTCCCTCCAGTCTTTTGTGCAATGTGGAATAGGTTTTTACAGGAGAAATTGAAAATGCCAACTTACATTAGCCAGTTGATTAGTAGTTATTGCACTCTCAAGAAGAGTGGATTTGCATCTCAAAAAGAAGAGTTAAATCCAGGTCTCCTCCTTTTCAGCTGCATGGTATAACTGGAGAATACTTTAGATGGGTACATATTGTGTATAATGCTGTGTGGTAGATGTGCCCCAACAACATTTGCTGAATTGTGTGTACCTGTGTGACACTTGGAGAAATGCCTAATGCGTGGACCACAAAGGGCTGAAGAACTAAGTACTCCTTGTGTGAGTCAGACTGGAGGCATTTTTTAGCATAGCTTATGGAGAAAGAGAACTTGAGGTAACCAAAGCATTTCACCTGCAAATTTTTATAAACTGTTCACAATATACCTGAATGACACACACAAAACAAAACAACAACGAAAAGCAGGGGAAAAAAAAATAACGCCCAGCAGCCCAAATATTGTTAACAGTATCTTTTATGGTAACTGTGTAGTGGTCCTGATTAATTGGTCCCATTGTGCCCAATAGTATACAGTGGGGACAGCAGGGGTAGTTCCTGCTTAGTAAAGCAGTAATAAGCTTGCTAGACCAAGAGGAAAATGTGTTAGTACAGGTCCCAGCCACTATGGGACAAGAACAACCAATGATCTGAGGTTTCCTGAAATCCAGGGTAGGACACTGGATTTCATTTATGTGTGGAAATATCTGTTGCAGGTTGAGACATCAAGATATCAAATCACTATTAGCCTTTCAGAAATGCCTGTTGGGAAAGCAGCTTCAATAATGTTGACTTTCCAGTCTCCGCTGTTGCCAGCTATAACCCCTGATAGTAGGTTTATCATTGCTTTGAGAGAGGCAACCTGATCTCTTTCAGGCAGCTGTTGTTTTTTACCCAAAGAAGGCCATTTTTGTAGAGTAACACATAATTTGTTTAGCATTACCCATAACATTTTATGATTGCTTTCATAAAACTCCCACTTTTTGGCAGCTTTTCTTACCCAATAAAGTGGAAATAGAGGAAGGAAATAGAGCCAAGAATAGTTGTTCTAGCCATCGCCAGAGCACTTGGGATAGAGGAAAGTCTTTAAATATGGGGGACTTGCTCAGAAGTGGGTGGAAGATAAATTGTGTGAATTTGCCTTTAAGAATTTTATTTACCCTGGCTTGTTTAAATCTATTTTTGTTTCTCTATCTCTGTAGATGTGTGTCTCATCCTATTTTTTTCTATTTTTTTTTTTGTTTGTAGTTTTAAGCTTTTGTGGAAGTCAAAAATAGATGAGAAAAATTAAAACTTTTGGAGCTCTGACAGGTGTCCTCTGACAGCTCTTTCTAGGGAGGTTGAAAATGTTATTTTCCCTAAGTTTGCCCCTGCCTCTCTTCCCCCACACTACGTAGAAAGCTTGACATAATCCAGAAGGAACCTACATGTCACATTCACCAACTGACAGCCTGACCCATGAGCTTAACCCCATTTTATCAGCTGTTCAACCTGGGAAGTAAGGCTGGGTACTGAAGTTGATAAACCTCCCATTTGCCTTCTGATTCTGCTCTGGAGGTGATCCTATCTGGCAGGAGAGCAAGCACAATAACATGTTAAATCACTCCAGGACTCAGACAGAGGGTGCCTGTCTGAGATCTCAGATCCCTCTATCTAGCTCCCTGCCTCTCAGCAAACTTCTGGTATTTTAGAATTTTCTTATTTCTTCCACATCCCTCAGGGAGGCTAATTTCATGGCTCAGTGCATCTCCACTGTCCAGATTATTGTTTTTCCCTTCTGGATACTCAGCCTGAATTTTCTTCTTACACTAACCCCATTAGTTACTTGCATGATTAGACTAAGTGGGTGAGCCTGACAGAATGTGAGGTCCTTGAAAACCCTCCAGTTTTGGAGCGTGTGGGTTTGCAATCTGCATTTGACTTGGAGAATATTCTGATTAAGTGCTCTTCCGTTATGGTAAGGAATCATTAAAGTTAAAAATAATTGAAATCTATATATCAAAGCAACTACTAAGATAAAAAGAAAACATGTACAGCTCATTGTTGAAGTGATCTGGCTGTGAATTGGGGATCCCTTGAATAAGATTATTCACATTTGTATTATAAGCCATTTTCTGGCATTTCAATGATGGTTCAAATTATTATTTTCTTAAACAGAAAACGTAGTCTCTACTTAAACTGCAATGGTAAGAAGAATTTAAGGACAGAAAAGTCTGCTATTTTCTGTACTTTGCTGTTGGAAGTGCCCGACATTTTTTCATAGTAATGCTTCTCTCTTCCTCAATTATTCAGGGTCCTATCATCTACTATTTAATTGGATGCAGAGAAAAACAAAGAAACCTAAAACCTTCTACTAAACCCTGCAAAATAAGATTGAATTCTCTTATATCTATCATTAGGTGTTTTGTGAGAAATAGAATAAAAACAAATAAATCATTCATGCAGTTATGTCCATGTTTCTGAAATTTAAAAACGTAGTCCAGGAATAAGGGGCTAATAAGAGAGCATTCCTATCGATGTCTGTCATGAGGATGATCCTCTGCACGTGGGGGTTCCTTGGGGTCCTATGTGGTTTAGACTCACAGATTGGCATCTTTCTCACAGGAGCTATTCATAACTTCTCTTCAGCATACTCACTCTTTCTCACAAATCTTGTAAGAACTCAGTATGAGACCATGGCCGTACCATGTAAGCAATGGATCTAATCAAGGTTAATAAGCTCAGTTTAATAAATGAGCACATTTTTCAGGGCATCTATAATTTTTTCTTCATTTAACCACCTCATTTAAAAAAATGCCAGCACAATGGTTTTAAATATTACAAATTAAATTTACTACCTAAATGAAGATCATTGATATCACAGACAAGCAGGAATAATTTAGACCTTAATTGGACCTCTAAGGGTAATTAATTTTCCAGTGATGTTTGGTATAAATATTCTCTCTTTAATTTATTGAAGTAGAAATCTGCGATGTTCGTGTATCCAAGTATACTCCAGTTATAAATAGAAAAGTTAGGAATGCCTGATACCATTTTTGTTCTTTGGGTTTTTTTTGTTGTCGTATCAGCAGACTGTGGTATGAAAGTGGTACAAATGCAGCAGTTATGCCTTAAAGGATTTAATAGCTGAGGCCCTAATCCATAACCACATATCAGTACGTGCTGGCATTTAACATAAGGAGTTATATTTGGCACCAAAGTCATTGAGTATGTTTATTTAATGGGACATAGCATATTTATTCAGTGGGTCCTAAGCCATTTACTGAACTAAAGCCTAAATGAGTTGGAATCAAGGACATGAAGGAAGTGGGTCAGTGTTTTTTCCATGTAATATTTCCAAGTGGTCTGTAGCTGGGAAAGACCGGACTGTGGCCAGTAGGCTTGCATTTGTTGTACAGGATCCTGCAGTTCCACTGGAAAATACTTAGAAATCTGCAAATGAAAAAGGCTTAATACCGTGAGCTATTAATTATGAAGTTTCCATAGAAACTTCATGATTCCCTCCTCTTGAGAAATGAGATAACTTCATGTATTGTGAATGGGAGAATGGAGTTATCGGGAGCTAGCTGTAACTTGCTTGTATATCTTTATATAAAATGCAGTAATGAAAGAAGGGCTATGCAATGCTGCATATATCTTTCCCTTTTCTGGTTGTTGCATGGGATTCTTGTTCTTTTCAATACTTCTATTAAAGTAGGGGCCCATTTGTCTCTCTAAAGAGATGTGACTTTCAGAAGCCTGAGAGATATCAAGGTGGCAAAAATTTCCAACCAACTCAGGCATAGGATTTAAAGCTTAGGAAAAAAGAATAAATTGAGGTTATTGAGAACAAAGAAATTTACATTCTGTGGTGGAATCTAAGGCTCCATGATGGATCCGAGGCTTGCAGCAATCAGGGCATACTTCCACCAGTTGTGATCACTGTTTGGGTAGGGCCTCGATTTCAGCATTTCTTCAGCCTTTGATATTTTAATTCTCTTCTCCAGAATGGAAATATCATATACTAAAGTCTGTAAATCAATATAATTTTCCATTTTGGGCTCTTCTATTACACTCTGCTAGTCTGCTCCTCTTCCCTGTTTTGATACTAACAGTGAACTGACTTCCCTGCCTGCAGGAGCTGGCCAGCTCCTCTGGCTCTCATGATACATGTGGCCAGCTCACCAGACTTTACTGTTTTGCTCTCAGGAAGGTATTTAAGGTATTTAAATATCCCCAATTGAAATCTGAGCTGCTGTTTTCTGCCCTTCCTGCTGGTGTGAGCATGGGAGTATTTTCCAGAAGCGGATCTGGTCAAAGATTAACATGGTCCAAAAAAAGTGATTGGTTGCCTCAGTAAGCAGTGACGTGCAGAGCAAAGGTGTGGAGTCATCTGGGGTGGTGGTGGTGGTGGTGGTTGTGGTGGTTACCCAGAGGTACTTCTGAGTGCAAGTGCCTTGAATTTTGTGAATTGTTACAAAAATTACAGCGTTTTGGTTTTTTTTTTTTCTAATTAGTCAAAACAGATCATCATTTTTCCCCAAAATCGACAGGCTTACAAATGCTGTAGGAAAATATGCTAGTTCTAATTTCATTTAAATTTCCTCTAAGAAGATGAGAGCAGCATTTCCCAAAAGCTCTAGTTGAGCTTTTTTTTTTCTTTCTATTTTCCTTCAGGTTTCCACTAAGTGAATAATAAATGTGTTTTCCTCAGAAATTACATGCCTACAAGTGAACTTCTTTCCTTTTAAGCTATGTAAGAAACCATTTCTCCTATTGTACCTGCATGAATAATATCTAACTTTACACAAAAACTCATTAAATGTTTTTTTTTTCCAAGACAAAACCTAAGCAGTAGAATGTAATACAAGGATTTGACTTAATAGGACACTGTGCACTTCTGCAAGATCTGATTTTTTACATGCTTAAAAAATAATAAAATGAGAGGTATAAAGTAAAAATGGCTAAGAATGATAAAACAGATACTGAGATGACAAGTCCTGATTCTTCAAAGGCATGAAACAGGAATATTTTTCTCCTGATATTAGTATTTCATGTTGGCACTACTTTAAATCCTTATTTTTTTAATCATACATAACAATTTGGAGTTATTTGTCAAGCATTAGATTATCAGCCACAATTCTATTAGAAATTAAATTAAATCAAATGATCAAATGTACTAAGCATCAGTCAAAAGGTAAAAAAAAAAAAAAACAAAACCAAACCCAAAACTCAAATCCGAAAAAGGAAACCTGGGTAAAGAATGCAGAAGTCTAGAGATAAAAATATAATGTCATTTACATTTAAAAAAGCCAAAGAACACTGTGTTCTGATCAGGCAAATGCTATAATAGTCTGAATTCAAGACAAAATAGCATGAATGCTCAGATACTAGTGACTTCCTGCACCATCTGAGACCAGTCATTCTACATCACTGAGTCCGTGACAGGAAACACATGAACCACACAGGCCACCAGGAGTAAACTAATCATTTACCGTCTTTTGGTACAACTTTGCATAGCATCCACAGAGGTGCAGAGCAGGTGGAGGAGGAAGAGGGAAGGCTGGAGAGTAGCCTGGGGTCTTTGGGTAGGGGAGCCTTGGTGTCCAGTTAGACCAACACCTGAGAGGCCCACCCTTCAAAATATTCTCACTAACTCCCATGCCCTCCTGTACACTCAGCCCCTAAGTGCTTACGACCTGGTCTTCAGACAAAACAGTTCCTTGCCATGACTCCCAAATTTTCTCCCACATATATATGAGCATCTCTGAAGCCACTTCATGCCATGCAGGGCCACGTTGGGGTTACAGCACAAGGCAGGTCCACCTGCGCTCTGCCATCGCCAAAGCGATACCTCCTTTCCTCACCATCTGACAACTTCATTTAAAATTTTGGCTTCATTGCAAGTCCGTGGCAAGATTTCCACTGGATACAGAGAGAATGTGTTGTCAGTACTGACTGCAAAATCATTAGATGATGGAGAAAGAGAGTTGATCTTAGCCTAAGGATGCAACAGTGCAAGTAATGCTCCCTGGGATTGTGAACAGGCTGGGAACCATTTTCTCTTCCTGGGAATAATTGGCACATGTGAACCTTTTTAGTGGAGCCTGTCACATGTCAGGGGAGGCTTCAGTCCTTCACCTTTTGAGGTGAAAACCAAGCGATCTACGACTCTTGACTGAGGTGAAGAATCACCTTAGTTTAACCTCAGCGTTAAAAAACTTGTTGCACACTTGGTACAGCAAGTTTGCTGGCTTCAGGCACAACACATATGAGGCTTTTTGCTCTTGATTTGCAACAGAGCAAATTTGCTAATTCACTGATGCCTGAGTAATAGAACACAGAATTCAGATGTCTTTAAATAAATGTAAATGTCAATTATCAGTAGCACATCAGTCTGGAGAGGGCACAGGCTGCATAAGATGCTCAACCTATTCATGGGTCTGGAGAGTTTTTCTCCCTGACAATGAGAGAATTGACACAATTGCTCCGTTTCTTCCTATATTTTTTAAAAAATAAATTACAGTAAACACAAATATTCGAAATAAATTGCAAACTTTTCTCAGTGCTCATCCCACTGTAATGCAAAATTTATTCAGTGGCAAGGAGGTAATCCTCTTAAGATCAGCATATGAGTTTCTCTTTCTGTCTCTTGTGGACTTGCAGCTATTCTTACTTGTCAGCACAGCCAGGCGGTTCCTTTCGTTGATCTGGTCCAATGGTCAAAAGGTTCAGGTAAAAAAATACAAAGCAAGGCAACTTCAACTCTGGCATGAGCACAGCCAAGTACATTTGATTTCTAGTATTATCACAAGGACACTCTCAGACTGGAAACTGCCCATTTAAATTTTGCTGGTTTTCTCAGGGAAAGCACAGATTCTTAATTCAGCAGTGCTTTCTGCAGATTGGAAAACTCTTTTCAGATTGTTTCAGTGGGGAGCAAGGACTACTTGTACCTTGTCTGTGCTGTAAAACTAGCCTTTAGATTTTCTTAAACACATAAAATGAAATGATCCCTACTGAAGCAGGAAACTTAGCTCTGGTTTACCAGCTTACCTCTCTCAATCTAGTTGTCTCTTGAGGCTTTTTAATTGCATTCAACAAATCCAGGCACAATGATGGCAATATCAATGAAAACTGCAGCTTGCTAAGTGAATATAAATTACTGCAGTGACCAAAGCTGTTTAGTTTTGACTTTTTGGGGCCCGAAAAGAGTTACAAAACAATATGGTGGATGGTAGATACTATCTTATTTCATGCATTGCGTCTTTGCTCTTTCCTTCCTGTCTTCTTTCACAAGGCATTTTGATTTACAACAGTTCTGGACAAAAGAAGAGTCAAATTGCCTCTTCCACTCTTCATACAGCAGACTGTGCATAACCTCTGGGCTGACACTTTCAAAACCATAGGGTATCTGAGGTTTTTGAAACAAAACTGGAGTCTAGAATGTATGTTAGTGGCATTTGGCTTGATGTGTTTGATTTAAAGATTGATATGCATTACTAAATACAGAACAGTAAACACAATGAATGCACCTTATCCACATAAAATATGGTAGCATTCTGAGGAGAGAGAGTTGTGTTTATGTCTCTTAAGAAACTAAGTTAGTCTAAGGAATAAAAACTGCTGTGGTGATTTATTTGAAAGTTGGAAATTTTGTAAAAGATGCAACAAAATGAGATGAGAGATGGATTTTAGAAGTATAAAGAGCAAGAAAATAAAAACAATTGAATCATTATAAATAATAGATATTATTTGAAATTTAAGTAAATTTTAATTTATTAAGTGTTGAATATTCAGATCAGTGGCATTTACAACTCTGTGGAGGCTGATGGTTTGCTGATGTTACTCATTATCAGAATGAGTTAATTAAGAATTGCATATCTAGTGCTTAGCACAACCTACGGATCAGCTATATATTTAGCTTTAGGGCTCAGTCATTTAGGTCTAGAAATGCTCACAAAGCTTCATTGAGCTCAAGGCTGTTTCAACTGGGAATACTATTAACACGAACATCATTCAGATATTCAACTGCTCTTCTATCTGGAAAAACATTTTCTCATCTTGCTTCAAACCTAACAGAGACTTCTACTTGATTTTCCCCTGGCATTTACTAGAGCTTTGAAATTAATGTTAACATACAGTAAATTATAGCTTCTGTTAATCATAAATGCAATATTCAAAAAATTTTGTACCAAACTGATGTGGATGAAATTTTGACTTCAGAAGAAATTCTGCTTGAGTAAGAACTGACGTAATTTCTGCCTTTAGTCAGCACATGCAAAAATGTGGAGAGAAATCCACAGGGCAGAACCTCAGCTGACACAGCCTGACACCAGCCCTTGGGTTTCTTGCACCTGGAGCCAGGACTCTCCTTTTCTCACGTAATTACCAGGACATGAGTTACCCATCCACAAAATGGGAAGAGATTTCCTGCTCAACTCAGTTATGTTTCAGACACATGGGGGATTACATTTAGTTCCTGGCACTCTCTAGTCAGATGACAGTGTCATCCTCATAACAGCAATGAGGAGAGAACTTATAGATTGCTTCACTTGGGACTGTGTATCCGAGTTAAAGAAAATGCCAAGATGCTCATCAAAATATGAGCATTTATCCCGCCCCTTTGTTTCAGGATGATTTGTTTGTTGTCAGTCCAGTTGAAAAGCAGACCCTAAGGATGCTCAGTTGTGAAAATAATGATCTTTGAAATGAAACCATTAATGCCTCATTTTATTTCTGCAACTGATTTTAACAACTTTGAACTTTGAGATTACATAAAGTGCCTTTCAATTTTGTACAGAGTAGCTCAAAAATTATGGTGATAGAGGAAACCTTATATTACACTGGACCCTTTCCAATATTAGTTATTTAACTTTGAGTATACAGAGAGTATAAATGGATACATTTGATGATGGTAGTTTCATTTTGATGCAAATCAAGAAAACATTGTTTAAGTTGGGGAAATGGTGATGAATTTAAATTGCCAGCATTCAGATAGCTGTGGGTTTGAAATACAGACAGATACTCCTTCAAATCTGTGGATTTAGCTTGAGAATAGGTCTCATGGACAGCTCTTCACACAAAGATTGCAATGCAAGGTCCAAATGCCACTGGTTTTGAGAATCCTGGAACCCACATGAGATGCTAGACAAATTCATTTGTGTATGATATTCATATCCTCCAGCGTTTAGTATCTAAATTAAATGTTTTGATTAGGATAGATCTAATTTATACAAGAAAACCCCTAGTTTTAGTAAACTGAAAGCTCTGTTGTTCAGGTAGGAAGCAAAACCATCTCATTTAGGTCTCAAAACTGCATGTTAATTTATAGACCTGTCTGTATAAAAACACTCTGCTCCACCAGAAGTAGTCATGGGTTTCAGTTTGAGCTGTTTCGAGCCAAGTTTCCTTTTTCACTTGTGAGCTAGAAAATGTCCATAACCTTCCAAAGAGCTTTACATTTCCATTTGTTTACTGAAGAAGAGAGCTAGGATCTTTGAAAAGCACCTTTGAATATTTGTTTATACAAAAGTTGCTGTAAAGTGCTAGTTATTAAATGCTTGCTGGGCTTAGTAAAACACAGATCTCTCAGAATTAAGTAGATATGCCACTAGCAAAAAGACATATTGAATAATAAAATGTTCAGTATGCCTAACATTGTTTTGTGTAACTCTAAATTTATTTATAGATTTTGACTTTATAATAGGTTTCAGTGTATCTCTACTTTATGGTTTGCCAATGCACCCAGAGGGAAGGTTCATTCTAATCAAATTTAGTATCACAAAAATAAGCACAGGAACAAATCAACAAACCCCTGGCATTGTAAACATTGTAAAAAGGCAGATGATTATGTTGCTAAGTTTCTTCTACCTTGAAACTCATTCTCCATGGTTCAGCTGTTGCTGCCGTAACCATGTAGAGCTTCTGTCTCTTGTTGCACTGCTGTCCTTCAAGGTAGATAGACACTCCGTGTAGGTAGGAAATATGGCCAGCTAAGACAGTTTTGTTTGAGTCACTCATTATGAGACAGGCCAGTGAAACGTCTCACATTACTGTGAAATGGCTGAGAGGAAGTTCTGGAAAATAAACGACACCTTTGGTTTTGCTTATCAAAACCTGTTGAGAGGAATCCTTTTATAGATAAGTATACGGATGTGGCATTCGTGACTAGCTTTAATAGTATCTTTGAACTGACTCTCTCTGTTTCCTGTGGGAAAGGCCATTTAATCCTCTTCAGGCTTTCCTAAACTATAATAGAATTATAAATTATTTTCAGGAGTTTCTGTTTTCTCATATTTAGCAATATTGCTAAGTGATTGGGATGTTTGCACAGGTGGCTGCCCTTGTCCTTGCCATATGTCCTCGCTGTGGGAAGCTGTGCTGCTGACACAGTGCCCCAAAAAAGGGAGAGTCACACTGCTGCTGGGTTTGTGTGGCATTGTGCTGAAACTCTTATGTTGACTGAGAACTTTTGTATTTCCAGAAGGTGACTGTATTTTGGGACATATGAGAAGATTCACAAGAATCTGTGTGAAGAAAATTGTAACTAGATCTAGGTCAATCCTTAATTATAGAGTTACTTGGAAATTATTTTCTATTTTGTCCATAGTGTTATATATATAATATATATATAAATAATTACATATGTATATTTTTTATTTTAAAAATTATGTATTTCTCTTGAAATATAATTCCTCAGAGTAAAAACAAAGCCTTTCAGAGTGGTTAGCTCTGAAAGGTCTCCTGTTTCCTTCTGGAGAGAGCCCACATCTTCCCTAGTCTTGCCTTTAACTCTGATGTACTTATAGAAGTTTTTCTTGTTGTTCTTGATGTCTCTGACCACGTTTAATTCCGTCTGGGCTTTAGCTTGCCTAATCTGGTTCCTGGGCATTTGGACAGTTTCTCTGTATTTGCTGTACTTGATCTTTGCCTTCATACATTACCATGTAATGATGATTTCTTATGCTCTCATTAATTAATATCTCATTTAGGCAACACAGAGAGCATAAGCACACAGATAGTCCTAAAGGAACAAAATTATTCTACAGAGTTTATTTGTTTGTTTTTAAAAAATAACAGCTAAATCTTCAAATAAGGAAACACATCCACAGCTACTGACACTGGACCAAATTGCTTTCCTTGTAACACTTCAACATCTCATTTACTTGGGGCTGAAAATTTCCCAGCTGAGAATCTGGCTAAAAATATTATGAAGTTTGACATACAAAGAAGAGAGTTAATCTGCTGAGGCGAAAAATGAAACTGAATGTGTTGCTGGAAAGGCGTTTTTTTTTTTTTTTTCCTTCACAAAATAGAAAATCTGCACATTTAATTTCATCATGTTGTAACTCCTTTGAGGCCACTTGATGTTTAGTCATTAGGAAGACTTGCAGCATCTCTCCTTAGGTGCACTTAGTGGATTTAGTATTTCACTTTTGTGGCCAAAAAAATGTCACTGGTGTGAGGAATAGCACAAAACCCATAAACTATAGACAAGGTGAATTTGATTCTGTCATCTTCATGACCATGATCTTTAAGCCTTAAAAAGTTGCAGCTGGCTCTATTTCACCCTGTGCTTGGTATTGATGAAGCAATAAAAGGTGGGTATTAACATCAAAGAACCAATATTCGAATAATTGTTTAGCTATGTGGGAGACAGCTAAGCTGCAGTCAAAAGTACATAAATTTGAAAACTGCATGCAAGCCCATGGCTGGAATCTATGGAGAGCTGTCAGAAAGGGCAGGTTAGAAAAAAAATAATCATATAGTGTAAATGATCAGAAACTATTATTCTTACCCATGATTTATCTAGTGTTAAAATTGTGTTCAGTGATTTACACACAGGTCTGAAGATACAATAAGAAATCAGAGGGTGAAGAGACTTATGCAGTGCTTAATAATGCAGACATCACCATCTAAGCAAGCTCAGTGGGAATATATTTTGCTTATCCTTTGCTTTCAGTTTAGGTCATCACAAGGCTCTGAAGTGGCACCTGACTTTGCAAGCCAGGCTATAAGCAGTGGTGTGGTAACTGATCCATGTTAAAACTAACCACTTTTGTCTGCCAGGCTAAGCAAGGAAGGTGCCTTTGTTCTCATATGTGGCTGCGAACTAGAGCAGATGAAATGTGGGCACATATTATTCCTTTCTGCTGCTTTTGCAGTGAACCTGAATCTTCCACATCCCAAGTCGTCACCCTGCCACCAGGGAATACTTCACTGAATGCCATTGCGTAATGGATGGAAAAGCAAGCATTTCCTTGCTCCTGCTTTGCGGGCTTGTCTACAGCAAGCAAGGACTGTGCCTTATGATATTTCTACAGAAATGTCATTTCCCTGCATATGTGTTTCTGTGCCAGAATTACAGGCATTGACTCTAGCAGACTTAGACTGGGATTATAAAAAAATCTTCCTGGAGGCAGGCATCATACCAATTTCCTTGATTTCCCAGCAACTCAGACTGTCTAGAGAAAATCTGGGAACAATGATTCTTCCATCACTAAAAGTCAAAGCAAAGCAGAAGAAAATACATCTCAGAAAACAAACCCTTATAAAGGGTCATAAGCTGAATGTGGCAGCGGGACTTCATCTCTGATTCCCTAACATGAATGAAAGCATATATTCAGAGTCTTGGGATTTAAAAATTATTTCCTTGGGACCACTGTTTGTCAGAGACATTTCAGCTACTTACAAAAGCACTCTTCATTTCACACTCTAGATTACATATGCGGCAAGGTCCACATCACAACACATCATTTCTTTAGCTAGTATGAAGCATCACAGGCTGTAGATAGATGTTAACCTGTAGGGTTATCCCGTAATTCACAGCAAGATTCAGCTGTTCTGTCTAAGAGGGTCAATTCCTCAGTCTACAGCCTCATTTACAATAGCAATTCTAGCCTGGATATGGACACTTAATCTTTTTTTCATTATTATTATTCTTTCTGAACAATAGTAATTTCTAGGTTGAGGATACACCACACTAATCCTTTCTTTTCTCGAAGGTTGCATAAATTATTAAGGTTGTATCTTGTTTTGTAGGAACCACTACAGCTGATATTTGACTATTTAAAAAAATGCAAAAAACAACAAAAAACTTCAATTTTTTAGCTCAGCTTTAGCCTTCTATTAAACAGCATCAGGACAAAAAAAAAAAAAAAGGGATATATAAATAATTTCCTGTTACAGATTCAACTACTAGAGAATGACTAAAAGAGAAAAAGTACCCACTGTGACAAAATCTGACCACAAATATATATGTTCATACCTTATTTTGTTCTTTATTAAAAAAATGTGATTTGTTGTCTTGATTTCTAAGGCTATGGGCTGTTGAATAGGCCAGTCTGGGACAAGTCAAGTTATTCCAACTTGAAAGACCTGCAGACGTGTCTTGAAATCCCTGAATAATGTGGTAATCGTACCACAAGAATAGAAAATTTACATTAAGATTATTTGAGATTGACTTTGAGTCTCTTCGGATTCAAAATGTTTCAAGCACTCAGTCCTCTTGTCTGTGGATTTAACCACTCCAAAGAGGAGGTGGGATGACCTTCTTGCCATGGGAGGGAGAAGAGACGTTTAGATGTGGTGCTGAGGGATATGGTGTAGGGGAAGACTTTGTAGAGTAGGGTAGATGGTTGGACTCGATGATCCCAAGGGTCTCTTCCAACCTAGATGATTCTATGATTCTGTGAAGGAGGGAAAGTCTCACAGGGCTGAGCTTGCTGTTGAGGTTGTCTCTGTTTCTCCTTTTTCATCTCATTTTATATGTGTGTCTCATCTTCATCCTTCATTCAATGATTGCAGTTTTGTAGAAATATTATACCACTTAAGTGCAATGTGCCACAATGTGCCACAGCCTCCCCCATACCTGGCCTGATGACAAATGGGAAGTGGGTGCAATAGATATGCTGAAAATTTTCTCTTTTTTGCCATTTCTTTGTTGAATCTTTCTGAGGTGATGGCTACTTACCTGTAGCCAGACTAAGTCTGATACTTGTGTGTGCATCAAGCTGACAGCAGCTTGGTATTCCTGTTGTGAATTTTTCTGGGGCACAGTTATGTACAAATAAATGGATTAAAGATCCGTTTGAATTGCAACAGTCTCTACAGATTGTGTAGAAGCAATAAGGCTTTAAAGAAAATAAATGGATCTAGATATGCCAAGGTTCAACATGTGCAATAGTTCCAGCATGAGCACAAGAGGGCTTCTTAATTAAAGGGATGGGGGCAGGCAGCCTGCTATCACAGTGTGGGGTCTGAAAGTACTCTGAAGATGGCACTTTATGATCATGAAATGCGCTCGTTTGACAAAGATGCCTGCCTGCCTGCCTGGTTTTAAGAGGTGATTATCTGGCTGGCAAAGGATCACATCAGCAAAACTCCTGAATGTGACTCTCAGCTGAAGCCTGCCCAGATCCCGGAGGGAGCACATAAGGGTAACATGTATTAAAATTAGGTTCCTCTTGTAGTTTTGGTGAAACAGCTCCCTGACATTGCAATTTGGATTGCAGCTTACTCAGTGCAGTCAGCTTTTCCCAAAACTGCCAATATGAGAAAGGAACTTAGAGTGAAAGGAACAGCAGCGAAAAGGCCGGGCGGCCATTTGAGCATTGCATGGCTGCTTTGTACCTGTGTCTCAGCGTGGGACTCGGCAGGCATCTTAATCACCTGTGATGGTTTTCAGCTGTTCAGAGAGAGATAGACACTGGGAAGGTAACAACTTAATAAAAAAGGGCCCTGTGTGGGACAAGTCCCAGCCCCTCTGGAAAGCTTTTTCTTGGTTAAATTCATTTCTGAAGACACGTTTGTGGTTTTTTTGTAGTTTTGGTGTTCTTTGGTTCCCTTCTTCCACCTTGGAGTTGTGATGATGAAGAAAAGACTTTGAAAATTTAGGTCATGGGCAACATATTTGTTACTACTAATGAACACCTTTGCAGAGCACATTGAGCAACCTCTCTCCTAAGGACTGCTGTTATTCCCACTCTGTGGTCTCCCTTCCCAATACACAGACTTCCCATCACCGTAATTTCCTTTGCAGATCTGGGAAAACTGTCCTCAGTGATCCATTCAGTAGACAGACCAGGAGACAGACAGACAGGTGTGTTACTGGGGCAATTTCAAGAGTGAGGCTGAAGACAAATTCCAAGGTTTTTGTGTTGCAATCAGTACAGCAGACCCGATGAGACTGGTTATTATGCAAATCAGGTGCAAGGCAACTGTTTCCATCTCTGTAGGACTCACTACAGAAAAGAAGTGAGAGGCACAGATATATGGAGGGGAGTATGTTTGTGTGAATATCTGGGCGTTTACACGGGGGACCAGTTGAAACCCAAAGCTTTGGATAAGAAGGAGGGTGGTATTTTTTTGGAGCTTTTGTGTGATATTTGGGCCATATGAAGCTGTTGTTTTGTCCCAGGTTTGGGCTCCTCCCTGAAATGTTCATGAGGCCTGAAACGTCTTTGGACGTGAAAGGTACCACTATTCTCTTCTCTGATACCCAGGTATCTGTAGCTCAGATATGCTATGTCTATATTCTTCTCTGTGAAAAGACAGTGATTCCTTATTAGAAATATTCTGAAATCAGTAGCATGACTCAAACAGTAATTAAAATGGGAAATTAGGAATTTTGTTATAAACATCATACTGTAAAAAATGTTTCAAAGGAGAACAATACACTGAAAAAGAAGGTAATGCAAAATATACAGAGATGTGGACATACAGAAAATATTTTATGCAACTGTTTAGACACATCAAGATATGGACAGATTGTGTTCAATCTGTCAAAACATATTTTTCCTGTTTCTGATTAGTTTTATTTTCAAAATAAGTTTGTGATGAAAAATGGAATTGTTGCAAGGTCCATGTGTTAACAAAACACTAAAACAGGCATTTAAACCATAAGAAATTGTGATCACTAGAATGAGTCACTTGTTTAATGTTGAGTACTTAAATGGATTGATGGAGTGGAGTACCTTGTTCTCCAAAGAACAGAACTCTTAATTTCTTTGTTAATCAGTGTTATCTCATTCATTACAGTTATAATGAGTATTCAGAAGCAGCAAATCCTCTCTTTCTTATCTTTGTCAAAGCATATGGTCCTAGCAAAGGAACCAAGATAACAGTAGCAGAACGCAGATGTCCTCTAAATTCAGGATGTTGAGTCTTTATGTCCACAAGAGCCAAAGGGAGCCTTAACAAAATTTAACTTTTTATGTACCTTGGTATTGTGAAGAGGAACTAATTTTAAAGCCCATCTATCCATCCAGCCTTTCATAACCTATGTGTAAGCAGACCATGCTTTTAAAGGAAGTGACTCTTAGTCCTCAATAATGCATTTATTCCAAAAGCCACAGACTATAACAATGGATAGAACTTGGCAGGAATCTTCCAATAAAATGTTTTTCATTGAAAATGCCAGTTAGTAGGAAGAGTACTTTTCACGAGTTTCTGCTTCAGTGGACCTCTTGGTGCAATTTGTTTTAAAAATCAAGATTTTTTAAGTAAAGCATTTCATGTTGAAACTATTTCCAGATGAAGCAACTTATCATTTTAAAATATCAGTTAAAATGCAATTCAGAAAGATAAAAATTATAATCATTGCATAATCACATAACAGTAATACTTCATTTTTCTCAGCTATAGTTATTATTGTTTTACTTTTTTTTGTTGTTTGGTCACAGGGAATGCTGGGCCTGAATATGAGATTAAAAAAAAAGTTTAAGATTCTCAAAAACCTTAGATGGGTGGAAAATATTCTTTTAGGATAAAAATTCACACTTTTTATCAGTGACATCCTGGTATACAGACAGGTCAACACTCAGATCCCAAAAGATCAGTGGATGTGTTTCTTGTGTTGATTTCATAGACACATTAAATGTTTGTCTTTTGCTTGGCATCTTCCTCCGTAATAGTTTTATGTGGACTTGAGAGTCTAAATTCCTAATTTAAAGTTCCCTTGATCCTTGCACTTTGAACATTGTTAGTTGTGGTGCTATTTATCAAACATACAATTTTTGAAGTTCCTGCTGAAACTGCTTCCCAGGAGAAGTCTTTTCTTCTTCAGGCCTGACAGTACCATAAATTATTTTAAGATGTTATAACCTTCTATATTTACTAGTGAGTTATACTGCTAGTTAAAAGAGGCTCTATGTTTCTGAGGAGTCTCCTATCTGATTGCTGAGAGCAACATTCTGGAGAGAAAACTCGGCCATTGGTCTTGAGCTCTGATATCTCATAACAAATGGTCTCAATTAAAAGCGATTCAGTGAAGTCTATGGAAATATAGTCATTTATCAAAACCTGAGAAAGAAATGGTTTGAGAACACAATTTGACTTCATTTTACAAGGTATAAAAAAACATGCAGTACAAATAAAACAGAAAAATAGTGTCACACCAGGCAAAATATAACATAATACAATACTTAGATGACGTGTTTTTCCTGCACTTGAAATTTCTTTCCCAACTTCATTAACAATTTGCAAGCTCCTTACTTACAGTAAGTACTTGAATGAATGTTCATTTAGGTCTATCTAGTCTGTTTTGATTCTCTAAAATCTATACTTAATGCCACCTGAGTGAGAAGTTACTGGCAAGGCGAAGGGCCTGAAAAATTAAACAATTTTACATTATGAAGAGAAACAGCCCTCCTGTCAAAACTCAGCTGTTTTTTCAGGTATGAAAATTGAACACCACTGCAATTATTATCATAGTTTCATTCAGCTCCTTAGGAATAAAAAGAAAAGGAAGATGATGACATGATAAGAAGCAATATTTGCTATAGTTGTAGTCATCCACACTTTAATAACAGTTTCATAAAAGCTGCCTCAAAACCAATGCATGTATTTTGGACAGAAATTAATGTGTTACATCAGAGGTATTCTAAGTTACTATTATTATAAGTTGGTTTGCTGCTTCCTTATAACCCACTACATTTCTGCTATCAGAATCATGGGTCCAAAGAGATACATGATCTGTGAAGTCTTAAAAATGCATTAAAGGATAGGTGGGGTCTTCTGTGAATGGACTGCAGACCTCTGGTGCTGCTCAGACAGGGGAAGTTTTGTATCCATCTCCTGGAAATGTCCCCATAGGAAACAACCTGTGAATCTCCATCAAATTTTGCCCCTCTGTTCAGGGCTACCTAAGGGGAAAGGCAGGAGGATGCTTCTAGCCATGGGCCACAGCCCTGATCCACCAAAATTCCTCTTATTTCCTTCCCTGCCCAGCAAATAACTGCAGCGTGTGCTTAACACCCACCCTGTAGGATTCAGACATATGGCAAAAAGGAATTCTGTAAATGAAGGCCAAAATACCTAATGTCGTGTATAAGCACCTCACTTTAATGCAGGCTGGTTTGAAAATGTTTTTCTCGTTCCTCCCTGGGCTGCTTGGTGTGTTTTTGGCTGCTGCAAGCCAATAAATAACAAAAGTAACAGTCATAATAAATTGTAAATATTTAATATCTTAAGAACAACATTGCTGAGTACACAGCATTTTGAGTGACAGATGTGTATTTGTTAGTGATATTAACTAAATGGAGAGTGCCTTGCAGTTTCCTTAATAGTCACAGAATTAATCACACAGATTAATAATGCTGCCACTCACAGAGGGAAAATGATTTCTCCTCAGCACTGCCTTTCTTCTTGCTAAGAATATTTTTGGCCAAAGTATGTGGTGACACATGAGCAAGTACCCCAGCTTCTTAAAACTAATTTTTTAAGTTTTTACACATCCACTTCAGAGACTCATTTTTTGCATTCAAATAGGGTGTGGTCCTTTGCTGGGAAGCCCAAAACTGGCGCAAGTGGGGATTGCTCATCTGATGCTGTACAATGGGAGTGGGAATTTCTCCCCCCAAACATGTCCTGGACTTTGTGTAAAACAGCAGTATGCGAAAAAGGATTAAATATTTTTCCCCTGCTCTAGAGAAACACCTCTTGAACAGGAAGGTAGTTGAGACTTAGGAAGCACAGCTTAGAACTGCCTTAGCTAATCTTGATGTAGTAGACAGAAAGGAGATAAGCACAGTAGTTTGGGAAGGAGCACTGCACGCTGTCCTTTTCCTGGCGAGCCTGTAAAGGAGACAAACTGACCTATGCAGAGCCAAAGTCAAGGGCAGCATTTTGTCGAATAAGCTTTTATGGTTTCCATGCTCTTCTTGCAATTGCAGCTGGTTTCCACACAAAGCTGATGCACATTGAATGGATGACTTGGTATCCAGTCAGACTCCGAGCAGTAATGGGTTTAGCATGAAAACAGTAGTTTGAAAACTCAGCCTGTGTGTTCAAACAGCTGTATTTGATGCAGCATTTTCTGGGCCATATAAAGGCCAGTTGACACTGTATCCAGCAGCAATGTTGTATCCTACAGGATCAAAGTACCATGTAACACCACGTACTAAATAAATTATGGTTAGACTTCTGGGAGAGAAAGCAAGGTCACTAGCTTTCTATAAGAAACCTTTACTTTGGAGTTAATAGTCTGGAGTAGCTTTAAATGAGGGATGCAACCGGCTAAATTGAAGCTAGTCTTTTATGCATACATCAGGTGCCAGGAGAGTTTTACATACACTTAGAGAACTTTACATTGCCTATTGAAAACAAGGTAGATTTCCTTCGAAAACTGAAAGTTTTAAAGAATACCCTCTCGTGCTAAAAGTATGGTATGAAGCAATTGCTGTGCAGACTAGTCCTTCTAGCACCCATCTGGAATAGGAAGTGATACATCATGCAGCATTACATAAAAGTAAAATTCCGAAATTCAGTGTAATTCAGCCAGCAAGGACTGATACATTTTGAGATAAGATTTTATCATTGATGAAATACTGCATTATCTCTTTCAGGGACTCCTATAATAAACCTTGTTTAAAAGAAAAAAAAAAATAAACAACAACCTAATGAATGGTAGCATCTTGTTTATATTATTCTAACTGGAAAATTATTTTCACTTAAAAGCTACACCTTAGAAGTATTTTAAACCATAATAGAAATGGATTTTCTCCACATGTGAAATTGCCTTTTTTTTTTCACTTTCTTTTCCTTCTTTAAAACCTGCATACAAAATCTTACCAAAATCTGGATGCTTCCTAACAGAATTTGAAGATCTGAGTAGGGAAAGCAAACAACCAATATTTTTATTTAAATGAAAAAAAAGAATTAAATGGATTTGATATCATTCACTTCTCAGACACTTCTTTCAGTTTTAAATGGAGATTATTTATCTGAAAGTTTGACCAGCAGAAAGAGAGGAACCTTATGTTGTTTCTGGGGCTCCAGAGAATCATTTACAGTGGAGGAAGTCCTAAAATATCCCTTGATTATCATTGTCAACTTGTACAAACAACTCTGTCGATGTTTTGTCCATTCCAGTGGCAATGGGCAAAAATCCAGTGATCCATTGGTGGTACAGGCCCTAAGATCCCTTCAGTCCTCCTCACCATTAATTTTCCAGTATCTATTATTCTCTAAGCTCATTTAAGGGCAGCACTGAGCCCTATTAAGTAATAATGTTTTGTGGTGAATGGGCAGTAGAAAAGTAGATAAACTAAGAGCCTGACCAAAGCTCATTGCAGTAAATCAGATTCCTTTTATACCAAAGACCAGCTGAAGCATCTCTGTCCCCTCCTACGTTCCCTAATCCCTGTATCACCACAGTACATCAGTGCTGTCTGTTGAAGGTGTCAACCTGCTTTTGAATCAACAAGCTTTGGAAACAGCTGCAACACTAAGTTGTCTGATACCTTTTAAGGAAAGGGGGGGAAAATAGTTGAGTAGTTGATTGCTACAGCTCTAGGAAAGTGTTTAATTCTTTTATGTAGTTGTGCAAAAGCCTAGCAGAATAAATCAAAATATTGTTATTGTGGTGAAGAGAGCAGGCGAGTCTGCCTGTCTGTTCATAGGAAGAATAAATCTTAGATTGCACAGGTCAGACGCTTAAATTGTCCAAATGTAATATCTTCCTTTTATTATTATTATTTTGGAGGAAGGAAACCTTGTTTCATCCTATTCAAAATCTAAAAGTTGTAACAAGCACTTTGAATTTAGATCCATTTGAATTTAGGTCTTTCATATTCCTTAAAAAAAAAAAAAAAGGGAAGAGTGAACAAAGAAACAGGACAGAGGAGCTGGCTGTGTTCCTGTTTCTGACAGGCCTTCAGAGGGATAGAAGATATATCCTGACTTCATCCCTGTGGTGCTTCAGCATCTTGTCTCAGCTCCCCCTGTAGCCAATGAAGAGCTAATCACTGGGAGTGATTGTTCCTATCTGGACACTGGTGCATATGCTGATTATAAAGTAGGTACAGCAAAACCTTCTGAATGTCTCCTTCTTCTCTCCGTTGAATATAGGGGGAGACTAGAAGGCTAGATTGGCCTGGACATCTCTGGTTTAGATGGTAAATATCAAGTGAGATGAATATAGGTCTTTGCATATTATGTTTTTATTTGGTAAAATGATCCCTGTCACAAAGACTGAATGGCTAGCCAGCAGATTTTCAGAAGCCTGTAACTGAGGTGAGAGACTGGCAGTGTCTTTACAAAACTGTCAGTGTGCAGGGGATATTCTAAGAAGAGCTAGCTAACACTCCAAATCATCAAACTTCATCATATTTCTGTTACCTAGCCAGGAAAAAATCCTAGTCATTCAGTGCTCTGGAAGGGAGGATTCCTTTAGGTGATAGCTATTGGGAGCAGAGCAAATATCTGGAATATCACTCACAGTTGACTCAGGACAATCACATTCAAAGGAGACTTTTCTGTCTCACGTAAGTTAAAGGGATAATAGATTCATACAAATGGCCTGTTTTAGAAAGGGTTAATCTAAGTAGTGTAGCAGCTCAGTATCCTGGTTCTGTCTCCAGATGTGAGTACTTGACAAAAAGTTAAAGAAACACAAAATCTGAAGTTATTCTTCCCTTGCCTCTATCCTTCCATTCTTCATCAATCAACACTTCAGAGACATTTTGGCAACAGGTTGCATTCATGGATTCACGGAATTGTCAGAGTTGGAAAGATCCTCTAGAGATCATCTAGTCCAACTCCCCTGCTAAGCAGGATTGCCCAGAGCACACATATGTTTAATAGCACCTGATGAGTTCAATCTCCATGCGTGTGTCTAATCTTTTTAATTTAGGCTTTGACCCAAAGCAGCAAGATGAGCACAAGAAACTCATAGACATCCAGGCTGGTCCCTAGCATATCATCATGCAGGCACATCATGCATGAACTTGGCTATGTGAGAGCTTCTTTCAAAAGCAATGGCTTCAGCAGAGACTTTTTTGGAAGCAAGATCAATTGTACACATCTTCAGAGCACAAAGGTGCTTTGATGGGGCTGCTGATAGTTTGTGTGTTCATGATATAAGAAACTCTGAAGAGTGAGTAATTCCAGATCAGGACATACAGATTGTTTAAAGCTCCCTACCAGAGCGGGTTCAGAATATGCTGGATGCAATTCTATAATCTGATACTGATGCAGTTTTTCAGTTTATTCCTATACCTGAGACATTGTTTTCATTGGGATGGGTATACAGACTGGAACTCGTGGTGTCCAGTCCCTTTCCAGCTCTTCAAAGTGTTATGATAGGCTCCATGGAAACAAACAGATATCAGTGATGTTATCCAGAGCTTGAACTAAAAGTTTCTTTAGATCCTTCTTAAATTTTATTTTAAATCCTATTTAAATTTTGGATTTATGGCAATGTATACAGTTTATGTTCTGATTTTTTCTGGCATTTTAGTGGGGAAGGAGAGGACATTTGAAACATTTTTGTTGACTTTTTTTTCCAAGGGTCATGAGACA
This sequence comes from Tringa tobata, assembly GCA_033628505.1. Classification (NCBI taxonomy): domain Eukaryota; kingdom Metazoa; phylum Chordata; class Aves; order Charadriiformes; family Scolopacidae; genus Tringa; species Tringa tobata. The sequence continues at coordinate 2,328,788 of JAHREE010000228.1, read as the reverse complement.
ATTGCATTACAGAACATCACTGCGTCTTCATGAGGACTGTTGTTAAAAAATAATACAGCAGTTACTGCAGTCAGGCTCTGTATGCTCAACACTTCAATTGAAACCCTTAAGAAAGAATTTAGCTGCCCAGACAGGTGACAGGAGAAGAAAACACAAACAGATAAAGTCACAGAGTGTGTATAAGAGAGTAGTAAGTGAACTAGGTAAAGGGTACAGAAATCCTGTTTCATAGTCTGCCTCAGATGATACTGTAATTTCTCCTAAAATATTCATTTAAGACTAGACAGAAAGGTTTGATTTTTGAGAGAAGTCCCCTCCCAGATTTTTAAACCATCCTTCAAATCACTTAAATTATCTCTGATATTTTTTTCCAATGCGACTGACACTGTTTTGATGTATGTTACTTCCAGTTCTGTTTCTTCTGATTATGTAAAAATTGAAAATATACAGTTAAATGTCTATATGTTCCCTTGTTTTTAATAGGATCTAGACTAAATGACAGTAATAAACAGCCCTTTGTGCACAATTCTTCCAGAAGAGTTGCAAAAGCAATACTAAAAAGCCCTCTCAAAAACTGTAACTTCAAAGTAAGGTAGAAGGCTCACTGTGGTTTCATCTTCCTCCAAATGCCCTATTAACTCTATTAAGCTTGAAACCTCAAATCATTCTCTGCTTCTGTGATCTGGCCAGTGAAAATATTACTTGTTCTGCTGGCTGGTGGGGAGCTGACAACTACTTTTTGCCTTTTGCTACAGTTTTTAATTTCATTTAACCAACACAGTTCAGCATAAAGGAGCAGAAACTAAGTCTTCATTTGCTTTGTTCATCCTCAACAAAATTGTCAACCATTTCCCAAAGCCCTTCTGTTATAACTAGTTCATTAAAACAAAAAACTATGTAGGATCTTTTTCTATGGTCATGTTTGTTGTGAAGTTGCTTCAGGGGCTCCTATGGGGAAATTGTCCTGACAGCTTTGATGCGGAAATACTGTAATATAGAGATTATAAAGTTGATATTACAGAACATCAGCTTCTTCTCTAGTGATTATAAAATATACAGTTTACCAAAGCACAGGGAACTTGAGAATTACCCAGTGCTCTTCATGGAAGACTGTCAAAAATAAATAATCCAGACTGACTAAATAAAAAAAATAAAGTTAAACTCTAATTTCATAAAGAAGTGATAAGTCATTAAATGAAAACATAGGGAATCTGTGTGTTTAGGTTTCACTTCCTTCTGCACTTCTTTGTGCCTGGTATTCATGTCTGACTATTTGTGCCTCCACTATTTTAACTGATCATTTCAGCTGTTAAAAACCTATGGTGTAATTGGTTTAGAATTATTGTAAATAATTTTTGTGTTTTGATTTTTCAGTGGACAATTTTTTTTTTTTTAGTGAAATAATATATATAGTCCAATGGAAAAATATTTAAGCAATTTTAATATTAACAGTTGATAGGATTTGGTATATGTCTTTGACATGGTCTATATTTTCCTTTTAACTTTGGATCACAAGAAGCAAAACATTCTTGACCAATATGTCAATTAAATATTTTACTTAGTGCTACCACCTATGGGTGGTTGAGTTCAGCCCACTATACCCTTCCTTTACATTTGTCATGCTTTTTTTCCCCATGCTAATCAGGCTTTGCAGTCATCCATGTGCTGTTTACTCAGTGATTTCACTTCTTCCTTTCCAATCTCTTCTGCAAACTCATTTAGCTACACTACCCTCTCAGTATAGCTATCTCCATCAGTACTATCTGCTCCTACTCCTCTGCTAAATCAGTAAATAAGTAAACAGTTGAGAGCTGTGTAAAACAAAAGTTATGTGATCAGCTTTCTGTGAAAAAACAATGATCCCTTCTCATATTTATTTTCACCTCTCCTAGCTCTGAAAGTCTCCATTATGGATAATGATTGAAGAAATTGAAATAGCTTAATATTGTTTAGTTTAGAGAGGAGCAGAGTCAGAAAAATCACAATATAGAGAGACATGACCTAAGGAAGGTAAATCTGACATTCTTATTTACTCTCCCAGAACAAAGAAATTATTCTGTCCAGATGTAAAATGCAGAGGATGAATTACTGCTCCACAGAGCACGCTCTGGGGCTCACTGCCATGAGATATTGAGGGCAAGATAAAAATGCTGCTTACAGAATTAGCCAGTATAAACATAACACCATGAAGAAGGAGAAATATGGTGGTGAGCAGAACAGCCAGTGAATGTGGGGGATGTCCTTTTGTTTATTACAAGCCCCCCTGACAGTTCTGCTTTCCCACCCCATGCTGGAATCTTTAACTATGACCAGACAATATTACCTTTAGGCAGCTCAAATTGCCTAAACCAAGGTGAAATTAAACTGCAGTTTATTGTCCTTGGGATCATGAATTTCCCAAACAGGTGTAGACACATACTCAGGGGACTAGTACCAACGACCAGATCCATCTTTTATTTTTCTAAGCTTTGCTTATGTTTTAAGAAATGGAGACATAAGGAGTTGGAAAGACTGAGATCTCTGGATCTGTATCGCTGAAACTACCATCAAGTTTAGTATCCACAGGTGTCCCATTGGTCAAGAAACCTAAGAGGACACATAGACTCATGTATTTGCAACCAGAACATGCTTCACCATTTGAGAGGCAGCGGGCAGTGACAAAGCACAGAAGCCTTTATATGTCTTCCTTACAAATACAAGACACCGCTCTGAAAACTGATCAGTCCAGTGTGTCTCTTGGCCATTAAAGCAATCACAAGAAAAAGAAGGAAATCCATAATTCATGTGCCTGTTCTTAAGATCTGATCTGAAGGAACTGGAACATGATATTGTTAATATTTAAGATAAGATTTGAAGATGAAAGGAACAGGTGTCTGAGGTAGCCATAGATTCCTTTACAGGCTGCACTCAGCAGAGAGATCTGTGACTCTGCCTTTACTGCAGCAGGTCAGCTTATAAACTGCTACAACCAGGGGAAGTGTTACCTTTGATTTTGCATTAGTGCATAAACTTTTTGTGAAACGTGTGAAATTTCTACCCTGGGTCTGCCTTTTCAATAAATAACTCCTATTTTATAGAAGAAAAACACACCTCTGAGTTTCAGAGAAGAAAAATATCTATGTCTATGAAGAAATGAAAGCACAATTTAATATGAACTGATTGCACAGGTAGCATCAATTTACATTAGAACCTTATGGTGTTGCTCACTTATAGGGTTATTACAAATCTGATACTTTGTAGACTATTTCTTAAAGTTCCAGCTTTTCATTTTTTCAGAATCAAGAAACTACAATTTTTTACAAGTTTTGATAACAAAAAAGTAAGACCCAGCTCCAACAAAGTACATTGGTGAAGGTTATGATATCCATCTGAGAACTAGTCACTGAAATCTCACTCAGTGGTTTTCTTGATTTTCTTGAAGATGTAGGTGGGGTATTATCTCAGCGTTCAAAATGAAAAAGGAACAAAAATATATAATCTTTCTCTCTGTTAGTTGCATTTTTTTAAATTGTTCTCCAAAGAAAAGGAGGGCAACAAGAACTAACTTCATCTTACCCTGCTGCAAAGATCCCTCAGAAGAGATGTCAGCGATTTGCGCCCAGACTCAGTTCTTCCAGCTTCTACCTAAACCCCCAGGTATCACAGGCAACCTTGAGATCTGCATCCTTTACCTTTAAAGCCATAGTAAGGCTATTTGATTTCAAAACCCCTAAGTCACAGTTATTACAGAGTGGTTTTACTGCAAACCTTTGCTTCCTAGCCATATACATTTGCACTGAGACTCAGACTTACCATTATTCATCTGCCTCTTCCTAACGTACCAGACAACTGTTCCAGTACCTAAAATATGAAGTCTCTGCGGAGTTCCAGATTAAATGCAAGGGATACTGAAAAAGAGCAATAGCATGCTTACCTGCAGCTATGCAAATGACAGAGGCAATGTATCCCTTAACCAACTTAAGTTTAGACAGACTGGAGAGTTTGGACAAAAGTTTGCTCATTTCCTTCCTTTCTCCTCTTCCATCTTTTGTCATATTGACATTAACCATTTTAATTCAGTTGGTATTCATTAGCACAGTAATTATCCGAAAGTTTAGAGCTCAGATTAGTAAACAGCAATTACTTTTTAACAGCCTTCACCAGGTACTTAGAAATGACTAACAACATCCACATGCCTGCAGTTTCTCCCAAGGCAGACGCTTCAAGCTTCAGTTTCAAGTCTGACTACAAAATGCCTGTCATCTAACTCTAGGTCAGATCTCAGAGCAGAAAGAACGCAGAGCCTGAAAAGCCTTGTACTTCAATGCTTTTTATTTTTTTTATTTCCAGCTTTTCTTACATAGACCATATCCTTGTATTAGTTGCACTTATTAAAGTCTAGAGCACCACTATGTAGTCAGTGGAATAATCAAAGATCAGTATCACCATAACCAAAAGCACAATACAATTTGTTATTTTCTATTGACATAAGAAGCATCATGAATATTTACAACACTGAATAAATACATTACACTTAGATAGTGTATGAATACACCTTGTATTTCTAAAGCGCACTACACATATATAAATGTACTCAGCATAACAGTTATAAAGAACAGCTTTCAATTCTAATGCAGAACATCTCAATGTATCAGACTGGTTGGAAAATGGCAGGAAAAAATTGAAAGATTGTGGGAGAATTCTGATCTATTAACTGATTTGCTGGACTTGTATAAGCAAATGCATGTAGCCAGGAATTTTCAAAGACAAAACCTCTCATGAATTAGTCCAAATTCTTTAATAAGCCTAACAATTTCATAGCTGAGTTCTCAGACTGCTAAGGTTCACATTTTTTTTTGGTTTTATTCTGGGTTCCAGCCTCTCAATTTTTTGCAAATATAGGTGATTATAAATAGAGAGACATACACTTGCACAAAGATTCTTAATAAAAGATGGTGAATAAAAGCTTTTCTGAAGGTCTGTGTGTACAATTTATAGCAATATGCCAAATGAGAAACAAAAAAGCTGGCAGGAGTTCTTCCTTCATCTGTTTGACAAGAACAAAGGAGATAGCAGAAGATTACACACAAAGGAGATTTTAAATGCAGAATACAATCTCTAAAACAAATCTTAAAATAACACCTCACTTGTACAAAGGAGACAATTCAAACCCGACTTGAATAATCAGGTGCTCATTTTAAAGAGGGAGATGGCTATCTAATGATCTTTCTCTCCTTAAGTAGATTATCTGACCTCTGTGAAGGATGATCCGTGGGTTTCTCTACCAAGTTCAACAAGTCATTTACTAATTTTGTTTCTGCATCATGTGCTCTTAAACAGTTTGGCACCTCTGAGATTAAATGTAGGGCTGACAATATCAGCCATATTACAGCTAAAGTCAGGTATTTTTTCATGCTAAGCTGCTTTTTTACAAATTCCCAAGTGAAACTTCTTAGATAATGTGCAAAATAGTATATTGAATTTTCTCATGTTCTCTGCAATGGAAACAGAAGTAAAGCTTAGTATTTGGTGGCCCCAAACCAGACAAGACACATCCAGGTCATCACCCGTCACAAGGTCAGAACCACTATGTGACAATGCCAAAAAATCTAGGCAACTCCTTTTCTGCCTACAATGGTAGAAAATACCCCACAAACCACTGTTAATTTGGAAGGGGATGTCCGTCAGGCACAAGGACAGAACTAGCAGGAGGGGCAGCCAGAGAGGACCCCTCCTTAGTTGTCCACTCCACCTCAGCTCAGCTCTGTTGCAGTCCCACTGTTGCAGCTGGGAGGAGTGGACTCCTTTAGCCCAGTGAAACCTCCAAGAGGTTTGAATCCTGGAATGATGCAAAGGCAGATCAATCTTGGCTTTTGATAAAATCATAAAATATTTCTAGATGCCAGAGCTGAGAGCTGACAGAGTTCGTGGGGTCAAAGACCATATTTCATTCCCCCTCATCCTCCTGGCTCCGCTCCATAGGACACATCCTTCTCATGGCCTTTTTACTCTTGAGTGGCAGGGTGGTGCAGAGCTCTTGATTCCCTCAGACTGGGAACACAGCTTCATTTTCAAGTTTCTGAAGCTGGCAAAGAGTGGGCCACAGGCTCAAAGGATGAATTTAGTTTGTCCCAGGGCACATGTGAGCATTAGGAAATGCTGATTACTGACATGCTGAGATTGTTTGGGGAGGTTCTTTGCATGACTGGAATGTGTACATCATTACCATTACATGTTTCTACACATAATGTTAATGATGGAGATTCTTATGAAGCAGCTTCAAAGTTTAATTGATATCTTTGCAGAAGCTAGTGAGAGTCTTGAAACAGCAACTCATGAGCCGGGGGAACTGGTCTTACTGTAAAGCTGTTCTGGGCTAAGGAGTTTGCTCAACTCTTAGTGAAATTCTGCCTATTGCAGGACTTGCTGCCCACATTGCTCCCAGCACTGGTAGAAGGACTCTCAAGATTTGCAGTCCAAGAAGTCAGGGTTGAGCACTCTGTCCTCTTGTGTGGTCTTCTCCATCTTTATGGAAACAGGTGAAGGCCCCAGGGACCATTAGAAATCTGTCTGTATGGAGCATGCGCTGTATGGGCTACGCCAGGTACTCCTGTGCCTTAGTACATCTTGTAAGACAAGTCACAAGCTATAGGGCTGGGTAAAAGCCTAAATCACTTGTATGATCAAAGGATATGTCAGGCCCAAGCTTTTTTTTATTTTAATGTGGTCATAAATAAACATTACCTTCCAGATTTTATAGTGATGTTGGAAGGTTTAGGAACCCCAAATCTGTAGGGAGTGGATTAGCATTCCTTAATCTGTTTAGATGAAAAGAGTGGGGTAAACTCAATCCACTTTCCTTAATGGTTTAATGAGTTGGTTTGAAGCAGATTAAGGAGAGGTCATGCAACCTCAGTGTATAACAGAGGGACAGTAAGAAACATTTAACAGTGATTTGCAGAATGAGTATCTCTTTAACTGCTGTGCTAATCAGTGACTTCTTTCAGTGAAGAGGAATCAGGATTGCAGTCATTTTCATATTAACAGTTTTAATAGTTTAGTTCAAACCTTTAAGAGTGAAATAGTTGTTCCCCTTGGAAAGTCCTTTCCAGTCTGCCCTCCATATTGTATCTCTTACCAACTGAGTGGAGGCCAACTCACTGTTCCCACTGTCCTGGTCCCTGTTTTACTTACTTGTTAAATTTTCAAGCAAGCACTTATAGTTTTCCTGCCATTCTCTCCTGTTGTCTAGGAAAGGTTTTCCAAGGAACCCACAAAGCCAATTCATTGTCCCCTGTCTGTTCCTCTGTTAAAATGATTTTCAGATACCCACAAAAAATATTGAGAACAGGTAAATAGTGAGACCATGACTTATTCTACTGTCAAATATTCTGTTGGATTCTGTTTTGCCATTCACCTGTTTTTTCTTATTTTATTTTTTCATGGAATTGGAATGAGTGCCTTCTTTTGGTTCCATATTTTTATATTGTGTTCACAAAGTCCTTCCTCAAGTCTAAAATTTATGAAGACTGTGATAATACTACATAATGATCAGGAGAGCATGAAATACTTCATACCATTTATTCTCCATGCATCTGGGATCTCGCCATGGGGATTTCAGAAGAACAGTGCATGCATTTCACATACTGTTTCTATTTGATGTTCCAGTAGTTTTTTGTGAGAGCTGGACTGTTCAGAAAGCATTTCTGGCAGACAATGCTAAAATATTCAAGAGTCTCTTGGTCTAATTCAAACTCGCATTTGCAAATTGCCTTCTTCCTTCCTAATTCTAAATGTCAGAGAGAAAATAATAGGTGTATGCCACCTTAATATTTGCTGTGTTACTTCTCTTAAAGTACTGGAATTGCAATGTATGTGCATTTTTAAGTGTACTCCAATTATCTACAGTTAAACAAGGAATATCTATAGTGTTAAAATACCAGCCTGCTGACATACAAAAATTACTTCCTGCAAACATTTTATTTGCAGAGCTGTTTGACACAATTGAATATTTTCCTGGAACATGAGGAATTGGGATTTTCCCTTGTCTTGGGCCTATATTACACAGTGTAGCTCTGTGAAAAGGATGCCAATTAGACTGCTGGACAGGGACTGCTGAAGATGAAGCTTTGCAGCATCCCAGAAGCATGTTCTTGCTGCGTGATTTCTTGTTCAATGCTTGTCTGTGATCTCTGCAAGTCTCATATGTCGTTTGGCATCATTGTTTTTCAATCAATAAAACCATTTATATCAAAGAACCTCTCTAGAAGCAGACTTTATACTTTTACTGAGACTGGCATGAGCAATGAAGACAACCTATTTTATTGATGATCTCTTGATCTCTGTCATAATTACAAAAGAATAGTAACGACCCAGGAAGCTGTGTTGCAAATCAACATCAGCTTCTGTTGCTTGGGTTCCTGTTTTGTTTTGGTTTTTATCTTTTCAATATACTTTGGGAAAGAAAAGGAAAGTTCTATTCAAAGAGTGAATGGATATTTAGCAGAATACCTGAGAACATGCATAAATATAAGATCATAAGTAGTCCTGTTGAGTCACATTCCTGAAGTTACCATGTGGTTAAGTATATACTCTTAAGCTGGGGTCAAAGAGAAATTTGTGAGGCAGCCAAGTGTCTGAGGAAGTAGACTAGGAGTCAGAAGTTCATCATCCAATTTCTCCCACAGAGGCTTTTACTGCAAGCCTGTTGTTACTTATTCCATCCTGATCTTATTCCTACTGAAGTCAAAGTAGAATTTCTTTGGATGAATCCATTGTGAGCTGAATCAGACCCATTCTATCCATATGCTTCAGACTGTGACGTTCTCTGTTTAGCTGTGAAGGATGGGTGCTGGAGCTGACAAAGATATATTCAGTTAAACCTTTTTTTAGGAGACTTGTGACCCCTTAAATCACCGAATTCTCATTCCTGCCTCTATTCCTCTGTTGCACGAGTCAGTGGGCATGTAACTAAATAAATGGATACATAAACCTCTGAAGTTCTTAATAAAATGTAAATTGATAAAATAGATTAAATAAAGAACAAACTTTGGACATTAATCACTGAGAGATTAGTAAGTGATTTGCAGTTTCTAATTATAAAATAGAGGAATTATTTTACTAAAAAAATCCCTAAAGACTAAAGAGTTATTGGCATTCCTCCATTGTAATGCTGAATCTTAGCTGTGTGGCACATATCAGAAAGCTATGACATCAATCGGGACACACTCTGAGTTCCCAATGAACAGCTTGCCACATTGGTTAATTGATCTGCTCATTCAATAACCTGGGGCAGAACAGCATTTTCTTGGCCACGTCATGCTTTCAAGCTCGAGACCAAACTACATACATAGGCAAAGATTTGATGGTAAGTGTCTTTAGACCAACAGATAATCTGGCACAGTCAAATTCAGAGTGTGGTCTGTCATTTGCGGGGTATCAGGAATCACATCCAGTTCACATACTTCTTGCAAGCTCCAGACTGCTTTCCTCTGTGAAAGCATATGAGCACCTGCTGATTCCTGCAGGTTTTTGTATTCAGTGATATCGGGCAGGCAGCTGAGACAAAGCGAGAGCCTTAAGCACAATGCCACTGTCGCCGGTAACTGCCTTCTCCATCTGAAAGGAATAAATTCACTTCCTGTGCTGTAACACTCCTGACAAACTGTATTCAGAAATATGGCCATCTTGTGGCCACAACAGAGATATGCTGCTATGATCACAAATGTTGCCTTTCTAAGGCCACTAACATTTAAAAATTTCTCATTAGTCATATGTACTTGGCACAAGCATGTGGTTCACCAGAATTACTCCCCCTAACTTGTTTTAAAACATAGTTTATTACTGGGTTCTGGTGGGACACAGAGGCCCAGATCCTTGCTTGATATAAATCAGTGTAGCACTCTTTAAGTCAATAGAGCTACATCAATATACACCAGCTGTGGGAGCCATTAGACTTACACCAGGACAAGATCTGCTCTGAACTGCTGCAATTTTTCTGCACATAAGCAAGATGAAACGTAAAGGAGATCATAGAAGTTTTTCAAGACTTTAGAAATCCAAATTCCTTTACTGATTATTAGTTATTCTAAAGTTGTTTTAAAGTGAAGTTTCCGCACAGACTTTTATTTAGAGGAGTATTAACAGGACTGATAGCGAAAAGGAGAAACGCTTAAAAATCATCACCAGTAGTTTCAGCTCTGATGCTTTTCTCTTTTCCCAGGAAAATTTGAAATGCCCAAAGTGCTATAAGGATAATGAAATGTAGGAAATGGTTTACTTTTGAGGAATACAAAAATGACCAGGACTCAGGCCTCGAAAAGAGGTACTGGATGCAAAATCACAAGTAGGTCAGGGAAGGTCAGTGAGGAATGATTCTTGACTGCTTTTCAGAACACAAAGCTTGGAGGAATCAAATTAAATGTTTAAGTGATGGGTTCCAAACAAAGAGGAGCGTGTAATATTTTGCAGGATGTGTTAATATGGCTCATGCTGCAGAAGGCTGTGCATCCCACAAACTGTTTTTGAGAAATACATGAATAAAAAACTACGCAAAGACTGTCAAACACTAAGACATTGTCTGTGACTCAGGAAGTTTCTAAACTGCAGATTAGGTGAAATCTGGCAAGATACAGTGAGAATATGTTATTCTTTTCTTGATTATACCCTCTGTCCTTTGTTATACTCTTTCTCAAGCATCTGTTACTCTCCCTGCTTGGACACTGGATGCTGAGCTAAATGGACTGACTGGCTGTGACTGTCCTGATGTTCACGGTGTTTATGATCTCATGTAGCTGATATCACATGCATTTGAGATTGCATTGATTCAGTACTTCACATATTTCAAGGCTTATAGGATTTACCTCTCTGACAGGGGCATAACACCTAGAGCAGTGTGTCTGGACGATGTTCTACAGCCTGTGAACATGGGCAGACTCAAATCTTTCACACCGGCTAATCTGTACAGGGTAACAAAGACTCTCCCTCCTTCTAAAAATAGTTTTTAAAAAAAATCGCTACACTTGAGGTGACAATAATGGTGTAGCTCAATAGGCAGAAAGAATCTGAATCCTCACCACCATAAAAAGGAATCATTTCATAAAATAACTCAGATGAAGAACAGAAGTGAGCTATAAAAATAGAGCATTAATGTTTCATGAGTGAGGGACACTGCTAACAAGTTCTAAATGTAGGAAAGCCAGGAAACATAAATAATAATTTCTACATCAATATTTAATCAGAAAACTTATCTTTAGTTGTTATTTCTTCCCATTATTTTTATTATTTGGGTTCACTTCTCTTGATGGAATATCTATCTGATCAAACATTGCTGTGGTAGTGTGGTACTGATTGGTAATTTCATAATGAACAGTGTCTTGAAGGGCAAACGGAGTTAATTTTCACTTAATATAATGGGTTTTAAGGTGAAAGCAAGAAGAAAGTCAGTATTTGCAGTTGTTTGAGGGCCACGTATTTCATAGTCTCTTACTGCAACTCATTTTGTTTAGAAACCCAGTAGAAACCATAAAATATTTGTCAGTTGTTCGATGTAGGTTTTTTTTCCTTTCGCTACTGTGATACCACAGCTATTTGCCTTCTTGCTTGTGAGCATCACAGTTTCTAAAGGCTTTGTGCTGGCAACATTATCAGGAAGAACTTTGAAGCAATATTTTGAAAATACAGACAGCCAAAGAGTAAACATTTCCAAAAATGTTGCAGTAACTAAGGGACCTAACTTCCTTCAGCTTCTAATTAAGAGTCTTAATTTTATCCTCAGAGTTTTGCCAAGATTAAATAAGAATTTGTGGTAGAGTGGAGACTTAAGCCAGATCATCTGAACTCATCTGCATCTCATGGGACTCATGCTAAGTCTTTAGGCCCTCTAAAGATTCAGGATTTCCATTACTGGATACGTATCAAATACCCATCCCTGGGCAAAAGCTCTTGTAAGTTATGTTGTGTTTTGAACCAAACTTTTTAGCAGTTTCTGTTCTGTCAGGGACATCTGTCACTCCCTGCACTTACCCCTTCTGCTCCAGATCTATAAGCAAACATAACTGTGTTCAGTTGTGCATGCTTTGCACTAACACATCATTGGCATTTCAGCTTTACAATATCACAGCTGACCTGTGATTTTACAGGTCTAATTACCCTACTCTGGTGATAGTTTGTGGTATTCTCAGAGACCTGCAAATGGAGGGGCAGGCCAGGACATGAGGGATGCTGTCAGGGAATGGAGAAATGCAGGGTCACTTTTGGGTGCACTTTGATGAAGCAACAGGTTAATAAACCCCACAAGTGAGGTTTTAGATCTTTTAATATTAGGTAGACACATTGCTAGAAAGGAAATGAATTATAGTTAAGCCAAGAAACTGCAGTTTATCACCTAATTCATAAACCTTCCACATCCACAGTAATTCCATATCCTGAACTCGGGCTTCCATGAGGCTTTGCTGTTGGTAACTAGACCAACTGCTGATATTCACAGAATAATGAGGGTGGTCATAAAATGAAAGAAATTACACATTTTTTGAGGAAGGGGAATTTATATGAGAATAAGTGTGCGAGAATAAAAATCACACAAAAAAAACCCTTTTTCTTTGCTTTCCTTGATGTCTTTGTTATATGCTAGTTTCAGAAATGGTGAGTTGCCTGAAATGCAAACCCAAGCAAACACTAATTTTGCTGACTACAGCCATGTGTATTCTAGTAAATTATGGCCTGTGCAACTAACAGCTGCTTGTACAGTTCCCAAATTGTGTTTATTTTTTAAACTTTAAAGCCCCTAGGTTTTTTTTTTCCCCAATTTTCTTTTCTTCTGCTCTTGCAGAATAGCAAAGAGAGAAAAAATGTTCCAGAGAAATTTGACAAGAGCTAGCAGAAGGGAAAGGCAGAAAAATAAATAAAGGAAGGCAGAAAGATAGCTGACAGCTCACTGCTCCTGTAGGGAAACTTCACTTTTTATTAGGAAATGCATTCATGTACTTTATGGTGACTTGAGCCAAGTGCTGAGTTAGTATCTGGACAGAAAAAAAAAAAAAAGAAAAAAGAAATGCACTACAAGATATTCTGTTATTTTGTTATGAATGATCCTGAAAGATTCTCACACATTTTTCATGAGTATTTCGCGGGCAGAGAGGCAACAGTTAACCCAAGTGTCTTGGGTATTTCTAGTTGGGAATATTAACACTGTAACATAGGCCTGCTGTAGTGAGGAGTACAAAGGGTGCATTCAGAGTTTCAACTTTTAGTCAGTTGGTGAGAAAGTATTATAAAATCACTGCTTATTCACCTTTGCCATTTGATTAAAAATTAAATTCCTGGGTAAAGCAAGTCTGGAAAAATTAAAGGTGTCTTAAACCAACAGGTGCATATTCAGTCATTATAACTGACATAATATGTGCTGTAATGTACTGAGAAACCTGTAGTACTGATTTATCAGAGGCCCAAGAGTGCTTAAAAAGCAGAACAGAAAGGGAACAATAAGAAATAAGAGGCTTGAACTATAATTCTCAAGACCTGAGAACTTGCTGAAAGCTACCTGCACTGACTTCTACCAGAGACTGCACAGAGACAAAACTTCTTGCCGAACAGTGAGAGACAGCTCAGTCTGGGATTCCTGACCAGAACTGTTCTGCCTGATTACCTGATTCCTCATGAAAAATGCTGTGAGAAGGCACAAAGCCAGCTGGAGACTGGCTGATGATCATGGAGCCTGTGGCTTCTGCCTCTTCTCACCTCCCTTCCCCATGTGTGGTTGAATGCTGTCTGCAGACAGGTTTTCCAAGCAAATCTGGAAGCCAACTGCTCCATGGAGGGTGCTTCGGAGGGCAGAGGAGCAGAAGCGTACAGGCTGCCTGGCCTTGAGTGTGAAACACATGCTCTCACCATTCTCCAGCAATTCCACCCCTTTGGGCTGGCGAGCGTCCCAGTGAGCAGGAGCAGAGAGTGGTCCCATCATTTGACAAGTCAAAAAAGCTGTGATTGTTGCAAGTGAAAGGGGAATAAAAAGGGAGTGAGCTATGAGTCCTCAAAACTGGTGCTCACCCACATCTATATGGCATTAGTTAGCAACAGGCACTAAGGACAGCCACAGCCAGCTGCCTAAATAATAGGATGGTAGGAGTGTCAAAGACAATTACAATGTCCACTGCAGGCAGGCAGTACTAATGCAGGAGCTTTAGTGCTCTTAGTCATCCTGGGTAAATCTGTATCTGCATTAGAAAATGTACAGATCACCAGCAGCAATTGCAAACACAATAGCAGCCCCATCAAGCCAGACCAAAGTCGGTCCAGCCCATTGTAATGTCTACAGCAAGTGGTCAATGTGAAGGGTATAAGGAAAGAGCAACCATGAAGAAGTAGTATAGTCCATATAGTGCTACCTGAGGGTAATAACACAAACCATCAAGGACATGAACAGGAGATGAGTCTTAAGAATGAGAGAAAAAAGGCTGCATAATAGTGCAGGAAGATTAATACCACCCTGCAAATATCAGAAACTATTCACATCATATAATGGGGGATGGCAAAGAAGATAATAGCAGTTAACTCAACAACTGTCTGATAAGTGATCCATAATAGGATGTTATTAGATGTCCCTGACACACTGTGAATTATACACTGATAAAGGAGGCTGTTCCAAATGTTTAATTGTGCAATTTACATTTTGTTTTTACAATAGCTATGAACAAAAAATGCAACCAAAACTCAAATAACAGCATAAAAAGAAGAGGATAACTTCTTTTTCCACTGGCTTTGTAGTATTGAACTGGTCGCCTGACTTTTAAACTGTTCTTCCGTCTATTTAAAATGACCTTTGAAAAACCTGTTTAAAAATAGTAGTAGAAAAGTAATAGTATTTTCCCACATCCAGAACATAGGAATACAAAATCCTTAAATTTATTGCATCTCCCTTCTACTACCTGTCTCTGTGCAGCAGGCAAGTAATCATTAGTTCTGCTGTACAAGTGGTTAAACTTCTAATGAGAAAAGCTTTAAGAATGGCCCCAAACAAGACAGAAAATTTTCTCCAGTTGTGAATGTCTGCAGTGATATCTACTGGAAGTGACATGAGAAGGTGCACGGGTTTTTTGAAAATTTTGCCTGTCAGGAGTTAAGGGCAGAAGCTACAGCATGCTGCTGCTTTAACCTTTGGGTTTTCCCCCCAAAAGACCCTAAACAGGAATAGTTTGTACTCTTCTCTCTTTTCCAGATGCTGGCTGCACTCACACAACTTCTTCAGTATCTGCTGTTGATATTAATATGCTTCTATTGACTTGTCATACCATTTCCTAACAAAAATATTGTGCTGTTTCCTTCACACTCACTTAAAAAGAGTGTTCTAAAATTTCATAAAATTAGTTCAAGGGAAAGAAAAGGATTTTGAAGTAGCAAACTTTTCTGTGTGAAAACATCCTGAAAAGAGTCCATATGAACGTCATCAATTTAAAAAATTCCAGTCTCTGTGCGTTGATATAAAAAATAGCATTTTTAATTTTTCCTTTTCTTACAAATGGAAAGCAATAAAAATCATTGTATTTTCTGCAGGAGGAACATTATGGGGTTTTACTTATTTTTAGAGCAACTTCTATGTGCAATTTAAACAGAAATCTTGAGCAGCAAAGATCATTTTGAAACCTTTTGTTTATTTGCTTGCCTTTTTTTTTTTAAACTATTTTATAAAGGATTTCTGTGAGAATAAAGCCTCTTAACTTTCTGGGAAGAAGCAAGAGGGGGGTGCTCTGAAGAAAGGAGAGAGTCTGGGTAAGACCTGGTGCAAGCAGCTGCATCAGCTCTTGCCATCTTCCCTGATGAGAAAGCTTACTTCTATGTCTATACATACACACAAGCACACACAGAGAGTTATTATTCAGGCTAGCAAGGACTGTGATTCTCAGTGGAAGTCAATGGAGGACAAGAAGTGCTTGTGAAGCAGCTCTTCACTTGTGCTTGGTCAAAATCAGAGCAGCAAAAGCACTCACATGCTGTGTTGAGGGCTTGGTTTCCACTTCTCTTCTCCTATTGTCTTTTCTGCTTCTGGAAAAAATATCACAGCTTCCTAGTCTGACTGCAATCACTTCTGTGTACTGACTCCCATAATCTGATGGTGAATTAACTGGTTCTTCCATTGCCTACTCCACCAAAATAACAGCACAGGCTTTCAGAAGACCGAAAGACATCAGGTTATCTGTTTCCAGCTCTGCCCCACAAATAGTTGAATGATGGTGATGATCTGTGATTTATGATAAAGAAATTAATGGATATATACATTTAAGACAGAAGATATAATATTTTAAGATCGTTTGCATAATGCAAGCCATAGATTTTTGTGAAGTAACTCATATGCTAAACCAATAACTTCTGGTGGCATTGAACTCTGTCTGTTCGAAAGGCACCAAATACAATCAGAAGACCCTAAGTACCATTCTCTAGGTCAGTTGTTCCGGTGACATATTCCAGAGTAAAGTGAAATCTCTCTTCTCTTTCTGAGAAATGTTTTTGGTTTACAGTTTCAAAAAAAGAGCTCTTGCGAAGACATGAATTGGCGTTGCTTTATGGCTCTGTGCAAGTCTTGAAAGATGTCTGTCTAGACCCCTTACAAAGCTTAAATGGGCAGAAATGAATATGATTTATTTAGTTCTGTTGTGTTTCAAAAAAATAAAAACACAGTTTCCTTGGCTTTTTTCCTTCATAAGAGCATGTTATTAAAAAAGGCTATCTTCTTCCCAATTAAACATCTCTGCTTTTGGTCAGGCTTTATTTATTTATTTATTTATTTTAATTTTCATTCACACTTACTTTTAACAGTGTGACAAATGGCAGCATGACATGCAGACAGACATTTGAAACAATTAAAGTTCCATACATGAGAGTCTTGAGCAAGATGGAATTTGGTACATTAAATGCTAACTTCTTCCTTCTACCCTTCTCCATCCTAACTGAACCCCATCCGAGGCCTGTCAATTTCAAATGGCATAGGTGTAACTCATGGATGCATGCCAAACCTGGAGCTAATTTTCTGGCAATGAAATCTAGTTTACATATACCCAGGACATGGGGTCTAAAACTCATTAGTTAGATCTTGCATCAGAAATCATGGAAGAGAGAATAAGGTGGGGCAGGAGGGGTCACCGCACAGACTCAGTTGCCCTGAAGTCTTCACTAGCTTTTGGGCCACTGAGGTTATATCTACACTGAAAAACAAGGAAGGCTCAAGCCCTGTTTAGCTCTGGGGTTCTGTACTTTCAGTGCACACCGACAGCTGCAGCCCTGCTATAAGGTGCACTGCCCAGTGCTGTGCTAATGCTGCTGGACTGAGTTTTGTGCTTTGCTCTAAGGTCCTGCTCTATCCAGATCACATGAAGGGAGCTTTCAGTGGCTCTGAGTATCCTCAGGCTCCTCTCTGGCAAAAGCTTAGCTTGAATCTCTCTCTGAGGAATAGGGAATCTGGAGACTTCTCACCCTATCAGCCAGGCTGGGAGAGAAATAACCTCCACAGCTGCTCTCCACTAGCCAAGAAATCCTGGAGATGATTTTTTGCTTTGGTTGTGTTAGGCTGCCTTGTGATATCTGAATTCCAACACAGCTGGGGATCTGGCTTTGCATCTTCAAAGCACTGTGCAAGCATTATATAATTAATCGGTCACAAAACTCTTATGAGGGTGATGGATTGTATACGAATTGTTCCCTACTAATCATAAAAGAGAGGAGGCTTTAAAGAACTAATGGTTTGTACTTGTTGAGCTTTCTGTGTGAAACCTTTCTTATCAGTGTACGATCTGTATCACTGCATTGCCAAAATGCTCCAGCCACGATCCATGTCCCGTTGTGCTAAGCACAGCCTGTGTGGTAGATTTTGTCAGCTTCTCCCAAAAGAGCTTTTAGCTTACAAAGAAAAGAGGGGTGAGGAGACCATCAGAGGCAGAAAGCTGATGTGCCTTAAGTAACACAGCTGGCTACCAGGAGGGCTGTGGGCTACCACAGAAACTGTTTTATAGCAGACCATGAGCCTCTTCCAGGGTTGGTTACTGTCTAACTTATCGTTGCTGATAAAATATAACAAAGACATCAACAGCAACTCCAGCTTGCACCCTGAAAAAGCTAGGCTTTTCCTCCAATGTCAACATGATACCCTGAGATACGTTCTGCAGTCTTTAAACAGTAGTAGAATTAAGTTGTGTATCATCCTTGAGAACAGGAAAAAACAATAAAGTGTGAAAATGTATTTTAAATATTTAAAAACAAAATATTTTCAAAAGACAGAAAAAGACAAGGGAAAAGAGGCTTTTGGGTGTGGCTTTTTTTCAAATTGCAAATAATTTGTCTTATGCAAAGTCATATAAATCTAATTTCAATGGCTAACAGACTATTGTTATAATCTTTAATAATCCCTCAGAGGATCCCTGCTCAAACTCCATTTAGTGTTTTTGGTTTTGCATTACTGGTTCATCCTACGTACTATCACAGCACATATCATGCCTGCAATTTCAAGCCTTATTAAAATAATCATTTTTATCCCGAACGGAGAGCTGTTACTTACCACTGGAAATATATTATTAGCTCATCCTAACTAAATCGCTCATTCCTCCCCAGTAGAAGTTAGATGCCTGTCAACATTTCAATATTACCTCTAACATTTTGAGACTCTGTAATTACAGAGAATTTTGTTGGTGGTTTGTTTTAAGAAATAATAGGTGGAAAATTCTTTCTTGTCTTTTCTGTGTGGGATATGAAGTCCATAAAGGAAGGGGAAAATATATACCAAGAAAAGAAGGCATATTTCACATTCTAATTTATCCAGCAGAAATATTTTTTTTTTGTGTGAGACAGAAATATGGGCGAGGACCTCATATTAATCATCTTAATTCAGTGGAATTACAATGGGTCTCAGATCTTTGAAACAGGAGCTGCGAAAATCCTTTTGCCCCTGTAGTAGTAACCAAATGCATGCCAGTCTCTATTTAACACACACACAGAGACGTTGCTCCAAAATGGACTCCAACATGATTCAGGAAAAACATTTAAGAAAAAGGAAAAAAAGAAAAAAAGGATTTCCAGTAGAAGATTATGCAGAATATCTAGAGTGGTGAGCAGGTATTTCTCAAGGTGGGGATTAAGCTAACAAAACTCATAGAGAAGCATGTGGCAGTCCAGTATGACCTCTACAATGGCTGAATTTAACAGGGCTTTCTGATAAGGCTACTCTTAATGGTTTCTTTTGTTTAATTATGTTTTCCTTTTTTTTTAAATTTTATTTATGAATTTTCTCCCATATTATTTTGCCTGACTTTACATTTTTACTCAGCAGTATTTGCATTACGAAAGCATTGCTCGGTAGTACAGGTTTGTTTCTCATTTGCTATAATTTGTGCCTCTGCTTGGTTTCTGCACAAATGTGACTGAAAAAGCTGCCAGAGGAAGCTTAAGATGGCAAGATAAGAAGAGAGATGCTGGATTGTTTAGTCACAGCCGTTTAATACATAGATGCAGTAGGGTATGTGCACCAGGGTAACGCATACCACAGCAGTATGAGACATCTGCATGGAGCACACGACCTGTGCAAGCCTCCTACCCCTCTGGAGAGGTAGTAACTGGCCAAATAGGAAAACCTACAATATTTAAAATAACACTATATGCCCATACTTAGGCAGCTGAGTCCCACCCAAAGAGCCTTTACGAGATGGAAAAAACCACTTCATCAAATACAAAAGAGCGATAGAAAATACACACAGCAAATAACAAATACATTTCAACATATATAGAGATGAAATATGAAAGCACTAGGCCAGATGAATCTAATCTGTGGTTGCTTCACTGTCATAAAACAGCCATAGATCAAGAAGACGAGGTTGTAGGGAAATCTTGCATGGAAAAGTTTGAGCATTTTAGCCATTGGCTTTAGCCCTGCAGCTTTCTATCAGCAATATTTCCTCCATGCAGCAAAATACATAGCCTGCCCTCCATTTTTTAAATCAAGGGCAGACAGTGACAGGTGAAGATAGGTTTGTAAAGATAGTAATAACAAAACAATATGTAAAACAATGAAAAAGACTGAGTGTGAAAATTACCCATAGTGGGATTGAAGTGTTTCTCCCAAACTGGAGAACAGGAAGCAAAACTAAAGAAAGCAGAGCTCTCACTGGAGCTCTCTAAGCCTGGAGGAGCACTAATGGAAGAGTCAGAAAGCACAGATAGAAACAATGCGGAAAGTACAATAGACTTTCAGGGAAGAAAGAAGCAGTTAAAGGGAACATCAGTTTCAATCAGAAAAAAACCCAACAACAACAAGTGCAAAAAAACCCAAAAAACAAAACTGCAAACCCAACCCACATCATTGATGGTTTTAGGAACAATATGAGAACCAAAGAGATCATGAGGAAGGCCATGATTTGATGGCACATGACGTGACTGGTCCATGAACTACTTGAGAAGAAAAAGGGTGTTGATAGAGTGGTGGGAAGAAGGTGAATGAGGCAGAAAGCAGTAAAAAGGATTAATGGAGGAAAGAACGGGAAGAAATGGTGTAACGCAAGAGACAAGTACAGCCATTTTCTGTCTAGACAAAGGGACAGCAATAACTTGCAGCAAGACACAACACCTCCCTGGGACACAATTTCTGTGACTGCATAACTTCACAATTACACTCTCAGTCGTGATTTCTTTACAAGTGGGAAAATGGCATGGAAGGGAGGCTCTTTACCACTCCGGGCTTCCTGTGCACCTCAGAATAAAGAATATTCTGACATCAGCAAAGTAACACTCAAAGTATATAACAAACATGACTATAACCTACCACTGAGACACCAGCCTACCTCACCACCCACACAAAGAACATACGTGCCATTTGAAATGAAATTTCCCTGATAATTGCAGCTTCTCTTCCAACAGACAAAGAATATATCTGTTTGCTGATTAAAAGACTCTTAAAAAATCTCAGAAAAGACTTTGTTTTAAATATTTGCACAGTGGGGTCTCTAAGGACCAAAAATACTCCCTCCCCCCCCCCAAAAAAAAAAAAAGAACTAGCCCAGCATGGCATGGTGACAGAAATGACAGAAGAGCAAAGCATCATGTCAGGGAGATGGAAGGTTTGAAAAGGAAAAACATAAAGGTGCCTCCAGGTTTACTCAAGTCTATTTTTTTCTTTGAGAATTGTAATTACTCAACAGTACAAGATTTCTTCTTGAATGTCTGCAGGGGGTTTGGAGGGTTTTTTTTCCTTCCCCTTCTTGACAGCACCTCCCGCTGACATCAGACCAACAGTCATTACACCTTCCTAGTAATGTCAATGAAAAACTTAACAGATATATTTTTGCATTGTATAGCTCATCTAGACTTGAAGAGAGAAATCTGCAGCCAGCAGAAAGCTCAAGGACTTTACAATGATTATGCAATCTCCTGTTCCATTAAAATAACTGTTTATCTTCAGAAAAGTATATAATAGAGAAGGAAAGCATATAATTTAGTCATTCAGCAGACAAAAGTCAAATAGCAGAGAGCTTGTGGCCAGATGCTGATCTTTCTTGCATTTAGGATATTCTGGAATTGGAGGATGTTTGTTGCCCTGCATACTGGTGAGAGAAAATTGGGCCCCATACTTGGGTGAGAAAGAAGCTCACTAAACAAGCCATCAAAAATCCCAACATTAAAATCAGAGAAATTATTTTTAATAATTTTGCTCCTTCTGACATGCAGAGGAACCCTACTGATGATGTTGCACGATGCCCTCTCACCTTAATTCTCTTGATGTCAAAAAGGCAAAACTTTTCTAAGTGTCTTTCTCACGTCCGCATTATGGTTTATGCTTTGTGATTTGACATCACAGATACAGGTTATGGAGTGCAATAAAGGTGAGATCTCTAAGAGAAATAGGGCTAGGAATCACTTTTTGGTTTCAAATGTTGGTGTCCTTATAGAATGAGGTATGTAGAGAGATGCATGTGTACAGCACTATCCACCTAACAGGATTATTTCCAGTAAATAGCCTATCATCTACACTTTAAGAAGAGCTTATAAAAAAAAAGAGAGAAAAAAAGAAGGAAAAACAACTGTGAAGATTAACAGAGAATTAAAAAAATCCATTTGCTCCATGTCCATTTTATTTTATCTTCTTATATATCAGTGTGAGACAAGCTAGCACAAGATCCCCAGAGCTAAACGCTCCTGATTTCTCCAGGTAGTGTAAAATGATACAAAACCTTTAGAATTTGGCTTCTGCATTTTTTTTGCTTTTTATTTTAGCACCATATGACATCCAACTGATATAAGTCAAGATTAAAATTAGGTGGAGCTATGCACAGTTCCATTGGGGGATGCTCTAACCCAGAAAGTTTAAAAAGTAGTTTTCAAAATAGCAGTTCCCAAGGGCAACATGGTATATTCAGCAGGTTTGGGAACTGGGTAATTCTCAGAGAGGAGTTCCTCTAGAAATCTGAGGTACCAGAAGTTATGGCATATCACCTAACAAGCACAACATCACAGATTTCATCTTGACCTTTCATTTCCATCACTGCTGCAGTGATAGAAAAGATTCACCTAGAAGTAGTGAGGTATCTGATCTTTTGTTAAACACCCCTTTTTCTCCTGACACTGACCAGTAATTTAATTCTTAAGAAACATATTTTCTAATTCAGGACCAAAATGATTGTTAAATGATCCATTCCTTCATTTAAAAAGAATCAAAATCTCCAAAGCTGAAACCAGTAGGTTGTAGCTTTGCTGAAATCACTGAAGTGAATTGGTATCAGTTTTTGTGAGGTACCTCAATAATGCAATTGTCTCCAGTGAATATGTGTCAGCAGACAACTGTATCCACTTAACGAAATGGATGTATCAGTAATGTTAATCCACAGAACGTAGCTTCAGTAACATGTTTTTGTGATAAAGGAATTAACCCTCCATCCTCCTAAGCTCTTTGTGACTCGTATTTCCTTTTCTTATTGTGACTTTTACACACTGATATGCTCACAGACCGTTACAATTGTCTCTGTAATGGTTGACCTATGGTGATATTGTGCAAGCATCTACAGCCTTCATAGTGGAATCAGGACTACAGCACATATGCACACAGATGGGGAAGAAGGTGGTTGTTTCTCAAAGGCTTGTGGTGTAAATGGACAGAAAAATACATACAAAAAGAAGAAAAGTGGAGAATAATGATTATAGCTGGTTGTAGTCACTGCTCAGCCTTTGTAAGGAAAACCTGATGGACAGAAAATCTCACGTTCATCCCTGATACAGCTTCACTAGTTTTGCCATGTTAGGGATACTTACACTGGGGAATAATTTCACTTGTATCACTCTACACATTCATATATTATTTTCTGACAGCCTTTCAAAGCTTTATTAATCAGTGTTTCATGCAAACAGTTAAAAGCAGTGAAGCTGGAATTATGTGATTATTGTCATAAAGTGAACAGTATATTGCATCTTGTTTATCCATCTGCTATAATTGCACTATGGGAATTGAGTTGCTTATCATAAATGCAATGACATAAGTGGTACTAACACATGTAGAGGGTATGCGTCAATACATACTGCTAATTTCCACATTTGTTTCTTCATATTAGACAACGTTAAAGGCTTCTGTGTGGCACATCTGAGTGCCTGTGGCTTTCATATCATTGCAGACATTCTCTGCTGCCCGAGTCTGCCTGCAATGAGCATCTTAACCCCTAAGATGGAGAAACAAAGTCAAGTAAGTTGTTTATGCCCTACTTTGCTGCATATTTGGATAAGATTTGAGTTGTATTCTGTTGTCCCAGCTGACCGTCATCCTCTTGAGTTGTTACATTTATGAATCTGATTTACATACTGAAGGAGAGGTAATAGAGGACATAGATTCCAATTAAGAAAGCATAGACAACTTGGGCTAACCTTCTGATACTCCCACTCTCTTTCTCTGTGGCTTAATCCTGTCCTGGACACATCTCAGTGGCCTTTGAAAGTGAGCCTGAATCCAGTTTTAGGCTTCCTATTCAAACTGTGTGCATGACAGGTTAAATTCTGGGGGGTTGGTGAGCTCCAGGGCATGGTTTGCTGCATTTCACCCCTCTGTCTCTTCACACAGGAGTAATCTCTTCATGTGAGCTCAATGAAATCTCTGTGGCACTGTTTCACCTTCCTACCTGAACCACGACTGATTCAACATACATCTAAGAACAGAAAGTTGGACTGATTGAGATTTTTCACCCCTTCATGGGAACCTAGAGGCACCTCTTTAAATCCTGGGCATAAAAACTCTCAGCAGCAAGTTTGATCTTTTTCCTTACCCTGGAATTCACAACATCATCTATGTATAGATAATTATCCTTAGAAGCAGCAAAAAACAGCCCCTGAGAGTCAGAAAAAAGTGCATTGAGTAGGATTTTTTATTTTGGCATAGTTTTGATAGTGGTTGCTCAAAATCACTAATGAATATATTTTTTTTTGACTAATGCAAAATACATTGATTGCAAAAAAACCTCTGAACATCCACCCCTCTACATAGCTACATTATGTTAATATTCTCATGTTGTCAGCAGATCTTTAGCGAGTAGGAGGGATTCATTAACTCCAGTGTAATCTGCAATCCAGACTGGCGGAAAGCAGAGGCTTCCTATACCTCAAGCTGGCTCAAGTCAGAAGTAAAATGAGTGTGTCTGACTCAGGCCTACACATTATGGTATAATCAGCTATCCCTCGTGGAGTTAAAATCACTTTGCTTTGAAAAGACAGTGGTAGGTCTACATGGAATTGTTTCATTCTGATGAAAATGCATCCACTTCCTAGAGGAAATAAACATTTTTAGTCAGTAAGTATGAGATAAATGGATCTCCTACTGAGGGGTGAGTTTACCTTGTTTGATTTCCTGTTCTACACATATTTCTGTGTGTGTATATCTCCCTGCATATACATATGTACATATATATGTGTGTATGTATATGTGAATACAACATAACATGTATATCTGGGGATTTTTGTAGTTTAGTCCAGAATAACTTCCAGCCCAGCCCTCAGCAAGGACTTTGTCCAGAAAAAGCTCAGAGATACTGTGACTAAGGAAACTCTATTCATTCCATTTTCTGTTCTGTGTCTTTCAATGTCTGCATCAAAAAATATGACAGCAGCAGCCTTAGGAAGGCAGGCTGCTGTAGAAACATGGGCCCAAGTCTCTGAATCTCCTGTGCCTACGCTGATACGTGAGCAACAGAGGAGTGCTCAGGAGCTGCTCATTCCTGTAGGATTAAACCTAGAAATCCTGATGGATTGTGGGAGAAGGTATATTCATTTATTCCTCTTTTTCAGGAAAGTATTGCTTGCCATTATTCTGAGTTGGCTCCTTCTGTATAATTGCAGCAAGCTTAAAAATGACCTAATGATTGCATTAGTTTCCATACAACTTCCCTCTTTTCACTCCTCTCCGACCTCTATCCATGACAAAGATTAGTGAAGGACAGGCAGAAAAGTGAAAAGAATGCCTGAATGTAGGTTGTCATACCCAGCCCAGCTGTTGCTAATAATAATTTTCCGAGTGCTAGCACTAGATGAGCCATTTGTCACGAATGATTTATTTGATGAAATTAGCTCTTTTTCACTCCTTGCAAACTTTCTCTGCAAAATGATGGAGACATTCAAAGTTGTTCGTTATGTTTATAGGCCCAGGTGATTGTTTCTCTCCTCAAGCATGAGACTATGGATTAGTGGTGCTCTGAGGTGCAAGTATTCAATAGAGACTAATGATTTTGGATGCCTCTCCTTCTAACTGTCCTGTTTGGTCAGATGGATCATGACACTGATATTCAGCAGGTAAAGGCCCAAATCATTCTGCAAAATCGCCCCTTAAGGGATACCTTGGTTGTTCATGCAAAATCACTAATTGCTTCTGAAAATTTATCCCAGTGTCTATTCATTATATGTCATTACTCACATCAGTGACATGGCAGATATTATAATTCCATGACTGGATGACTGGATTTCTGCAAAATGGAGTCTTGGTAACTCACTAATGAATGACAAATAAAGATACCTACTTTTTGTATGGAGATAGACATTCATACAGGTAACATTGTCTCCCTTCTGACTTTGTGCCTGAACTACAATGTCTATAGAATAGAGATTTTTTGCTAAAATGCTAAAATGCTTCTGCCATTTTTTTTTCTCTAGTTTGCCTTGAAGTTTCTAAGTACTGTAAGGCAGACTCTGGGCTTTGACCTCAGCTGGGACTCAATAGTTCTTATTATGGTATATTCCATTAGTTAGTCAGCTGTTCTCCAAGGATTACATCCATCATGTGACACCTATCTGTCCAGGGACCTTTTAGGGGTTTCTTCATTCTAATTTGTGTGGCTTTAAAATTGAGGGGAAAAATTACATTATTTAGTTCATGTATGAGTTCTTTCTTCAGGGCTGATTGTGGCTGATGAGATCACAGGAATGATTTTTTTTATTTATGTCAACACCTCATGAAGTACATCCTTCCATTGGACACTGGTGCACAACTGCTTCTGGGACAGTAAGTGTGCCAGGATCACATTGCATTTTAGTAAAAATATGATATCGCTCAGGGAGAACTGGCTGGCCCAGCTGGAGCTGACCACTGTGTTTGGTTGGGAACCAGCACAGAGAGCAGACCATGGGTGGTGTCCTCTGTGACCTCTGTGACTCTGTCCTGAACTGCAACATATACTGTCACCAGACTTGCTCGTGTGTCCCGTATAAGGCCTATAGAAGTCCCTAGGTAATTGGTAGCCATAATCATTTATACTGTTATTTATTTGGGTTATTGATCTTTTAAGTCTGGTAGCTGTATCTGGTTGTGATTGACACAAGCATCTTCATAGACAGAGAAGACAATGTAATGAAAGCTGGAATACCAGCAGACAGTGGTAAAATAATATGGGGAAAGGTGAGGAGGGAGAAGAGGTGATTTTAGTTCTTTGTCTTCCAATAATCACCACACAGCTTGACGTCTGATTTCTTTTACCCTAATCTCAGCATGCATCTCAAAAATGCTACTGGCCATCAGATTATCCCAGCAGATCATTAAATTTTCTTATCGTCTTGACTTATGTATGCTGTGGAACTATCCAAGGATAATGAGCAGCCTGCTGTTGCACTCACCTGGTTGGGGTCGATGTGTTTCATGAAAGCTCCCAACATATTCTCTCTAATGAATGAGTCCTTTCTTTTTATAGAGGAGAGCGCTAAGGGAAAAAGAGGGGGTTTTTGACATGACCTTTAGGGCTTTTTTGATCAGAAGCATGATATTCTTCAGACAAATTCTTAGTTATCAACAGGAAACAGCCATATGTGATCCAAAAGCCATGTACAATAAAGTTTGTGGTAGAATGTGCTCTTCGAAATTTGTATACATAATGCTATTCTCCTTCCCTGAATGCTGTATGATTAGGGTCAGACATAAAACTTCCAGCTGCAATTACCCAAACAGCTGGATTGATTGAATTCATGGGCTAAACTGTTATTGCTTCTAAGTGGCAAACTCAGTATGGGTTATAGCAATACTAATGCTGTTTACTGACTCTAGGAAAACAAACAATTGTGTCTGATCACAGATAAACTTACGTCCTCAGACACACCTTTAAACAAAAAAGCTTTTTTCTTCAAAAATGCGTATCCTTATTTCCCTTGTGGCAGACAGCTTTTCCTACTCTTCCTTATGTTTTCACGTCCTTCTGTTGCTCTCCTGTTCATATTCTCTCACCTAATTCCCACAAATGGTTCCTTCTGCTCAAATAACAAGGCTCCAGAGTGACAGAACAAACCTGGGTAGGACACTGGGGCTGAAAACTTAAATGCTGAATTTCAGCAATTTGTCACTTGCAGAGTAGAGCCAGTAAGATATGAACAGCTACTGGTCTAGTGCTGCTCTTGTTCTCCCCATCACGCAAGTCATACATTGCTTGTGTCCTGAGCAGCTTTAATGCAGGCACTCGGCTGCCCTAACTAATTAGGCCTTTCTGTTCAGTCTCAGATGACTTCATCATGATCTACATTTCCTCTGAAATTATAAAGGTGCTCATATGATCACCATGTGCCAGACATGAGCCTGTTTCTCATCCCGCCATCTATACCAGACGAGGCAGTGTGTGTTCCCCTTTAACAAACAGGGAGGGAACATCAAGTAACTGGCAAAAGGCTATAAATTAAAAGCATCAAAGAAGAGGCAGGAATTGAAAGGGAAGATCTCAGGGTCTTCACTGTTAAAAGTCAGCTTTGCTTTCATCAAGGAGGAGAAAACATGTGCCACAGTGAAGGGGAGAGTTAGAAAGGAGTTATCACTGAGTTGGGAAGGAGCGATCACTATATGCTTAACAAAGCCTTCACTGGTTGCCAAGGCTTGCAATGCCTTCAGTGGCAACCACGGCAGTCATTTTGAACAAAGTCCAGATACACTAAAACTTAATCAACAACTGAGTTTTCCCCAAAACCCAGGGTACCCAAATCTGCAGCTGAGAATGAGCCACAATTTTTGTCTGAACAGCTTTAATAGTCATTAATAAATTTACTCTAATAAAAATCTTGCTGGCAAAAAGCCCTTAAACATGACATTATTTACATAATTTTCTGCAAAGAACAGCTGCGTAGCCCTCCACTCTGGTCATAACTTCTCAGTTGTAGTGTTCCTGCACCCAAAGATTCACAAATCTTGAGGAACCTGCCTGGCATTTATGATACGAAGGAGTTTATGGATGAGGTGGGCCTCCAGCAAACCAGCACCTCACAAGTGTGACTCGAAAACGGATGGTGTAACCAGGGTTGAGATCCTGCAGTCAGATCCATATTGGTGACCACTGGGATGCATTGCAGGATTGGGCTCATATTTATTGATAGCTTTTAATTAGTCTACATAGCTCAATTCCACATCTGCTTTCCTATAAACAAGCCACTAATTAGTTCAGTGAGTCAGTTAAAAAGTGTACCATTGTGCCAGATAGTTTAAAGAGACACTGAAAATATTTGAAACACAGTCCATTTAATTTTAATTATTTTTTCAAAGGAAAACATGAACTCCCCCCCCCATTTAATCTCTATCTTCTGAATTCCTCTGCTAATTTCAGAATACACAGTTGCAAAATTGTGACTGTGTCAAAGACTTGTGTGTCTCCAGAGCAAAGCCACTCTGGATTTAAGCTTTCTGATACAGTCTACTGCTTAGCTTTACTCAAGTGATAGCTCTGGAAGCACTGCTAGCACTTCTGAAGCTTGCTTATTTGCCTGAAAAAGTCAGTTTAATAACATGATTCTCTTAGTACTCCAGACTACTGGCCTAATGCAGCAAAGCAATACGGTTCTTAGTTTCTGGGCCAGAGTCTTGTATATGATCTGTACAACTTATTGAGAAGATGAGATGTTTTTGACTGGGATCAGAAAACATGAAGGTGAGACCCTCTCTCTTCCTACCCACAGAGGGAAATGAGCAGAGCTCACTTCCTTCCAAAATGGGTCTGCTCAGAGAAGATCCTGTCTGTGCCCTTACAGTCTTGGGTGACTAGTTGAACACCTTCTTCAGGGCCTTAGGAAGGGACAGTAGACACCTCATGTACATGCGTTAGCCTTGGACTGACTCCTGCCCCTAGTTTCTGAAATCCCACTGGGCTCAGACGTAAGTGAAGCACAGAGCAACTGGGTCAAGTCTTTACATGAGCAAAGATGAAACCTTGGTGTGTGCATATGTATTGAAAGTAAAAAATGAAAGATTTGGCGAGCTCATTAGGCTTTTAAGGTCCTCCTAAGTCTTGGTTTTGTCTGACTAAATCCTTTATTGACAGACTCTGGCTGAAAACCTCAGTGCTGGGCAGCTATCCTTCCCGTTTAACCTTATGTCGCTTGTGTCACTTGTAACAACAGAAGGTGAAATAATTAGGTCATTTTTTAAATGTGAACTTTTGCTTTCCGAGCTGACTGCTCCTTTAAAGCTAAGATGTCCTCCTGACACCCCTCCTTGATACAGCACCTAATAGCTAAGCACGATGTCTTACCTCCACCCTCCTTACTTTTTAACATGCTGGCTGAGCATGCCAGCAATATAAACCTCTGCTCTCCATCGGCAAGTCAGGATGGCTTTGGTGAACAGTCTATTTCTTCTGATTATTCCTCGCCATTGTGAGGAATGATGGCTGAGGACCAGCGACTTTCCCCGCACAAAGGCTTTAATGGTCCAAACATACTCTCCTTGCAGATTACAGCGGAATCACTAATGCAATTTTGACCTGACTTTGATGCAGCGCTCTACTGATGTGGGGTGACGCTGCAGCAAAGCAACAAGGTTAGATCTCAGCAGTGATTAAGCTGGAGTTCCTGAAAGGACGCCTACCTCCCGTGTGCGCGCGGAGGCGGATGGGCACAGCTCAAGGTGCCGGCTCAGAGCTCGCTCCAGCTGCCTGCGCACAGAGCGCAAGGGGAAGGCAAGATGCTTTTCAGACTCTGCTTTCCCATACCCCTGCTCTGGAAGATAACCCCGGCCTGTTCAGCTGCTGAGCAGTTGGGTAATCAATCAATCATGAAATCTGGTTTTGTCAAGTACCACCCTCGCCAGCCAGGAGTGGGTTGCACCCCTTGGGTGCGGGTCTGGTCTGTTCTGCAACCCCAGGGGCCACCTTTCTTTTTGGGCTGGGGGGCATGAACGGGAGCTGCCCACGACTCTGCTGGAACCCCCGGGGCCACCTCTACTCACTTTTTAAGAGGTCTAGGCAGGGATGCTCTAAACCAGCAGTGAGAGGAGAGCAGAACAAGCACCAGCCCCATCTGAGGCTCCATCCCCACTCCCTGGGGGTGAGGCTGAGCCCCAGGAGTGGGGCTGAGGCTTGTCAGGCTGTGTCGGCACTGTATGTGCCAGGACATACATGTATATTTTATGCGTGTGTATATAAGGTATCTGTTTATAAGCAAACAAAAAACTGAGCTGGGGGCTCTTTAAAATGTTCCAGCCACAGCTGTGCTCAAAGGAGGGGGAAAGGAAAAAAAAAAGAAAAAAGAAAAAAAAGAGATTTTTTTTTTTTTTTTCCTCTAGGCATCTGATTTACTCCGTGACTATGATGCTTATCAACAACGCGTGAAGATTGCAATAAGGATCCACCCTGGAAGGCGAGGAGGAGTGACTTCCAGGGGGCTGGGAGGAGGAGGTGGAGTGCAGCGCGGCTCTCGCCTATAAGGAGGTGCCCAGCGCCCGGCTGCTGCTTCCCAGCCGCAGCTCGCAAGGTGAATTTCCGCGGCAGCAGCCGGGGGGGAGCGGGCTGGGCTCGGGCGCTGACTCGCCGGCGTTTGGAGCGGAGGAGGGTCCCCCGACCGACCCCGGCTCCGGCTCCCCCTTCCCCCGGAGCGCCTGGATGCTGGATGGAGTAAATGAGCGGAGGAAGAGGGAGCGCACAGAGGCTGAGAGGCGCTCGGAGACCGGGACCGGGGGAGACAGGCGGGCGGCTGGCTTCCCCCTCCGGGGTTGAACATGGATTCCCGAGCCCTCGGGGGCTTCGCTCTGCTGCTCTTCAATTTTTGGCACCTGGGATTAACCGCAACAAATTGTGAGTAGCGGGAGCTCAAGGAGTTGCCTGGGGTTGGGGCGGGGGGGACGGGGAGGAAGAGAGA